>JAHLJT010008446.1:108586021-108660691 GCA_031308135.1 Acheta domesticus
AAATCCTTCTATTTGGTTCTCTATGATTTTTTCATCCGATATTTGTCCAAAGGTCTTGTAATTGAGAAAGAATTAGTCTGTTTTAAAAACTTGGATATTGGCTACATATTTTACGTCTCTGTTTAAATGTTTCACCATTTTATAGCCATTTCCTTGGCATCCATGTATGTCACATTTTCTGTGATTTATCTGTCTTGCTGTGCTTTCCTAGTCAGTTTGCTTATATAATTTGATATCTTAGAATATTCTTGTTCATTTCTGAAGTTACTGTTTTCTTTACTGTTTACTTACCATTCAGATCTTCTCTTCTATTACCTCTTTAATTTCGTTATTCCAAATTCATATTTTTTTGTGGTAGCAGTTTTAATACAAGTGCCAATCGCTTCTCTCGCTGCATTATCTATTAGAGATCTTACGCTATTCCATTCTTCTTCTATATCTTCGCGTATCAGTTGTTTCGTAATTTGGTCACTTAGAAGTTTACACTAAAGCAGTTTTATAGATTCCTCCTGGTTTCTATTGTTCCCTCTGAGTTTTTGAGTAATTATTCTTACTTCGAAACAACCTTTTTTATAGTTTTCATTTTCCTAGAATGTATTTACTTGCTCTGAAATATGTTTATCAACTTCAATTTTTGCTCTAGATGGAATTCTAAAAATGCTATGGTTTTTATTTTTGTGGTGGATATTTTTAAGTTAATCGCTGGCTATATTATTTAATTTAACAAAAAAATATTTTTGTAATTCATTTTCATTTCTCGAAATGATCAATTGGTCATCTTTAAAGTACAATGTGGTAAAATGTATTCACAGATTTTAATATTTTTATAGTTTGTAGCCAAATTCTGGTTACTTCGTCTATGTAAACATAACATTCTGACAGTGGGCACATTTGTCGAGCTCCTTGATTTATTTCATTTCCCTGTTTTATTAGTGCTATTATTAATTTTAATTTGTATTTAATTATTTGCATGTAACCTTTGCATGGTTCTTCTTATAAGATGTGATGGTGTCCCTCTCCTTTTTAATATTTCTCTTAATAGGTCTCTAAGTAGGTTCTAAGATATGTTTCTTATTCTGTCAAAAGGCTTTTCGTAATCGATAAAGGCAAGATATATTAGAGAGTTAAATTCTTTATGTTTCTCTATTACTTATATGAAGCAAATTCTACTAAGAGACGTTGTTAAATTCTTGTAAAGTAATGGCAACACCTGCTTTACTATATGGCAGTGAAAATTGGGTTCTAAGCAAGGAGATGAAAGAATTGAAGCCAATTAAATGAGGTTCCTAAGATATATTTCTGGCCACACATTAATGGACAAAAAGAGGAACCAAGACATCAAAACAGAATTGAAAACACAAAATATCTTAGAAAATCTTAGACAGTATCCACAAAACTCATAAGACCATGTGGACCGTATGCCAGATACAAGAATGACGAAAATGATAAACAACTACATAACAAAAGGACAAAGATAGTTGGGAAGACGGGAAAAATATGACTGGATCAGTTTTAAAGGAGGCGGAACGGGCCGAAAGGCTCATTCTTGATGATGTTGTTATTGTTGTTGTTGATGATGATGATGATGATGATGATGAATTTTACTAGAAGAGCAAAATGGTTATAGTTTACATCTAATCCCTTGTACACTCTCACATCAGTAAATAATCTGTCTTATCATTAGCCATGATATTGTCGACGGTACCATTTTGTCCTTGAGCTGTCCAAGTATATTTGTGTATGCATTTGGGGGAGTAGGTGTTCATAATCTTTAATTTGTTAAAGTAAGCTTCAATATGAGTACTTATAATTTTTTCTATTGGATTTCTCCCAACTCTGGCATTCAGATCTCCTCCTACCAGTAAGTAGTCATTCTTATTGTCTTCTATGGTTTTCTGAAAAGAATTGTAGAACTCTTCCGTTTCCAGTTTTCTTCCTTCCTCCGGTGCATACACACAAATGAACTGAATATACCTACTATTCTGCACCGTACTGTTTTATTCGTTTAGAAATCCAGTTATATGAATTATTATTTTGATCATTTTTACTAAGAATTATTGCGACTCCTGTGTATGCATACTCTGTTCATTCTATTTAACTGTAGATCTTTGCGTGTATGTGATCTTTTTAATTTCTTTTTTGTTTCCGAAATAAGTGCCAGATGTTATTTTTCTTTTAGGATATTTGCAATCTCATCTTCTTTCCCATTTAAATGATCTGCCATTACAGGAGCAAATCTAAAAATGCTCCTCTTTCCATGATCTTTCCATTTTCTCGCTGGGTCGTCTTCATTTGATTAGTCCGTGTCTTTGGAGACTGAAAGTAATTTATTTTCCCTTGATAGAGTTACTATTGCGTATGCAGGTAAGACCGATGATAGGGCTACTAACTAAAAAGTCTTCGGTCAGACATTTAGGAAAAGAAGAGCGAGCAACTTGAAAGAAGAGAAGGAAGCAGAGTCAGAAGAGCCGTAAAGTTTAAAAAAGGGAGAGGCTTAGAAACGAAAGAAACCTAATAGCTGCAGGTCGAAAAAAAGGGGTCGGATGAAACCTGATAGAAAAATGAGAGTAGTGATCATAAGTAAGTGGAAGTAGTGCTACACTGTTTTGTGAACCTTTAGTTTTAACCACGAGACACCACGAGGAGGCGCTTTGCCAGAGGCAGTCATTAATATTAAACCCAGAGAAACACGACTGCCGCTCTCTCCCATCTGTATTCGTAATTCATCGTGATTCAACATAATATGTAAGAGTTAAGCTGGATACCCAGAAGACGAGAAAACCTGGACCAATTACACTACTCCCCATAGGTCGTTACACTCATTTTTAACTGTTTTTCGACGTTAAATAAAATTAATGGTGCCACATCAGCACCTACTTTCAGACATAATTTCTAAATTTGCAATTTTCGAAAATTCTTAGTTCAACGAAAATGAGAACTGCGCCATTCTTTTAAGCGTCCCTTGTTTTAATCGTGGAAAAATATTAAAGAAAAAATTAGAGCAGTTTTTTTAGAAAATACGTTTTTTTATATATTGCACTATTTTCAAGCAGAAATTACGTGAAAATTACTTGTTTCCGCAAAAAATCACCTTTCATAAACACTTGACTTCTTTTTAGAACAGATTTTCTTTAAGGGAAAAATTTCTATCTTCAACTTTGTAGTTTTGAAATTACAACTTTTTGCAATTTTCGATAATACGGCGAGCTCGCCGAAAGTGGGGCCGGCATGATATTTTTACCGTTTCTTGATGCATACGAAGAGAAAATGTAAAGAAAAAATATGGAGAAGTTTTTGAGAAAAAAAACTTTTTAAAAATATTAAAATTGTCCATATTTCGCGGAAAATTGCGCGAAAACTACTCATATTTTTCGAATCATTGGACATGAAATTATTTGAATATCTATCTTTAAAGAAACCGATTTCATTAAGGAAAAAAATCACCGTTTTCTGGCGCACGATAACGTAATTTTCTCTTCTTACGAAGTATTCGTAAGGCGAGAAAGTAAAAATCTCTGAATATTGTATTTGTAGGAAGACAACGAAAAACATTTGAACTTCTTCAAATTTTAAAAATCGAGGATTACAACGAAAATTAGACCTTAAAATACTTTACGTTATACAAAGACAAAGTTCAATACAAAAATTTGGAAATATTTATGAGGCTCCATGTAAAGTACCCTCAAAAAACAAATTGTCCGTTTCCAAGTGAGAGGTCCTCGATTTCCTTTAAATTGATCGAAGAATATCCATTTTGGACAAAATCGCGTGTACGGTTTAGATGTTAGCGTTGACCTCAGACGGATAACAGACATTTTGCCGTCAATCGGTTTTCGGTGTCAGGGAGCCATAAAACATGGGTTCTGATTACACAACGTGTTAGAGTGGGTACTTTATTATGTATAAAAACAATATTTATCCACTTATTCGTTACCAGGGCACGGGGATAAGAGAAATAAGAAACGGTTAAAAGTATGGCGTATGTTTCGTTTTTGTTTAACTTTCTGAATTTTCAAAAACGGTGTGTTGGAAATAATGGAAGCGAGAACTTGATTTTTATGCGTCGGATGAAGTGAGTACGGAAGGGTGACTTGCTTCATCTAAAGGTAGTCTCGGAGCGGAAAAATTTGTTTGCTGGTTGGAAAAGCTTTTTGTAGGTTCATATAATAGTATAATATTCCGGTGCCATCATAAATTATATCAGAATGTTTGTACTGTTGTAGCACCACTAGTTTAAAATAGTATTAGTTCTTTTCACCTGGTTTCTGGTCGTTTCCTGACCCGTTTCATCCAATACGTAAGCAAGAATTTCTTAAATACTGCTCCCATTTTTTATTTATCTTTTAATAATAGAGTATAATTACATATACTCTATAAAACATGTTCATTTTCATTAATTTTTCAGAAACTTTCAGATATTCAGTTGATGGGACTGGGTCTCTCCACCGTTGTAAGTAAAGTGGTGTTGAACATTTTGGTCTTAAATATACACATATTTTCCAGTTCAACTCCCATCCCAGACAAATGTTTTTGTGGTTTGGAAACACTTGCAGAGAAATGTTGGGTCGATCACGCTATTCGAGTGAAGACCCGAAAACGAGAAATTGTCTTCAGTTGTTCGCCCGTCTTCAACCAATAACACAATATTAGGTAACCGATACTAGTAGTAAAGGAAGTATATGTTATTAATTAATTTTTCTGGACACGATGGTGAGATCCGGCGCCGAACTTTGTCGAATGAAGGAGGATTTTCCTTTTCAGCTATCTCCTTAGCAGGGCATCGCCCTGGTCAGGACAAGCTCTACGCTTTCCACTGGTTTTCCGACTTGTGTGATAATGTAGCACTTTCAAGTGTAATGTGTGTGAATGTGTGCCTGTTTGTTGGTGTACTGCTTCAACACTTGCGTGGCATTGATCGGAGGAATCACAGAAAATTACCGATTAGAACACTCGGCCCCTCCTCCAAAAAGCTATCTAGCTAGTGTCGAAAATTCACCTTCATGATTCAACTCCTAAGACCTTGCTTTTAGAGTCGCTGCATAGACAGCGGCAATGTTGGCTCTGGGCTAAACTCATCCTGTGTTTATTCTATTATTGCACCATGAGTATAATGTTAGTATTACCCAACAACCTCTTCGAAAACCTCCTCGTCTCAGGCTTTCAAAAAATGGAAACTCTTATCCAACATAATTTCATGTCTGTCTCTTCACAACAACTGCACTGCTATGCAATGTATTTATCATTCTTGCACTTTCTTGCTTCATGGTCATTAGAGCATTTAAAGTTGTGATAAAGAAACTATCACGAGCAATGTGTCACCCTGGCTGCCAGGGCGCGTACGATGTCACCTTTCTAGTGTGCTTGTAGCAAACTGTTGTTTGAAAGTTCACACAAATATAACTAGTATCGTCGTGACATTATTACTATGCCATTTTCTTCAGTATTCGGCTTTATTGTAAATTAATACATACTTTTTTTTCTTATTTCCGCGCCAAAACTTGCATTGATTGCGAGATCCTTCAGGTTTAATCAAGGGAATCTGGACGAACAGCTGATCAAGATGGGAATCATTAACTCAATGTTTAAGTATGGTTATTACAAAACTAATTTGAAATCTGATCGGGAGGTCGTAGTTTTCGGTGGCAGGATTTTTGACACTAGCTATCCTACGTGGTGGCACTAGCTATCCTATTCCTACGTGGTGGCCCGGTTCTGCTCTCATCATATACATCTTTTCCACTGTTTTCCGTTTCCTCACTATTATAACTAGCATCACCATCACTGTCATTACTATCGTTTGCGCCATTTCCGGTCAAAATAATTTCTTGATATGGTGTTTTAAATCATCGTGCGCCGAATCACTCTCTCATTGAAACCGTCGAGATTCCAGATTCCACGTTATTCCTCTTCCTCGCTTTGTTAGAAGTCCAAAATGAACACGATTCCTCCGGTTCAATAGAATTAATTTTCTTATTAATTCTGCGAATACGTCTTTCCGAAACATCCGTAGCAGCAGCCACTAGTTTTAGAACTGCTTTGACATTTTTAACATTTTTAACGATTTTACGCGTCTGACTATAAGGGACTTCCTTATGCAACTTGCTCTGAACCCGACTCATTGCAATAATCACAAAATCTCGTACATGTAACTACTAGTACTACGTAGTATAGAGAAACAAGTCATGTTAGAGCGAAAAAAATTTAAACAGTGATTCTTAAAACTCGTTTTGTACTTCTGTAATACCCAAATAGTGATTCTACTGCAGCACATATTTTCTCACATTATTTCTATTGCAATTTTCGAAAATTACGATAGTTCCACGAAAATGAAACCTGCCCCAATTTTAAGCGCACTTTGTGGAAATAATTTATCTGTGGAAAAAGTAAAGAAAAATTTGAAGAATTTTGAAAATTTCAATGTATCAGTTTTCGAGATTCTTTTTATAAACTGAAAGAACATGAAGCATAAAGTACGTGAAAATTACTCATTTTTTCAAAAATTGTGCATGCGCCTCCTTACAGATCTAAGTTTTACTTTCTTACCTTACTACGTCAGAAAAGAAAGTACGGCAATGCTGCGTTAGGAAACAGCGAATTTTTGACAAAAACACTCTCATTTGATAACGAAAAAGGTAACGGCTCTGGTAATGAAAAAGTCAATGGACCCTCTGACACGTTCTTTCGTGAGAATTCATGTTTTGTGGGTCCTTGATACCGAAATATAGATTGAGGAGATACGTACAGGGTGCTTATTTAACTTGACAAATCAAAATAACTCGCATAATATGCAACGTACAAAAAATGTCAAAGGCCAAAAAATTAATATCTCCATGGGGCATATCTGTCAGACCTAAGATCAAACTTCCCCGCTCGCGCACTGAGGGTGAGGCGGGAGCCAAATTTGAAATCTTAAATTAGAACCCTAATAAGGTATAATAATGTGAAATATGAAATTAACTTATGTTGAAATATGAAACTGTCATATGTAGTAAAGATAGGTTCTAATTACATAAGTGCTAAATGTTGAAACAGTAACTCCTTACCTAAACAAAGATGGAAGAAAAAATACGTTGGAGTCTGTCATTATCGTGCCCCCTTTTGTACGCAACTGATAATAGAATGAGTCCAAAGTCTTACCTCAGACATCTGTTGAATATAATATGCTAATAGTCCCAGGTCTAGAACAACAAAATGGGGTTGAATATATCAGTTAAATATCTAGGAAATGCGAAGTTGTATCCTAAGATTTAATGTACAGAAATTTGTTATACAAATAAGGGTACGAAGAAGGAGAAATATAACAATCAACAGACATGTAATTCTGACCACTCCTGAAAACTCCTCTTTAATGGGGTACAAAAATATTGTCTCTACTAGAGAAACAATACCTAAATCTTGCCTGCAATTCTGAGATGGCCATATTTCACTCATAGTTTGAAGAAGGTAAAAAATAATGAACGTATGCGTTAGTTAAAATTTTGTTGAAGCCTTTTTTAATGCAATTTAATCGACTTTCTTGTGATAGCCCTTTCAAACTTAGCATTTTATTAAAGAACTTGTTGTAATATTTTTAAATACACATGAATACATGCAATGATAATTTTCACTACAATTTTAATGTTGATTTGATTTTAGACATTACATCTCTGCTATCGATTAAAACAGCTTAAATATGCCACAAGATACGTAGGCAGCGTTGGACAGTATTTAAATAATTGTATTTGAAATACGTATGGTAAATACATTTTGTATTTGAAAAACTGTTTTTGAATTTTTTGAACATGTATTTTAGAGATGTATTTAATATATAAAAAAGATGTATTTAAAAAAAGAAATACTTAAAATACTTTAAATACAGGTGAAAAAGATAACGAGATAGTTTCTTTTTGATTGAATCTGCTAGTGAATGGACCGCAATGAAACAAAAATATAAGCTTCTTTCAACTGTTGAACTTAAATTCTTTTCTTTTTTAAATGGTAAATCAAAATTATTAAACAATTGGACAACAGTAAAAAAGTGTTTAATCCTTATAACTCTAGTTTGTATACATCAGCGTCAGTTCAACAATTGTTTTCCTTTTATACATTCGTCAACTACGGGTTCATTGTCTGATGGTGCGTTTGAAAAACTAGTCATTTTAAAAAGAAATTCTGTTGATTTGAGTTAGACATATTTTTAATATTTTATTTTTGAAAGTGTTTTTGAAAACGTTTAAGTGAAAGTGTTTATACTCAAATTTTTTTAGCTATTGTTCAGAAATGTATCCCTATCAATTAGTAATTTATTGTAATTCACAATTACAATATATTGTTGCATTAAAAAGTTATAATGCAAAATTATTGTATTTACTCTATCTTGAACATTTGAAGAATTTTAAATTCGTTTGCATTTAGGAATTCAAAATCTAAGGGATTTTGAGTATGTATTCAAATATTTATTTACAAAGTATTTTGGCGAAGTATTTAAATACTATCTTTAAAGTAGTATTGCCCAAGTAGTATCTTTGCCCAATCCTGTACATAGGTTACTAAAGCCTATGGACACCTAAACTCGCACTTACTTCTCAGAGAATGGTTTTTCAACATCAATTGCAAGCCTCTCTGATAACGTTGTTAAGGTATGTAGAATCTTAACATTTACAAATATTCCAAATCGCGAGGAAAAAATTGAGATAAGTACCACGGAAAAATGTTGGCATATTTCTGTTTAATATTATTTCCTTTAAAATGGAATCTTAATAGATCTAGAGCAGGCGCGTCAAACTGCGCCCCTACGAGCTACTTCCCGCCTGAGAAGACCGGTGATCCTGCGAACACAGGCAACTTCATCTGCTTCCGCTCTTATTTCCTCTCCAAATCCAGAAAATTGTGTATACGCGGAAGTGAGGAATGCCAGCGTAGAGCTTACTCAAATAACGAAGAATGGTACATTTTTACGAATATATTTTTGCCTCGTGTTTTCTATCATATAACGAGATTTGAATTTTGTAAACACATTTTACTGCTTATTACATTATTACATTTTATAATAATATTAATAATAATAATAATTATTATTATTATTATTATTATTATTATTCAGCGAATTTCTTACAGTTCTAATGACCGTTTCTCGCACGCTTTTTACTCCGCCAAGCATCTTCAATTTTTCTATTCTTTATTGTCGAATCAATGACAGTCTTCCAAGATTTCCTCAACCTTCTTTGTTTCCTTCCTTCAAAAGGGATTCACGCAAAGACAGTATTTGGTATTCTGATACCATGCATTCTCATTAGATGGCCATACCATTGGAGTTGTTTGAATTCTACATTTTCGATCGCTTGTCTCTTTTCTGCATTACCTGTCTAATCTCTCATCTATCAAACTATCAATCTATCAAACAGGGTTTACTGGCAACATCATCTCCAAAAATGCATTTCTATAACATTTAACCTAGAGCTGAGTGCATTATTTTAACCCAAATTTCTGATTCATACAGAACACAGTTCTCCACTATTGTCTTGTTTGTCTCTTGATTTGCTTTCTAATATTCTTGTTCCATAAAATATTATGAAGTCTTCTAGTAATTGCCCTTCCCTTTCTTTTTTAATAATGTCTTTGTCATCAGATACATCTGCACTAAGAGTCACTCCAAGATATTTAATTTCCTCTACTGCTCGAAATATACCTGTTTATGTTTCTACAGGTGCCAACCAAAAGAATAAGGACACCCAGGAAAAATACTCGCATTGTCAAAGAAATATTTTTTTTTATTAATTGAAATGTGCAAAAAAAAATTTAAAGAATTCTATATCTTTTAACAATTGATTGGATCACCATGGTTGTGCACACATTCTCTTAAACTATCCGACATTGTGTCAATGATTTGAATACATTCCTCAGAGGTGATCTTCCTCCAAAGTCTGACAACTTGCAGTTTCAGTTCTTCCTTTCTTGTTGGCATCTCCTTCAGCCGCCTATTCCATTGCATTCCATAAAGTTTCTATAGAATTTAAGTGCGGACTTTTGGGAGGCCATGGTAAGACCTTGACATCATTCACCTGGAACCAAATGCTCGTTACATGAGATTTGTGAGCAGGTGCATTGTCCTGCTGGAAGATTATGTTGGACCCAAGGACCTGCGAATAATTCTTTGAGTTAATAATTTTTTTTTGAGTTAGCAATCTATTGTTTTACGGAAAGGTAGCAGTTTTAGCGCTTAATTTAATAAGGCATCAAGATAATAACAATAAACAAATAACACCTTACAGGTATGTGAAGGTGAGGGGTGTCCTTATTCTTTTGGTAGGCACTGTAGATCATTTTCAGATTTCTCTTCAACCAGGTAACTTGACTTTTCATTATTTATTTCGATTGCCCATTTCATGTATATTTTTACTTAATTCTTAACATATATTTAATATCATCCATAGCGAAAATTACTTGGTCGACGGAAAAAAGGAGATTATAAATCTTCTCATTTCCGACACTCGCTCCCATATTTCTACATTTTCTGAACCACTCCCTTAGAGTTTCGCCAATAAAAATCTTTAACAAAGTTGGTGAAGGGGAATATCTTTCTCTGAGACCCCTATTTACTACAAAACCCCCTGAAATTTCATTTATTATCTTAACGTGACTCGTATTATTTTCATAGAGACTTTTATTACATTTATCAAGACAGGATGTACCTTTACGTTCGTTACAACTTCCCACATTTTATTTACCTGAACATTATTATATGCCTTCTTTAAATCGATAAAAATTAAGTGTAATTCTCTGTTCGTTGAGATTTTCTTTCCAATAATTTTAATAAACAATATATTATCTACCCAATATCTTCCTACCCTAAAACTATTTTGTTCCTCAATTTCATTAGCCTCCTTTTCCAGTCTTCGAGTCACAATCCGTCCATACAATCCACACACAATAGCTTTTACACTAATTCCTCAATAGTGTGAACAACCGTCACTGTTTCCCTTTTTATGTAGGGAATTAATCCATGCATTCTTCCATTCTTCAGTCACACGATTGCTTAAAATACGTCTGTTAAATAACATTGTCACAGAATATATAACAAGACTTGGCGCGTATTTTAATATCTCGATAGGCAAACCTAGAGGACCAGTTGTCTATTTTCTTTTCATTTTTTCAGAGCTTGTATAATTTCTTCGGTTATGATAGCCAACAGAGAATGTGATTATACATGTGTAGTCTGACTGTACTGGCACAACAGCCTCTGACGGGCCCTACCAACGGCGACCCGGCCTTGCGGCTATGGGTTAAGTTGTACCTGCGGTTTGCACATATGCATCCCTAGTCCGTATTCTGGTCTTCTCAACCTGAGAAGTGAGCTTTCTCATCGTCACACAACAACAGATACTAGGACATTGCAAGAAAAGCGCACACTATAATCTGCCCCGACCGAAAATCGAACCCGGTGTCGCGCACGCTGACTTGTGAGCTACCCATGAGGGATGTCTAGTGTAACTAACATGAAAAATTGAGATTTATCTTCTGTGAGCAACTGACAATATTTCTCCTTCCGATGCCAGAGACTAATCTGATTCAAAGCTCTATTTTCATTCCTATTTTGATTTAATTTTGAAATTGTTTTCCAGGCTTCTGTTGATCATGAGCTTCCCATGTATCTATTTCATTATAAACTCGGTTTCAATATTAATCCATTGCTTTTCATACTTGGTTTTCCCCAAAGTTTACTTCTTTCATATACTAAGCAGTTCTGTCCAGAGGATTATGAGGTGAAAGCAAAATTTTATACACAAATTCCTTCACCAATAGTTCCAGATTTTCATCACACCAATAGTAGTTACATTTTTATTTTACGGTGCCTTTCTCCTATTGCTTGAATTTCTCTTTTATATAGCTGCTTTATGTAATCTTCCTTTAAGATTCTCATATATACTCTCCACATCTATATTTGAAGCAATTTCCTGCATTTGTGTCAGTCTCAATTTGTACAAGATTAATATCGATTTATTATTAAAACTCTAAAATATGTTTCGGCAGTTAGACCCTTTTGCTCTTTTCTTCAATATTATCTTGTAAGCATATTATAGGAGTTCTATAAATTTGAGCTTTTATCAGAAAGTGATCTCAACCGCATGTAACCCCTCTTTGTATCATTTCATTTATAGACTTTCATGGGCACACCTATTGGAACGATAATATAACCAATGATTGTTCTTAGATCCTTTTTTGCCTGCAACCATGTGTATTTATGAATTTCTTTATGTTTAAAGAATGCATTGATAGTTTTCATTGAGTGATACACTTCTTTCAACCTTTTACCATTTTCATCAACAAGGTTTTTCCCATTTCTACCCACTGATTTTTCATTACTTTCACTGCCAATGCGCCCATTAAAATCTCCGAAGAGTGTTATAATATTACACAGGCTTGCGAAAATAAATTTTTGTTCTGCGCCACAAGATGGAAAACGACTCTAAACTTAATGTTGGTGAGCTGAATTCAGATCTGCTTGCCATTTTTACCTATCACGTACGGATTTTGTGCCTTACAGAAAATAAATATTTATGTTTTAATTTCTTATTCATGAGCTTATTTTGAAATTCATAAAACACGGCAAATCATGATAAAATATTAATTACTGCTACATTAGTTGAAATGAATAGTAATATTTCAAACTCAGGACAAGAAAGATATTTACTTCTGCTCTTTGTTGAAAATGAACGCAGAGTTGACGTTTATGGTCTAGGCGAGTGTTGACTCTTGTTAAACACAACAGTAGCTTACTATCTTGAAGACCCTGATACCTGATTTCCATGTGTTTCATATGTTGATGAAATTCCTGTCCCTGTTCTTCATTTATTACTCTTTTCGCGGAATTCGTCAAGATGGGAACGATAAAATGTAACTTCAAGCTCATGTTACATTCGAGTGCCTTAATTTGGTCGAGCATTATTTTAACAATTAGTTTATATTGAACATATTTCACATTACCAAGAAAACTTTTGATTAGATCCTTGAATGAGCCCCGTGCCTTAAGTTCTACGTTAGTTATTGTGTTTTTAAAACTGGCATCTTTAATTAGTTGGCGAATCTGTGGGCCATCGTAAACGCCTTCTCTCACTTTGCTTGCTGACAATAATAGAAACTTTATTCCTAGTTTGATACGCAAAGGAGGTAGCCATATTGTTTGTTTGTCAATAAGTAGACAATTAATTACATTTTTTGCTTCTTTTCGGCCAATCTCTAACTTCGTATTGTCTTTCTGTAGCTCTGAAGTCCCTTTCACATAAGAAACTTGGAAATTTTATTTACGTCCCCTGTTGTCTCAATAATATGCCGTACACCTTCATAGCACTGCGTAAGTAGCACCGGTGTTCATTATATTTAATTTTTTCTATGATATTATACAAATTTCGATAGGTTTCATTGATGGATGTAGAATGAACTACTGTAACTAAATCAATTTCTTCCCCGTTGGGCAGAAGAGATCTTTTAGACTTATTTTAATAGACACTAAAAAGAAGCCAATCGTATAGTATATATGTTTTTCCTAGATTAACAAACAAGCTGGAAATGTCCGAACAGAATACAAGTTCCCCTTCCTTTTTAAAATATTGTTTAAGTTCTTCTTCCCGATGTCTATACCAGTAAAGAGTCGTTTCTCTGTCAAAAACATTGTTCAATCTGGAACCTAAACGTTGACTTTTCTGTTTTGGAAGATCCAATTCTTGTACCAAATCGCTTTAATTGGGATTGCGTCAATGGATATGGAGTGTGATCTAAGATTTAGGAGTTGTCTAGATCGTGTACGACTCCACTCGAAGAGTAAGAAGATTGGTATTACTCTGTCAATGCTGTAGGTGGTATAGGAATCGGAATATCTGGACCATGTGGCACGAGTCTTATTGCTGATGGCCAATTAAGATAGTACATGGTTCTTTTCTTTTTATAACCAGATACTTTTCTCAGACAAAAATAACAATTGTCGGAATAATTTCGTTGTCCTTGTCAAACCATAGGGAACCCAAACGGCATAAATGAACGAAACAGTGTCTACCACTGTCTTAAATTTTCTACACAGATTTTATAAATGAAATGTGGAGCAAAAGTTTTCTCTTGATCTCCCACATTATGTTTAAAATAAGCCAAGTACATATTTTTTATCATTGTGGAAATGTTTCTTTTCTACTTTTTGATCATATAACATCCACATATTTAACAAAAACTATTTGGATTGTTTGCATAGCCTCTTCTCTTTGTCTTACTCAAATCTGCCATTTTTTCACCAATAGAAATCTCAACTCCACGATCCACTTTAAAACCGGACCATTGACGCACAAACGACACTGCCCTTCGCGTACCGATGGGACCAGGGTAGCGCGCGGCGTATTGCTCGATTGCTCCCATTTGCTGGGTATTGCTCGATTTTTCGAAAATTGTAAAAAAAATATTCAAAATACAAAATTGAAGATCGAGATTTTTGCTCAAAGAAAGTCTGTTGTACAAAATTCCCTCTTTAAAAAAATGTTATGTATATTTTCTATTCAAAATTAATGAAACGTACATGGGCGTCCCGTCGTACATAAGGATAACATTGTAATATTGCGAGAAAGTATGTGGTGTTGTCGCTTCTCTAGTTTCTAACTAGAATAAATTACCTCTGAATATTTAAGAATCCTCGTCATCTTCAGATATTCTCGATTCTCGGAAATTCTTTCTTGAATATTTATTATTTATGCGACCATCCACGATACTCATTATACCACTCTAAAGAAAACAAATTTGAACCGACTTAATCTCAGTCAATATCAAAATTAATTAACACTATTTTACAATATCTTCGATCGGTAACTTCAAGGTACGTTGTTTAAGATTCGCATTCATTGGCAGTCAGTGAACAGTCATTATAAATGAATAATATAAAGGAAAGAGGGACTATCAATATAAATGAAAGAGGGACTATATTCTAGTACAATTACCACACAAAAGCATTTTTTGTGTAATTCTACAAGTACCAGTATCGTCCCTGCATGATTTCGCTGTGATGTAATCGTAGACCGATGCAGCCCGCAGCACATACGCCACCCATTGAGTAGAGTAGAAGTTAAGAAATAGCCCGGCAGAAGGAAAATTGTAGTACCGTAAAAATTAATACAAAAATACAGAAATGTCTCATTCGCCTAAAACATGTCTTCAGACTATATCAAGAAACGTTATTCTTCAACATTTCACTATGGATAACAAAAATTACATTAATTATCCTACACAACCCATCTCACTAATAAGTAAACAAGTCGCAAGTGGGAACACAAGTGAGAAAGGAAAAGAAATATTTTCACACACTTTTGCAAGTATTTAAAACGTCTACAGGAAAACCGGGAGAGGTGGCTCAGTTCATTAACTGATGTCACTGCAATGCCTCTGACAGGGAGATCCTAGGTTCGAGTCCCGAGGGCGGCAGGATTTTGGACACTAGTTTGTCAGCTAGGTTGAGTTCAGTCTGTCAGCTGTCTGGAGGGGAGAATTCTAGTGACCGCCTGCTCTGATCGGTAGTGTTACATGGTTTCTTCAATCAACACCAGGCGAATGCCGGAGCAGTATCCTAACAAACGGGCTACGCACCGCGTGGGATCTTTCCTTCCTTTTCCTTGTCCTATTCTCACCCCTTACACACATACACACACATATACACATACATACACACTAACACGCACTACACCATCACACACGCCGAGTTGTCCCGGCTGGGGCGGTGCCTCGCTGGTGGGAAGTATTTGTTTGGGAAAATACCGCTAAATTTCAAATGTTTTAACTGATAAAAATTATTTTAATTATATTTCACTGTCGTTCACATTGTTTAAAAATCTAAAAAAAATACAAGTTACAGAATGTTATCACATTCCAGGGGAAAAAACTGAATCAGTAGTCCAACGTTATCACGTTAAAAATTAATTTTAAAAAATTATTTATTTTTTCAATTTAATTTGGCTCCAAAATTGATTGCCAAAAATATTTCGAATTCATCTATTTTTCTTCGTCTCTGCATTTTTTTCGCCGTGATATCTGCAATAGAAACGGAGAAAAAATAAAACATTGAAAGCACGTTTTTCATTGTATATCTGCAACAGATTGCCCTACGAGGCTGATTTTTGGGGAATCTACGACGTGTTTTATTCTGTTTCATTTGAGTATCGCGAATATCGATTTTGTTTGGGGGCACTTTTCATCTTCTAGCTGAAAATAAACTGTCAATCCTAGAAGAGATACATTGAATCAACGAATTAAGCAGCGATTCTCTTGAAACAAAATTTTGTTTAGCGAGTTTTCTTGACCTCAGTTTTTATCGAAATTGATATCCAGGTCTACTGTACAAAATAACTAGTGGTGCTGCAGTATTACATACTTTCTCGCATTATTTGTAATTGTGGAATTTTCGATAAGAGAGACACTTCAAGTCTTGCGCCATTTTTATGCGTCCATGGAAAATATTTAAACAAAAAATTTGAAGCTGATTTTGAGGGAAAAAAATATAAATTTCATCAACTTCAAGCAGTAATTACGCAAAAACCGCTCGTTTTAAAAAAAACGAACATGACCTTATTTAAAAAATCTAATTTTTTATTTCCTCACCTTCATGAGGAGAGAAAGTTTTGTAATCATGCGCCGGAAATCGGCAATTTTATGATCGAAAAACTTTTATTTACGCGCCTTTGTAACGAAAAAGTGGATAAATTTTGTTCCTACATGCAGTATATTACTTTCTCTTACACGTTATGTAGTCCACATCCAAGTTTTGTGGGTTCGTGATACCAAAATGTCGATTGACGGCAAAACGTATCTGTTTGTTCCACCGTCTGTGTTCAATGCTAGCTACTTAATAGTTCAGACGATTTTCTCCAAACTTTATATTCTATGATCGATTTCAAAGAACTCGTGTTTTTTTTCTTAAATTTTTCACGTATAAAGCAAAGGACAGTTAAGGGATGGGTCAGTCGCGTTCCTTGAACTCTGAATTTTAGAAAATCACAAAAGTTATAAGTTAAAAATAATGTGAGAAAGTATGTTATGTTGCAACACTAGTTTATTTCAAAAAACTTTTCCGGGTCCATAGCCACCAATATCAGTCCTTTTACTTCAAGCAACAGTGGTAGGAGAACCTAATTGATTGTCAACCTTTGTTGTTGATTTATAAGCAGTTGTGAATATAAAAATAGCCTTGCTTTTAGAAGCTTTTAATGGCCCGGTGATTTGTATTAAAGTTTACAAGAAAAGAAAAAGGGGAGTATGAAATGCAGAGTTACAAACTATAGAAGATTAAATGAGCATGTTTCGTGGTGAAGAATGTGCGAATTCCCGCAATAAACTTGTTACACCTTGAAATGTTTGTTCTGATAGAATACGAGGAAAATTTACCGTTCATATAATAGATTCGGATAACGTACTGGATTTCAAATACTGGTAGCCTAAATGGTACAAAAAACGTGTCTTTCTACAGAAACAAGGCAAGTCTGTTTCACGATCTCAAAAAGCATGAAATTTCAAGCTTTATGGAATTCAAGTATGATTCTTCCCTTAAGGGAACTGTTGTTGCATGCTAGTTCATTGGAGGTTTCAATAATACATTAATCTTACACCACAAGTTCCAATAGAATGCCATGTGTAAATTGTCAATTCAAAAGGAGTATCTATCCCTCTAATGTAACAATTCATGAAAAAAATCTCAGGGACATTTCAAAAGCAATGAAGTATATTCCTGAAGAGAACAAAGACTTTTATAAAGGGATCTTGAAGTGGCCAACAGCTTCAACACTTTCTCATCAGAAAATTTAGAATGTTTTATGACGAAATAAAAAACTGTACATTATTCTGAATATGAGTAAAAGAAAATAAATAGCGAAGTATAGTAAATATAATTGTTTCTATTCATGAAAGGGCATAAGTCGGCAATTTTAACGAATATTTTTTATTTTTCTCTGAAGACACAAAATAACATAAAATTAAAATTTGTACAACAAAGTATGTAAATAAATGAATAAAACAAGCCTACAGTTTTTAAAATTGAATAAAGGAAGCAGGTTATGAACTAAAATGTTTTTCTCTATATCTCAAAACTCAGATTTTTTTACTTAAGCACTTTCAAAAATAACCGATTCATGTAAAAACAAGATCTACCCTCTTTTTCGTTACCAGGGCCAGATAATAAGTTTTTGTCTGTCGAGAAACCGCCGATATCCGGTGTTCGATTTCAATTACGAAAAATTAAAATGAATGTCCGCCATCCCTACGCCTGAAATCGTATGCATGAGAAATGTAATTCTCTATGAAATTCAATATGTATACTCATTAATCAGCCTTGGCATGTGGAGTTCCTGAAGGCAGTGTGCATTGCCTGTTATGAATACACTCTAATCACCATCATACCGACAACTGTAAAGTTCCTGACTGCCAATTACCCTGACCACTGGTATAGCGCAGTGGAATTTCCGAAGCATTCAAATTATTAGAAGACTGTGATTTAAATAATTTCCCTCTTAAATCAAATGTATCTAAAGTACTTCGCGTGATTTCTCCCTGTCGCGAAAATTATTTCTCAGTTGGAATAGCCAATCAAGTAGTACTTTAATTGAACACTGTACCTGGAGGCGTTAAAGAAGTCTCACTTCGAAAAACCACATACAGAAAAATGTCAATAAAATAATATAAAACAAAAAACGTCCTCTGGTTAATCGAAATAAAGTCTCTCACAGAAAACGAAACCCTAATTCACAAAACATTTCTAAAATTCTTCTGCACTTGATGACATTCACTTGTAACGCACTGTTCAAAGTTCTAAGACCCAGAGATACCAATCACTGCGTCTCATGGGCAACCCTTCACAGTTCATCTCCAGCTCCACATTGCAGAAATAACTTCCAATACCTAGAATTCGTGAACAAATTACCACTCACAGTAATATGTACTACTATTAAATGAGTCTGAAACATCCCGAAACACTGTGCATGGATTCTCGTATCTTGAACAGTGAAGCTGAAGGAGAATCTTTTCCCTACCTGAAAACTTGTTTCTTGCAGATACGTCACTTTGGAAATAATCTCTTCAGTTATTTCCAAGGCTTGCGCCACTATTCAAGAAGCAACAATTTAGTACAGACAACATGTTAATATTATTTAAGAAAAGTAATGCGAATAGTGATACATTTTAGTTAACTAGCAGTTTCCTTTACTTGAGAGTATTGTAGTGAATAACAAATGAATTCTTCGTAGCTAGATACATATCTTTCACTGGTACAGGAATCCATTATCATAATTCAAATATTAAATTTCATTCAAATAAATTGATTCCAGCATTTATTTAAATATTTTTCGTTTTTGAGACAGCGGTATGTTCTCCCAGGCTCGTTCGGAGGTTAAATCTCCCGCCCTTCGAAGTTTTTCTATTTCAGTTTTTTAGAAGATTCTATACTAGTTTTGCTTAAAATATAATATTATCGTCGTCACTGCAATTATTATTAACATCCTTATTTTTATTTATTGTTAATTTTAGTTTGGGGATCGTCGTCAGGTGATTAGGCATCCAAATTTACTTTTTCAATATTGTCGTTGGTGCCGCGCAGTGCGTTTTTTCTCCATTTCTCACAGTCAAAATTACTTCGTTGGTACTGGAATGAGTCCTTTTATTCTTGAGCTTGCAACGATAGCATTGGCTAGTGGTGACTCACGTTATCTGTTTAAAGAAACGTTGAGAGACCGATGAGTAGGGTTCAAGAAAGTCCGCATTTAGAAGTGTGTAGTTTAATTATTATTTTTATTATTTTTTAAGAAATCGGAAAATATGGTCGCAAACTCAATGTGAATGGAAGACTGGGAGACGCTGGAGTTCTCCAGTATACATGAAAATTTTATAAAAATTATAATTGTGCTGCAAAACTAAAATAATGAATGTTTCTTTAATTAGTTTGCAGGCAACTGATGGTTCAAATATTTTTTAAATCTTAGAAATCATAAATTTATCAACAATAACATAATTTTTCACACTGCAACTATCACACACATTCTTTCCGCAAAATATATTGTTTGGGCAAAATAGGATTTCGTGAACGGTGACCGGGCTCATTAGCGATGGCTTCCGGAGCAAAGTGTTGACTCCACTTTAATGGCCAGCTGGCGATGCATTTCGTTTCGCAACTGAAACAAGTCTGCAATGTCTTACACTTAGCGCAGATGGTGCCATTTCGAGTGGCATACAGGTACATTGAACCTTTTTTTCAAATTTCTGGGACCAACGTTTTAGTTCTGTGAATGAATATTGATTTAATTCATTTTCATCAAAAACTGTATGTGACATACAGGAGAGAAGCATAATTTCCACTCGTTCCTTGAGCTTCAGAATCCGTACTCTACGCTTTTACTACACAATTTGAATGAAGAATAAAAGTACCAACAAAGCGTGGTTTGCAACATTCGTAAAATATATATCGTCACTCTAAAATTTAAAGAAAAGTCATTTTCGTCAGCTATTTATTCAATTCATTGTACTACTAAGAACTAGGAACCCACAAGTCCGGCTCTAATCCTTCCACTTCTAGTAAAAGGACAGCTCAGCAAATCGTGCGCTTGGCGAAGCTACGTTTACTTCCAGTAGCAAAACAATGGTCCATTGGTCCACAATGGTATTTGCTAAATGGATCAAGGGAAACTGGACGAAAAACCTGATCGAGATGGGGTTACATTCTATGGGCCCATTGAACTAATTTTTCTAGCGGGATGCATGCAATAATGCAAAAGCTCTGATATACTGATTGATTGTTAGTGAGTCCGAGCGCAACAACTACTAGGGTCATTAGTCCCGTAAGTGTAGTGCATTTTTCTCGGAAGATGGCGGTGGCTTTCTCCCGCAGGATAGCGAGATCCGACGCCGACCTACCGTCGGCTAGCGGGGTTTTCCTCAACCTGTTATATCCCACCACCGGGGCACCGCCCCAGCCGGGACAAGCTCTAAGCTCCCGACCGGTCTCCCGACATGTGTGGTAGTGTTGTGCATGTTAGTGTAAGTGTATGTAAGGGGAGAGGATAGGACAAAGAAGTGGTATGAAAGATCGCGCGCGGTCCGGGGCCCGTTTGTTAGGGTACTGCTCCGGCATTTACCTGGTGTTGATTGGAGAAACCACAGAAAACTACCAATCAGAGCAGCCGACCGCTAGAATTCTCCTTCAGACAGCGGCTGAATTCGACAAAGCTTACAAGTAAGTGTCGAAAATTCTGCCACCCTCAGGACTCAAACTTAGGACCTCCCGGTCAGAGGGACTGCAGTGACATCAGTTGATGCCCTGAACCATCTCTCCTGGTGCAATAACTCTGGTATACAGAAGTAATTTCCTACTTTTTCAATTAACAATTTTATTATTGTTATAATTATTGTGTGTCGTAAAGCATATTACGCATCTTATTCCGCTTTTTATATAGCACTATTTCATAAATAACGCATTATTTTCCTTTCTCAGCGCAATAAGACCTGAACTATTAAACATACAAACTAGTAGTGCTACAACAGCCCAAACGTTCTCGTATTATGGATAACAGTTTTGTAATGTAATTATATTGCGCCTTCTGACCTATTAACGCATTAGCCGTTTTTCGAAAAATAGAAACGTTATAACCAAATTACCCAAATAGTACTCTTATTACAAAAAATCAATGACGTTAAATAAAGATCTAACTTTGAAATGGGCGGGCATATTCTTTGTTTAAGGTACAGAGCATTGCTCTAATCCTTCTGATTTCTAGTGATTCCCATTCTACTTTATTTCTACTGCCTCATGAAGTAAGTTTACACTCTCTTCATCGTATTCTATCTAGATTTTCCGTGTAAATTTCTATAAAGGTCCAAACAAATTACTTCGTATTTCATTAATGTTCGAAGAAGAGATACGTAATCCAATTCTATCTCTTTTACAGTACTCGTTTTGAGAACCCGCATAGTAAAATTACAACCCAATCCAAACGTGATGGTTTTGATTTTCAAGATATTTAATGACATACAATTTTTTCCGGCCAGAAATCTAGTCTACCTACGAGTATATCACCCTTCAAAATATCTTCCTCTTCTGTTGAGTGAATAACTCGATAAATTGAAGTCATCTGCCTAAAATAGTACTTTTGAAAATAATTTGTCATGCCGATCATTCGGAAATGCGAGGGACAGGAGAGGTTCAGTGATACTTCCGGATACTTCCTTGAGGGATCCTTGAAGTAAACTTCGCTAAAGATGATAACTGCTGTTCAACTCAAACATTCGGTTTTCTATTTCGAAGAAGTTCACGCTATCACTCTGGTGTCAATACCAGAAGCAGGAATAGTTGCCCGAATAAGCCTGAATGCAATTTCTGAACCACTTTATCATGTTAAGACTTCAAATGCGTTCGTAAAGTCTATTATTACGGTATTCATCTTTCCAACATCGACAACTTCATCTGCCATGCCCTAAAATAATACTAACTGACTCTCGGAAGAAAAAACATTTCTAAAACCATGCGGTCCCAAAAATAGCTAATCTTTTGTTCCCATTCTTGTCTATTATGGCTAGTTATTAAAATTTTCCGTAAGTTATAGCTGACGTAAGACTTACTGGTCTACAATTAGCCCACCGGTATTTATACACAATTGAAATTTTAATTGAAACGTGAATTAATCTTGTAAGATACAGTAAAATTGCCTCTCCGTCGATATTAGAAAACTTGATATTGCATCTGGCCCCCGCGACTTCCCTTTTTCATTGATTTTATTCGTTACCGCAAAGTATTTACCTTTATATTAAACTGATTTGTTAACTTATCCCTCGACACCAGAATGTGGTGAGATTTAGTTTGGCAAACGTAACTGATATAGGTGTTAACGGACCACATTTAATTTAAAAATGGCAATCGATAAAAAAAGAATGAACAAAACCACTACTAGGTATGAAATTGCATCGATAGACATAGGCTAGAGTGATCATGATGCTCAAATTCTTATCATGACAAAAAATGCGAACACAGACACAAATAATGTACGTTATGAATAGATTGTTTACTAAAAGTAAAATAAAATTGTTCATGGACTATTTACTGCAGGGATCATGGGACGTGGTTTAAAATACTGTTCACACAAACGATCAATATAATTCATGTCTTTCAACGCTTTCTTTTCACTTTAATTGGTGCTTTAATCTTTTAAAAAAAGAGACAAGACAAACATTTCACGGAAAAAACAATTATTGGATAACACAAAGGATTATAACTTTTTTTTTCGAATTTTTGAAAATCCAAAGTTTGCCGTGAAATTAGGACCTATGCCACCTTCATAAATGTATTTTCTCTATTCTTACAAAAAAAATTAAAGAAAAAATTTGGAGCCGTTTTTGAGAAAATTTTGAAAATGTCCGGGGGGCTTCATGTGAAGTACTCCCAAATTTTACAGAATCCTTTTCAAAATCTCAAAGCGTCGACTCGAGCCAGGTCCACAGGTGTTTCTTCAATTTGAAAAAATCCTACGTTTGGTTTAGGCGCTAGTAGTGTTCACGGACGGACGGACACACGGACGGTCAGACCGACGTTTTGCTTTCAATTGTTTTTTCGGTATAAAGGACCCACAAAATACGGATTTTGGCTATACCACGTGTTAGGGGATTTTTTTTTAATTTATCGACTGAAATTATCCACTTTATTAGGGCCCGGCAATGAATTGTCTGTCGAAAATTCCCCGTTTTTTCGCACAGAATTACATCACTTTCCCTATACTACATATATTACTCCGTATATACGTACGTATACGGGAAAGTAAAAAATACTATCAGATCAACAATATAGAATGTTAAAAATATGACTATGGAGACGTGAACGATCCGGAAATCGTGGTTAGCATCTTCAACCAATATTTTTCGAGAATTGCGGCTACAGAACTTACGTCATAAAATTCAACATCATACGTTTCCACAAAAATGTTTGTCTCTATATTTGTGTCCGAAACCTCTTCATAAGAAATTCTGAAAATATTCTGGAAACTAAATAGTAAATATTTGGCCGATTTAGTTGAATTTCCCGATCGTTTGTTGAAGACTTGTGCGCCTACCATTATACACCCAATATCTCACATATTTAATGCATCGTTATGTACCGGAATATTTCCAGATATTTTCAGAACAGCCAAGATTAAGTCGCTTTTCAAAAAACGCAACAAAAATTATATTCGAAATCATAGGTCAACATCTAGTTTGTTAAGTTTCCTTCAAAATATTAGAACTTTTTTACGTACGAATGGAAACATTTCTCAATAAATACGAAAGCCTTTCACATTACAAAAATTAATATAGAAAATCAAAACTTACGGAAACATCCATATTTTCTTTTCTTAAATATATCGCTTCATCCCTGAATCAAAATTAAGCACGTACTATATTTTTAGACCATTCAAAAACTTTTGACGCCATTGATTATAACATTTTACTTTCAAACTTACCTTCGTATGTAAATCGTGGAATTTCTCTGGATTGGTTGTGCTCGTACCTTAAACAATGATTTGAGAGAGAAATATTGTACTGAAATGGAGGGACGTTATTTACCAAACTTTCCGATTAATTGCCAATTGTATATGTGGTCCCGCAGTGTTCGAATTAAGAACTTATTCCCTTCCTACTATATGTGAACGATAAGCTCTCGATGATCCGAAACGGAAGAACAGTCCTCTTTGCGGATGATACAAATATTTTTTGCAGTAAAGAACCAGCAAATAGTACGATAACTGATTTTCAAATTCGTTGCGTAATACAA
This sequence comes from Acheta domesticus, assembly GCA_031308135.1. Taxonomy (NCBI): domain Eukaryota; kingdom Metazoa; phylum Arthropoda; class Insecta; order Orthoptera; family Gryllidae; genus Acheta; species Acheta domesticus. Next base: position 108,610,797 of record JAHLJT010008446.1, read on the forward strand.
AATTAATAATAAACGAATGGAAAACAGTTTTAATGGAGTTTTACATTTCAAATAAACAATTCTCCCCATCTCGATCAGGTTTTTGTCCAGTTTCCCTGATCCATAGAGCAAATGCTGAGATGGCCCCTTGTTTTGCTTCTGGACGTAAATGTAGCTTCACTGTGCGCACGTTTTGTTGAGCACTCCTTTTGCTTGTAGTTCATTTACAGTTGAAATTGATTTTCTATAACTCGGGAAAAACATTTTTCAAATATCTTTATTTTTCTAAAATAATTATTTTCTAAATTAATTTTTTCGTTTTTTTTTATATATATATAAAATTCTGGCCCTCAAGAAAATGTGCGCAGATAAATTTCTTTCCCCACACGTCATATACAGTTTTTACTGTTTTTTGACTAAAATAAATAAATAAATTATATGCTCCATTGAAAATGAACATATGCAACTGACCAATGTTAAGGTAACAAATGGAGTACACGTAAGGATATGTTGCTCAATTCAGTCAAATCGCAAATGAAACGTCAATTTAAATGAATTGAACACAATCAAGTTCATTATGCTACACGTTCTGAATTCTTTCAAATTCAGCTTTCTTACTGCTTGTTGTGTATATTTCTCGAGTGTTCATTCCCGCCTAAGATATTGAAAAATATTCTACGGAAACGCATTCTATGGATTCCAAGCTATTAGATTGCAGGAAATAATTGTAAGAAAAATAAAACAAGGCCTACCTCTCTGATTCTTGTAGCATCTCCTTATTAAGCTAGAAATGCTACATTTGCCTTGACTCTTAGTTTACGAATCAGTAGTTTTTGTCAAAAATGACTTTCTCTAAAATGGAAACATTTTTACAGCGAATACCTATGACTATAATTATATTCATCACACTTCAATTCACTTGACGTAGTAATTATATTCATCAGGTTCCGACAGCTCGCGAAAATATTCACATGCAATATAGTGTCTATACTACTTGACAACACATTAACAGATGTCATGAAACGGTTAACATCGATATACAAGTTGAAGTGGAAAGTAAAATATTTTATGTTTCTATACAACCAGAGACTATTCCGATCATCAAAAAGGAAAGTAATATATATTTTATTAGTGATATTTACCATATTTGTATACTATTTAGACTACATAATTCTAAAATACGCCAGTAACAAGTATTGTACCTCAGTTTCTGTGTCAAAGACACCATACTCGATTGTTTTTGTAGTCCAGTAACCTTGATCTTTTCAGCAAATGCTCAATTGGCTTATTGTTTTGCTTTTCGACGTAAATGTAGCTTCTTTAGCAGTGCACGTTTTCTGGAGTGGGAAATAGTTATTCAAATCGTTCTCTTTATTCTCGCGGCTAGGAATCGATTCCTTCAGAAAGGACATGATGATGGATAATCGCTCAAATCTATAGCTGATTTGATATTTCCAATTAGTTTGTATTACACGGGAGTGAATATTTCTCTTATCAATTCTTGCCAAAAACGCTCCTTTCTGCATGTATTCAGAATTCAACCTGTGTGTCGTTTAGGGTAGGGATCTCCGTATTTAAGAAAAAATGCACAACGTACACATATTCCCATACAACGTTACAACCAGTTTTCAACTGTTTTTGACGTTCAACAAATTTCCAAAAAAATACGTATGCACTTGCCCGCTTGTCGGGTAGTAACATGTTCTTAGTATCTGAAAAGGGGGTTCTCTTCTTCTGCGAACGTATTTGTAAAATCGCCACTAACTTCCCTCCTTGACGAAAACATGCGATAAATATGACTCCAGTGCAATTTTATCTTCTCGTTCTATTTTTTATCAAATTCGAGAATTATCCTGTGAGTTTCACTAGGATTAGCATTATCAATCACCATTTTTCTCTTCATACGGCTAAACGATTCATTAGTTTCATCTGGAGGCATGTAATATTCATCCATTTAATTTCAGCACCATATCAGTTCTTAATTTCTCATTATTCCTCGAGAAGAAAATACAAAACTAGTTACAGTAAAATATATAGTACCTGTTTTCTAGTGAGATATTTTTATAAATATCTTGCTCCTTTTATTGCTTACGTAATATTAGATACGTATGTTACTTTAAACATTTTCATAGAAAAGTATTAAAACTTACGAAAATATTGTAAATAAAAGATGCAGTTGTTTCTTCCCATCAATTTTTTAACCCTTGTTCTAATCTCCCATAAATCGTTCTAGTTTTATCTCTTGCCTATTTAATGGCTTTCCGATCTGCTTTCAGGGATATCACTTGTTTTATTTCCATGTAAAGTGGTACAAAACGAAAACATACTTGTCGGCTGTAGATAAAGAACAATAGTAAGTTTCACTTGTAATGAACGTGTGTAACATGCATAAATATCTTGAATAAAATATCTTGAAAATAAATAACTTTGAAAACAGAATTCTAATAAATGGGCACATTCAATGTTCATTGGTAGTTTAATCCATTAAGTACCAAGCATTGGAATAATAATATTTGTTAAATAATATTATGTATTTACTCGAATATTACACTATAAAGGATAAAAAAAACTCATTTAAAAAACAACTAATACTCAATGTACAAGAAATTGTTGCATATGAGCAATTTTCAAACAACAGAGTGTATTAATTCATCTTGACATGAGACGACTGAAACAGTTGGATATGAACATTGCATTTATTTGCATTTGTAAATTGTAGTGCTTTTGCACAATCCGCACCTTCTTCAGCCTTTGGTTTCTCCCTTTAATAAACCCTGATACAAAAGGTACAAATATTCTTCTCCCCCCCAAATAACATTTCAGCTCTTTCACACAACCTATCACTGTAACATTAAACTATAATAATTCACATAAGTTTCTAAACAATACTAAAATAACATAACAAAAAAGACTTTTATTTAACAATAATCATTCACAATTGACAACTTCACAGTCAATCCCGTGTTCTACATTACGATTGACGATTTCGGGCGCGTCAACGTTCAGTCTCGTAAATTTAGTGCAGGTTTTTTTATCGCGGGAGGAGGCGGAGATTTTCCCCTGACGGATGGCGAAATCCAAAGCCAACCTACCTGTTCGCTTGCGGGCTTTTTCCAAGCAGAGGAAATAATCTCTCCATCTTTACCATCCATTACGATTGACCATACATTAAGAGCCTTAGAGACATTAAATGAACATCTCCTTGTTAATAAAAAAAGGTGTCTATTTATCAATAATTCGGAATGTTACGATTTACTTCGTTAATAACAGTAAAAACCGCATGTAAAGTATTCGGGAGAAGTATAATATGCGCGAGTTTCTTTGAGCTTTAGAATCCCTACAGCACCCTTTTACTGTATATAAATAAGAGTACCAACAAAGCCTTTTTAGAAACATTTAGAAAATAGGCATTGAATTCATTTAATTAAATTAATATGACAATTGAGTTGTTGGTGAAGGTATCCCAGTGGTACATTTCATCGTCTTCCTTTGTGGAAGTCCGACGCCTTCTGGGAGCCCCCCGGCCGTCCCGGGACAATGGGGCGCACACGACTGCGGCTCAAGGCAGCTATACCGCGCCAGCCTATGTCCGAGCTGAAGCAAGGCGAAAGCCTGACCAGTAAGCAGGAACTCAAAGAGTTCCTACATCTAAAACAAAGTAATTGTGCTCCAACAGCATATACTTTCTCGGATTATTTGTAACAACTAAGCAATATTATAGAGCGCCAGGGAAATCTCTCCGCAGTGGCACCTTGCTGGTAAGAGTGCTTGCAACAGAAATTATGTTGGTAGCACTAACTGCTGCTTGCAACAAAATAAAACGTAAATTGCGTAGACACCACACTCATAAGGTGTTGGAAGTGTTGTCTCCTTCATTTGTTTACCAGTGATCAATTTGCTATCAACATAAATGTAATTTTTAATAGGCTTTGATTCGTCTCGGCGTGGAGAGACTTTCTGGCGCACTGTTCAATACTACACGAACATGTAAAACTGTTTCCAATCGGCAAGAGTGATGTCTTCTCACCGAGATTCCAAATTATGTCCTCAGAGTTAACACGCCAGCCACGTTACCCCTACACATGAGGCGCACGTCAGTAAACCATCCCGACCCTTTAAAAAACTCGATTGCACTTTCTATATTTTTAAATTTAGATTTTCATTTACATTATTTCAAAATCTGGTTTTAAAGAACAAATTTTGCTTAGGAGAAAAATGTCATTTCTTGTTAGGAAGCAAGATGAGAAATTAGAAATGCTACATTTGTGTCCAGAAGCATAATAAGAGCTATCTTTTTTTTTGTGCTGAGTGAATCAGGGAAATTGGCGAAAAAACTGATTAACATGGGGATCAAGGGTACGTTACTTGCTACAGGCATACTTCGTCTTTTGGAATAATACACTACAAATGTTAGCTAATGCATTAAATATCATTGATGAAAGAAATTCTATTTTCCTTTTTAATAACGTATTGCATAATAAATTGTGTAGAAATAATTATATAACAGAAAATATTTTACTGTGCAATTAAACTTGTGTATCGATTTTCAATGTTTAATGTCATCAAGCAAAGAGTTTTAAAGTTATGTACATGCATTACACGTGGATTCCTTGTAGTGAAATTTTGACGTTCACGCTTGATGAATATGATTCCTAAGCCGTGTGTTGTAATTATAAATATGCCTATTGCATGAAAATAAGGTAAGTCGGTTTTGTCAAAAACAACAGATTCGTAAATATATATATATATATATATATATATATATATATATATATATATATGTAAGGCAATGGTAGTATCCTGAGCTCAGTAAAGGGCGGTTTGCAGGAATCATATGGATGGCATTTGCTTATTATTCCTACAATTTGTTTCTACAATCTAAAACATGGGTGTGGAATGCATTTCCAGATAATTTTATGCCATATCTAAGACGGGAATCTACATTCCCAAAATACACATGAGCTCAATGAAGGCTGACGGAATTTTAAAGATTGCTGAGTACACAACGTAATGAAGAGCGAACGTAAAGATTACTGAATACCCAACGTAGTGTTTAATTCGTTGATATAGTTATTCCATTTGAGATTTGGCTGAACTGAGTGACCCAGAAATTTTGTTACCTTAACATCAGCCAGACGGATAGTGCTCATTTCCAATGATGTACTCTATATTGTTTCCTTTTTAGAGGGAAAGAATGCGCGGCTTATGACATTAGCATCATTACAAAAGTAATTATGAGTAGTAATGTGATTCAGCAGGCCATTTTATTATTTATTTATTATTTATTTACGTCAAAAACAGTTAAAAAACTGTGCGTAACGAGCTATGGGTAGAAGTGAATTTTGTGCACGTTTTCATAATTCTGTGATCTCACCTTGCGGTTTAGCTTATTGGTAAGCGTGCTCGCTCTCCATGACGCGACACTAGGTTCGATTCCCGGTCGGGCAAGATTGTAGTGTGCGTTTTCGTTGCAGTATCCCAGTATATGTTGCTGTGTACCGATGAGAAAATTCACTTCTCAAGTTGAGAAGACCAGAATATGGCGTGAGGATGTCTTCGTGCCCCGATGTCTTCGGCCGCGAGGCCGGGACGTTGCTGGTAGTCCGTGGCCGTACACTGGCCAACGCCAAGTACAACAAAAATAGTGATTCAGGATAAAGCTTTTTCGGCCTCATTGCGGCCATTTTCAGTGCAGTTCTGTGACTGCCGCATATCTCGTTTGGTCTTTACTTTTGTCTTAACGTTTTCTGATTATTTTGTGCCAAGAAGATTCGTGTGAACACCAAAGATAGATACCTATTATTCTGTATCTAATGAACGAGAACATATAGTTTCCGTATAAAAGAAAGAGGATATGACCTAATATTGAACCCAACGGTGCACCATGCTCAAGTGTCAAAGAATTGGATAGATGAGTAAATAATATTCTTTCATGCAAGTGGGGGTGAGGGGGGTTAGAGTGGGCATTTTACATTCAGAATGCTATAACTTAATTTTTTCTTTAATTTAAAATGCATTCTCTGCCTGCTGCTTAATTTAGTATTTCATCTTTACTTGTCTATATAAAGCAGTTTTAATATTTTCCTCCTAAATTCATTTTAAATAAACATTTTTAAATCATATATATTTGCCCGCACTAGCCCCCCTGCCCCATGGTGGCTAATGTGGGCAACGCGTGGGGCTAATGTGGATACACTCAAAACAGTTATTTTTGTTTCATTTGTATTTTTAATATACTCTAACACAAGGGTATTATTAGAAAGAGTTCTGAAGGCATATGAATTCAGTGTGAAGCGTCCTTCACTACTTTTGTCTTGCATTTTTGGGTTTTCTAACATACGTTCTGACCATCTGAAATGCGAAAGAAGAAAGGTAACTAATTAAGAAAGATATTTATTTAGTAATGACTGTTTATTAAAAGTACTGATTATTTATTATTCATTCAATAATTTAGTATAATTCATTATACTAAAATGAAAAATGTTTGGAGAGTAAAAACGCTACCTTTCTTCTGAGAAAAGTGTGCATGCGTATATAAAAATTTCTCTTATAATTTGTAAAATATCTTGCAAAAGATATACGCGCCAATCATTTTGAATTTTATTTTTGTTCCCTTTTAATAAACTGCTCCATTTTTTCTATTTTGAAAATATATGGAAATATTCCTGTGCAGAAGCAAGCCTTTAAAATGTCAGGTTACGGCTATACAATTGCAGATGCACAACTCAAGTCGTCAGCCGAATATTTATTTCTGCAATTATTATATTAAATTAATAACTATAAATTGCAATGCATTACGGGGTTTTGCGCACGCAGAAGCACCTGAATAAAGATTTTTGTGAAGTATCAATAAAAGAATATCGAAGAAGATTAATCTTTCATTTAACTCAGGCGTTCAATTAGTGTCGATTCAATTATTGCATTACCACTACAAAGTAAGACATTCAAATGAATCTCAGAATATTTACAGTACCACTTTTGTAGTTTGCGGCTATTTAAATGCTATCTAAACCTGCTGATCTCCAGTATGTAACACAAAAATATTAAATAGTATACAGATGTGATCATGTAAGGTTGCTTGTTCTTTAGACAATAATTTAAATAAAAATCATTAGGAATCGGTCATTGATGATGTTTTTATATTATTTGATGTTTAGAGAACCTGGATTTCATGGGGATGAAATTTTGGATGGAGGTCATCCAAAATCCTTGACATTTTTATAATAATATACAGACAAATAATTCCTGTATATGATTAGTACTATTTTACAAAACCATATATCACCGTAAATTAATCAGAGTTTCCACCTCTGCATATTTCGCAGACATTTAGTGGAAAATTGTAGTGTAATGGATAAATAAACAAATGTTGATATCACCGTGAGCTCGACCACAGCTAATAACCGGGAGCGAATATGCGGGCAATGAAGCGGTCTGGCGGGTGCTAAGAAGCCCTTGTGCAAGGGGGAGATCTCGCCCTTGTGCAAGGAGGAGTCCAATGGTGGTGGTTGGCGCGGTGAGCCTGGATGGAGCTGGGCTGGGCCCGGCGCAGCGGCGAAGCGAGGCGAGGCGAGGCAGGGCGTGGCACGAGGGCGCTCCCCGCATTTGCCTCGGCGTGTCGGGTTCGCGGAATGCCGCCAGCGCGGCTGCTGACGTGTGGAGGGCTGCTTCGAGAGTTGCACCGAGCCAAACGCTAAAAATGCACGTCAAGGGCCGCAACCATAGAAACGTAGAGTACTGATTTCCTAGGTGTTCTTTTGCGCAAACAAGTTATTTTCTGTATATGTTGTTGAAGAAACAGCGAATTTTCATTACACATGTTCAATATATTGAATTATAATTTTCTACACTGGGTTAGATATATTTGGCTGTTATTTCTCAAAAAATAATATAATCGTAATGAAGTAAAGGCTTCATTTTGAGAATACTCCTCTTATATTAATGTATTTATACTAATGATTTGGTTAAGATGACTTTCATATTTGGCGGTTATTCATATAGTTTTCAATTTTTTTACGAGTTTTAGGATCACAGAAATATTTCCATTTATACCATTTTCTTGACTGTGGATTTGCATTTAAAATCATATTCTTAAACACAGTAAGTAATTTAAGGTAAAAAACACACCACCGTGTTTATTATAATGTTAACGATAAGTTAGATTTTTGCAATTTTTCGATTTTGTTGCAGCACGACTATCACCAGAACTTAAAGCGTATTTCCAAGATTCAAAGGGTAGACTTAGACTCTGGAGGTCCTAAGCATTCTTTATGAACAATGAACTGCAATTCTGACGGGCGGCTGGCAGGCACACGCCCTTAAATCGGGCGCGAACGCAAGACCGCGTGGAATGTAGGAATGTTGAAATTTGCACCCCAATACCGTCAATTCACCAATTTGCGTCCATATTCAAGTCTAGTCGAAAACACAGTTTTCCTTCTCGCAAACCTACGTACTTAAGTAGAAAAGAGAAAGTAATGTATTGCTGCAGCAAAACTTGACCAATTTTTTCGAAAGAAAAACTCGTATTATCGAACCATTTTATCTAAAAAGTGGATAAACCTTGTTCCTATATGTAGTAAATTACTTCCTTACACACGTTATGTAGTCGGAATCCAATCCGTTGTGTAGTGGATCCTTGATGCTAAAAAATTGGTTGGAAATATTCGTCTGCCCTTCTGTCTGTGGCAAATGGAAGCGTGTAAACCATTCTGACGATTTTCTCCTAAATTGATATTCCCCGATCGGTCTGACAATACATGAGGCCCCGCGAGTTTGAAACGGATATTTTGATTTTGAGAGTACATTACATGACGCCTAAACAATTTCGAAATTTTCTCAAAGAGACTCCAAATTTTTTCATAAACTTTTTCCTCCGATGGAGCAAAGGATTCCTAAAAATAGGGCATGTCTTATTTTTTTGGACTCTCTAAATTTTCAAAAAATGCAAAAGTTTAACATTTTTTCGATGTCTCCCTACGACTACATTTCTGTCCCTAAAAAAATCTGTTCTTCAAATACAGATCGCAAAATAAAGTCTTGTACAATTTTAGTGTGGAGACTTTTTTATGTAATTTTGTGTGAAATGTAGGCAATTTTAAACAATTGTATTTTCAAAATCCGATCCATTATTTTCTTTACAAATGTTCCTTAATAAAGCAAAGGACTATTCAAAATGTCACAGGTCCCATTTCTTGTCAACTCACACTATTTTCGAAAATTTCAAAAATTAACACTGGAATTGTAGTACAATATTGATACAAATTTTCTCTCTTGTGAAATCTCTTCTAAAAAATTAGATGTTTAAGTATAGTGATTTACATTTTGTACATACGAGTGGTTACGTGTACTTTTGTGTGAAGGGAAATTTTTTAAAAAATCTCAAAAACCGGTTCCAAATTTTTGCGTAAAATAGTTTCCTCGATAGAGCAAAGGGCACTTAAAAAGGTTCAGATCACGTTTTCTTTCAGGACTTTCGAAAAACACTAAGTTAAAAATAATGCGAGAAAGTATGTGATGTAGTAACGCTACTTTTTTTGTAGAAATATCTTCCGCGCTCCGACTGACTATAAACACTTTCAGGACGTTATAAAAGAAAATAAATCGAGGAAACGTCTGAGCATAAACTAAGAGTTTCTGGAAACATTTGTTCTACTAATTGAAATGAATACAGTGATGAATTATTGAAATGAGTAATCCTGTATACAGTCGTTTTTTCTGAAATTTCTGAAAAAATGTTTCTGAAAACTGTTCTGAAATTTCTTTCTCATGTCACTTAATAGCTTTTACATTAAATCTTAGTGTAGAATTTTAACATCTTTTTATCTTATTTCGTTTTAAATATATGTGTTTTGTCTTGTTCTAGACAAAACGAAAATGAATCCTGCGCCAGTTTTAATCGTTATTTACTTTATTCGAGAAAAATTTAAAGAAGAAATTTGGAGCCGTTTTTAACACAAATTTGTTTATAAAGTGCATCAATTTCAAGCAGAAATTTCAGGTGACTACGAAACATTTTTGGCCTTTGGAATACTCGAAAAATCCGATATTTCAACGAAGATGTGTTCTTGAAGAGGCCAGGTCGCTAAGGATGAAGAGCCCAAGCCTAGTGTCTGATGGGTCGCTGGTTCGAATCCCGCCCGAAGCATGGACGTTTGTGTGCGTCCGTATACCCCTATTGTTACTTACAGTGGTCGCGACCTTAAATAAGTTAGTAAAAAAATGAAAATGAGACACGCGCCATTTTCAAGCTACCTGAGGTCAAAATTAAAAATCTTATCTTTATAAATACACTAAAGGGTATCTTTATAAATACACAATTCTTGACCAGTATTTTTGTCCTTTCACAAGGGTAGTTATTTTCAGGAGATTGTTTCATTATATAAGAACAAGATGTATAGATTATTTCGTTACGAGGGCCCAACAATATGAGTTTTTTCTGTCGACAAATCGGCTTACGCAGCATTACTTTCTCTTTCCTGCGTACGTAATAAGATGAAAAAGTAAAATTTATGTTTGGAGATTATGACACGAAAACTGCCTAGCTACACCCGTGCAAATGTTCCACTTTTTGTAAATAATTGCTTTAAAACTGAAAATTGCTTCATAGTAGAGCCCAATTTCCAACGTCCAGACCCTGAACTGTGCGTTGCAGCATTTCATGCCCGATACTGTGTGAGAGAAACTATTGTAATATTCCTAAGCGTTGATATTAAATTCACAAAAAATCAAGTAGTCTTTTTCATTTTATAGTGATATATTATTTCTTTTTTTATTCTTCAATTCAGTTTTACATATATTTCCGGTTTTGGTGGTAAAAGAGTTTTTACCACCAATCCAATGGAGTGGGAAAGCCAAAATAATTAAATATCTAAAACTTGAGTAGAGTGTTCAAGAAGGTCTAATTTTGTACAGAATTCCTTAAGAAATGCAATTTAGGTTCCACTCTTTCCCACCTTCTCTCCTTGTCCCCTTCACTTTCGCATATGTCCCACAACTATCGTCCACCTGTCTCCGGTTGTCCTTCATCATTTCTCTAATTGTCTCCCACTTGTCCCTACATGTTCTTCACCGTCTCCTAACATTTGATAATAGGTTTGGTTTACTTCTAATATTTATCCTGAAATGGCATGCATTATTACCAATGGATTCAGTATTCTAAAATTAAGTTTTATAACACGAACAATATAATACTTTTGATTTGCTTACCCAGCACTTAACTGCATATTCGTATGAGTAGTAGAACTTTCTACTTATAAAATACTTGTCGTTATTATCTAGTACTTAAAATGTTCTTCGTCACCTGTAGATGTCGAATCATGAACGCAATGCATTTATCAACCTTCTAAGTAGTCGAGTTGACGGCGGGATATTCAATATTCGGGGTTTAGCATAATGCTAAGTCGGTTTCATTGGAGAGGTTTGGAACTATTAGCATCACTTCTAGTACCTGATTTGGGATATCTGTCGTATTCGCCAATTGTACATTTCTAACATCGAATTGAAGTTATCCGGAATTCAATTACAAATGTATCGAGGGAATTCTTGGAACATAGTCTTAATGAACTACCCAATAACTCAATAGCAACATAAAATGTGACTAGAGAAAAGTTTAATTGGAGAGCTATCGTAAACACATAAACATTGTGTAGAGATATGGCAAATTTGTGTTTTGAAAATTTCTATAAATATTTCGTTCATATATTGTTGAAAAATGTTAAAGATACAAATAAAAATACAATGTTATGAGTGTTATTACTGTAGAGGCCAAAAGATAAAAATCGGAGCATAGCGGAGCCGAAATTTTTAATTTGTTTGGGGAAGAATTGAGTGGTCCAAATAAAACAATATAATTGGAGTAAGTATTCATAAACGACTTTAGGAAGGTTTTTTTAGGACACTATTCGGTATTCTATCATAGCCAGTTGCTGAATTTTTACTTTTGTCTAATTCAAATGTGAGTTCGCTCTTTAGGAACTTTTGGTTATGCCGTACTTCATTATCTCTTAGTAGCAGTCTGATGTGTTCTTGATTTGAGTTGACATTTGGAGCTATTAAGGATAGGATGTTTGAGTCATAGTTTTTATTATTTGAGTTGTCAGCAAAGTTGTCGGCAAGAAGATTACTAATAGCTTGAGGTCCAGAGTGTTGTTTCCCATTTTATCCACAAACGTATTGGGTGTACTAGGCCAACTTTTCCACTGATTGACTTCGCATTCTGCCAAATTGCAGTTGTTGAATTTGATGGGTGATGGTAGAGATGTAATTTTGCCAAGATCGTGTCATAGTAGACTTGAAGGTAATTCTTGCTAAGTCTTACTTTCCTATATGCTATTTCATTTTCTATTGTGTTGTTTTTCTTGCAATTTCTAAAGGCTCTCTTTGTATTTTTAATAACTGTAGTACATTCTGCATTTTACCTTGCTGCTTGATGCTTTTTTTATTTTTCCTCTTGTTTGGAGGACTGAATTATTAGCTTCTGTTTTAAATTAAATTAGTAAATTCACTTACTAAATTATTTACCTCTTGTGGGTTCAGATTGTCAGGTTTAATGAGATTATCACTATTGATTCTAATCATCTCTTGGAATTGTTGCCATTTTGCTTCATGTAAAATCCATTTAGGCTAGCCCCTAAGTTCAGAAACTGGTTCATTAGATGGAATATGAATGTTAATGGGGTAATGGTCACCGGCATATAGGTTTGGGTTCGTAGACCATAAAATTCTTTGCAGTATCATTAGAAGCAAGGCTTAGACCAATTATCTGTTCAATTACTTATAATACATTTTGTAGCCAAAATAAGATTATGTTTTGGTGGTTGTCCAGCCTCTCTTCAATTATTTTCCCTCTTCCGTCTGTTTTGATGGAGCCCCACAGATTGTTATGACAATTGAAAACACCCACAATAGTGCAGCTACATACGATTTAGGTAGCTGCGTAAGAATATTAATTGGTTCGTAGATGTCAAAATTTTGACTATTTGTGATATAAATATTACAAACAGTTATAAGAGTATTTATTTGTACTTTAACCGCAGACCTTTGAGAGCAGTTTGTAGAGGGATTTTCTGTATTAAACAATCATTCTTAACATAATTTCTACTCCTTCACTAACAATATGTGTACTAGTTCTAGTGTGAATAGATGATCTATATCCAGATAGTTTTCCAAAGAGATTTTCTTTCAAGTTAGTTTCTTGAAGACACAAAATCTCTGTTTAATAATTTTATTTATACTCTTTTATTAATAATTTCAGGTAGGGTAATATTTCATAGAAACCATTGGGTAATTTTCATTTAAATGGTTTATTAAGACATTTGAGACTCAGTTTCATCTTCCTGTGATTGTGAACTTTTTAATTTATTTACTATTCTTGTGAATCTACTTTTTATTGATCTTTCTGTAAGTAATCTGTCATAATTGTAATAATATATTGAATATAATTTGTGAAATTTTTAGCTATTAAGGTTGGATTGTTAGAACCAGATGCCATGTCTGTGAAATTTTTTAACTGGTTGTAGGTAAGGGGAAACTCGTCACTATTAGTCTCGATTTTTTCCTTTAAAGGGCAAATAAGATCAAGTGATTTAGCTGTAGACTCTTCTGTGATGCTGTTTTCTTCCATTCCTTCTTGAAACTTTTCTTTTAGGGCTGTTTTCCTAACTTCATATCAGTTCATTATTTTCTTGTTCAATCTGTAATGATGTTCAATCTGAGTCTGATGAAATAGTTTTAGGTATAGTAGAGAAAATAATACTATTCCTTTCAATTCCCCGTTTCACGCTGATTTTGTGTATTTACTTCAGTGTTTTTTTCATTAAATAAAGATTTTGGCATTTCACTGGAAATATCCCTAGTGTGTTTGGATTCTGTGGGGACACTTGTTGAATTGGTAATCTTATTATGATTAGAGGTGTTAGGTGAAAGACACTGTCCAGCTAAGTGCCCTGTTTGGTGACAATTAATGCAAGACATGTCATCAGTTGTAAAAAATCTCATATGATGAACCATCATAAAACGCAGCATTAGAGTCATTTAACAAACCCACATCTTCAGGAGCAACATATACTTGTGTGCGGAAACTCATAATGTAGGGAAAACCCGGTCCAGAAACACCAGCTTTTACAATTGAGATTTTAGATGTCAGTTTGATGTTGTTTTTTGCGAACACGTTTCCTATGACTGAATGTGGAATGATGGGACAAATATTTGAAATAATAACGATTCTTTTGACCTTTGTTAAAAGAGGTCTGAACTTCAATTTATAGTTTTTGATTTTAATTACTTTATGACTGTTCATAAGATTGTCAGCAATAGTTTTAGAACTTAGAAATATACACACTCTATTATTAGCAATTCGTGATATGAACCTTATTTCACTAGCATCGATAATGTTGGATAGACTGTTAATATAATCTTTAATAGTGAGACCTTCCTGTGCATCGATAATTATGGCCTGGTCTTTGGTGGGAAAGATTTTTGTCGAAATGGCATTGGCGTAAGTTTTCATACTTTGATGAGGTGTAGATACTTGAGGTGACGATAGTGAGGTTATAGGAGCCTTGATGTCCGACGACTCCATCCTTTTGCAGGGCACACGCTGCCCCAGCTGACCATACACTTGATATAACCACATACACACACACACACACACACACACACACACACTCGCAGAACAAGGATATTGTCACTCCGTAAATAACGCGAAGTTTACTGACTCAATGACAAACACAATAACAACTTAAATTTCGGTGGACACGATCAGACCACGTTATCACAAAGCAACCTGGACTCGGTACTTTATTATAATTTGAAATATTATTGACCTTTTTATGTGTAAAACAATACTGTTTTTGTTTCTCATATTTTTGTTTCTTTTCCTTTAGGAATTCATTTGGGATTTAAACAAGCGATTTAAACAGCAGATACATTCATTTAATAGTACCGGTTAAATAATATTGCCACTTGTATCCTATTAATTTTTCAATGAAAATTCTTAAATCTCTTGAATGAAACTCTTCACCAAACGAAGCGCAGGGAATTAAAAAATACATATCTATTTTTTATTTTTGGAAATGTTTAATAAACACGAGAGTGCATAATAAAATTGAAAGAAGTAAAAATTGTCGAGTATATCTTTCGTTACTTTCTTATGTACGTTTTATTTTTGTGATATATTTTACACAAAGTTTCTAGGATTTCGTTGATTTTTTTAAAAATAGTCACGAACTTTTTTTCCTTTTTTTAATGCTTAAGAGGTACAATAAATGTGGTGGCCTGTAATTGAAGCATAACTCTGTGGCCTTTTTATATAAAGTTGGTTTAAATTTTCGTTTTGAGTTCTCTGTGTAAAATCTGCTTATGTCTTATTCTCAAAATTATGGCTTACGGCAATTATTCTCAAAACTTGAGATTACATTTTCATTAGCATTTAGGAGAGATGACAAACATCAAGGTAATTGTTGGAATTTTTCTTCTAGTTACTACGTTCCAAAGAAACTGTATTTTTTCCTTGTGTTTTACCCATTTTTTTAAATTTTGGAGATTATTATAAGGATTATTCAGACACATTGTTGCCTGCTAGAGTGAAAAGACTGTGTTACTTTCTGCGGTCAAGGTTTGAATGAAAACGTGTATTGATTCATTTTGAATTCATTTGTTTAATTCTTTAAGTTTGATTCTCATACGATTAATTGTCGTTTTGTCTAATATCTAATGTGTTGCTATCTTTAACGTGCTTTCCTCTTTTTATTAACCAACTCCTTCATCTGGGGATATTAATTTAAAATTAAGTTTTATAACACTTCTTTTTACTGAAGTGTTATTCCTTGCTGCTGTTTGATTATTTCTACTAGGCAAATGAACTTTGTTTTCCACCGGTTAATTTGCCTTTAGTGGCTCTTAAAGTTCAATTAAATCGTGAATCTTAATTCCAAGTCCATTTCAGTCACGTTTAAATCCAATACCTATGTGGAGCTTCCTTGTCAATGTTTTTGTTACATCCATAATTGCTAGAGAAATGACTGAAGATTGTTGCTGTCATTAATGTTTACGTAGAGACCTTCAATAAAAAAACGCCAAGCCAATCAGGTACACTATTCAGACGTCCTCAGGCACACTCTTCAGCGTATCAGACGTCCAGAAAGTTGGCGTTTCTGCAGAGCAGAGTAAACCATTTTAGTGTAAGGTAGCATTTCAGAGTATTTTAATATTAGGAGTATACGTTTGGAGCCCCAGTGACAATATTTTGTTTGGGGAGCTACGTTGAGCGTTAGATTAAAAAATATTATTGAATTCAAATAAGTTAAAGAAATGTCGAAGTTGAACAATTATCAGCACAGAGCATTAAAAACATGTTTGCATAATACTAATTTTGGCGTTTTCAGCATAAGAAATTGTTTTGATACTTATATAAGTTTCCTTATGTTATTACCTCATTTTGTAATTGGTAATGCAAATAATGTGTTTTTCTTTATACTTTTTTTAGAACAATGTTGAAATAGTTCTTCACAATTTGCTTAACTATTTTAGGTCGACATATTTTTCTCAGGCATTGTTTACGGTACCACGTTATATTAAATTTTCAACTTAAATAACCACATTTTAAACATTTTCACCTAACAATTTCTGAAAAGTTCATGATAGGTTAAACAATGTCATTGAAAAATGTATTGTGTGGACTTAATGGAAATTGTAATGTAAATCCAATACATAATTGCAAATTCTTCCAGTAAATTTACTTAGAACGAAAGTAAAAATCCCTAAGAAAAAAGTTTGTTATGATAATTTTTAAATGATATTGCCATCAAATTAAAATACACCGTTTAATTATGTATACTGGCAATAGTACGATTATAATTATAGCATTCAAAACTGAAATCAGCTCCTAATACAATAACTGTATTAGATACGTAAATGAATATATTACAGCAATAATATTAACATTCTCAGTAATTTTAACATGAAAATACTGCAATAATTTCTTCACAAATTCACTATTTTTACCCTTGCACATTAATGAGAAAGTATTGTAATGCTGCGGCGTAAATTGGTGGACAGGAAAACTCGGATTGTGTTGCCCTGGTATCAAAAAGTGGATAGATCTTGTTCCTATATGTAGTAAATTACTTCCTCTAACATTATGTAAAGTCTGAATCCACGTCTTGTGGGTCATTGATACCGAAAAAATTGGTTGACGGCCCAACGTCTCTCTGTTGGTCCGCCCGGCCGTCCGTTCGTCAGTGATTGGTCAACAATAGCGCGTAAACCGTTCCACACGATTTTCTTCAAAATTGATATTCCCCGATTAATCTGAACGAGCTCGAGGCTTTGCCAGTTTGAAACGGAAATTTTGATTTTTGAGGCTTCTTTACAAGAAGCCTCAACAACATTTTCAAAATTTTCTCAAAAATGACTCCCAATTTATTGGATGTTTCCTCAAATAGCACAAAGCACGTTTAAAAGGTAGCGCAGTTTTCACTTTCGCTCAACTCTCTGGTTTCTCGAAAATTGTGAAAGTTAAAAATAACACGAGAAAGTATGTATTGTTGTAGTTCCACTAGTTTTCTTAGAAAATTAGGTGGGAAAATATCTAATAACGAATAACGATAAATGGTATTCCACCAAGCTTTGCTTTCAACAACCAGCCATCACATACTTTAGATTTTTGGACTCAGCAAAGTAAGGACAGAAAAGCAACTTTCAAATCTAATTAGGGAAATGCAGTAGTACGGTACTAGATTTAATCATATTATTTGAATGAGTTTCAATCATCTTTTCTTCATTGTTACTGGAAATCTTCATAACCCTAAAAAGCAGTGTTAGTTTCTTACTAATAATAGCGAGTTTAAATTCATAATTTAAAATGTATGGTTATTTAATTAAACATTTTTTCGGCCTGATTCATCACATATACAACGTATGCGTAAATGAAATTTAAATAGTCACTTTACTCAGCCTACATTTTAGTGAGGGCAAATTGTTGGCCATAGTGTCACATTGGCGACTAGAGTATCGTCGTAAAAAAACAATAAGAAAGCGTACGTGAAATTGCATAATACCGATGAATGAGTAATGCATAGACTACAATGTATTGTCATAATAATTCGTTCAATCTAGTGGTGCTGAAACAGCACGTACTTTCTCGCATGCATTTTCACACAAAAAGTACTCAAATTTACGAAAAATTGTACATGACCTATATCGAAATATATCTTTAAGGAACAGATTTCATTAAGGGAAAAGTCTCTACCTTTAATATTTTAGTTTTTTAGGAAGACTCGGATAAAAGTTTGAACTTTTGCAATTTTCGAAAATCGGGTTTTCAAGGAAGATGAAGCCTACATCATTCTCTTAAACGTCTTTCACACTATCCAACAACAAAATTTAATCAAAAACGAAGTCATTTTTTTGAGAATTTTGAATATGTCTCAGGGGCTTCATATAAAGTACCCCCTAAAATTAAAATATCAGTTTTAAATTCAAAGGGTCGCGACATCAATACCATATCAATGGAGGAATATCAATTTTGGAGAAAATCGGGTGAACGGTTTAGCCGCTAGCGTTGTTCACAGACGGAAGATGGACGGACGAACGCACGGACGGACAGATAGAGCTTTTTGCCGTCATTCGATGAATTCTGGCTACATCACGTGTTAGAGGACTTGTTCTAAAGGGTGTAGCCGGATAAAGGGGTGAAAATTACCTCCAAACCAAATCGAGACACTCATATGAAGGAGAATACAGAATGTATCAGATTCCAAAAAAAATCAGCCTCCTGGGACAATCTTTTGCAGAAATACAATGAGAAACGTGATTTTCATGTTTTTTTTCTCAGCTTCTATTCCATATATCAGGCTAATAAAATTTGGAGAGACGGAGAAAAGTAGTTGCATTTGATGATAGTTTTGATGACCAATTTGGTGCCAAATTCAATTAGAAAACATAAATACGTTTTTTAAATTAATTGTCGACATGATAACGTTGGAGTACTGTCTCAGTTTTTTCCCTACAATGTGTCTCGTAACATTGTATGAAATTTTTTCATATTTGTAAACAATGTGGACGGTAGTGAAAAATAATTAAAACCAATTTTATCAGTTTAAAAACTCGAAATTTGCGCCAATATATGATTTGAAAAAATATGTTCACCAATATTTAAACACAGATTCATGCACGACATATGAGCTGCAAATCTTATAGGTGTTACATCGATTATGTACCAAACTCAAACGAAATATCCATGATGGAAAAAGATGGATGGAATCTTGCCCATCGTATTCGATTTCAGCCAATAAGCTTCAGGCACCTGTTTGGATAATAATATTAACTGGAATTTTAAATGTCAAAATTATCCCAGTTACGAGTCATTGAAAGAGAAACGGATAAGCATTTTAAATATATTTCATGTTTTATTTCAACAACACCTTCATCGTGTTATTTTTGTTTGGTTATCATGGAAAATTGTCACTTTATCCCATTATCGAAATATTTTTCAACACTTCTCGCTCTCCATGCAACATAGCGGCCAACGTCTGGTCTGGCTTTTGAAACTAAGTGCCCGTGTTGTGGTTAAGTGGTTCGTCATGCAAACTGGCGCTAGGAAGAACGAGCAAAAATCGATGAACCGGAGCAGTACCTATCTGTTTCCATCATGGAAAGTGTAACCATGGAATGCTCCCATATCGAGAGTGAAACATTGTTGTGAATGTGCGAACGGAAGGCGCATCATGAGATGTTGCTCCCACATAGCTGCGATCATTTTTATTTGGCACTCGCTCGTTACTTGGCGAAAATTATTAACCCGATAGAAATTTTGAGTAGACTGTTCATAAACGAATACGTGATCCCAGTTATTGAAGAAGACAATGGCAATGATTAATTGTCTATGATTGTCTAATTGTCGATGATTAATAAACCTACATTTGAGTAATTTATTTATATTATAAATATGAATGATTAATATACCTAAAACAGAGTAATTTGATTTATTTTGGAAACAATACATAAATCTAAAAACAAAAGGGGTTTGATGATTTTGTTTCGATAATATATTTTCTACATAAAAAACAGCAAAAACTGCTCTCTACTGTGTAGAGAGAAAGTAAAACGGTATATAATTAAGAACAGTTTTGAAGGTGACTTGATATTTTCACTTTTCAAGACATCGTCTTCCTATTTAAATTAGTATATTTGTTGGGGGGTTTTCTAAAAAGCATTAGTTTATGTAGTGCGTCGACAGGAATACAGTTTAAAAATAATAAATTAAAAGAAGTGGACAAAAGTTGGTGAAAATGATGTAGTAAAGTATTCTATTTGCAATTGTTTTCAACTTCGTTCCAAAAGATTTAGGCATTGCACTTTTCTTCTTCTTCTTTCGTTTGGGTCATTTAGGGAACACGCACCAATTTTATTGCTTCTTCCTTTGTTCTTCTTTCTTCTTCCCATTGCACATTTCGTTATTTCGAATATTCATATTTGGAGGTACACCGTGTCTGATCAATTTTACAACCTAAGGAAACTCTGTCCTGGTCCAACGTCCAAAGTTCTTCGCTGCGTGCCACATTGGTCCGCGCGGCCCGCCGGTGGGCCCGCTCGCCGCTGGTTGGCCTGCTCGCGGCGGAGGCTGAATGGAACCGCCCAGGAGATCGCGTATTAGTGAAGCTGCTCCAGCGAAGCGCGTCGCGTGAGCGCTTTACAGTCCTCCACGCTGGCATCGGGCTCAGCCAAGCTGGGATGAGGGGCAGAGGTAAACCAGTAATTGCAAACCCTCCCATCCATTCTCCGATTCCCCCAAACTAATGCTTTCCGGACGATTCTTTGGAAACGGGGAGACTTAAGAGATTTATCAATCTCTATTTCCTTTTGCAGACAAGTTTTCTTCAAAGAAACATGAATATACCATTGTTCACGCATTATAATCGATTATTAGGGAACTGCGATGTGATTAGTTAGAGTAGCCGCTTGACTGGCTTACGTTCCTGTAGTGGGGGAGGTAACAGAACGCCTATTAAACACCTACTACTAATTTGTACAAGGATATTGAAAATGCATTTTCATAAGAAATGATATAACATGATATTGTATTCAGTTGAAGATTTTGTAATATCTTGGATAATGTTTTTGTAACAATCTTTTTAAAGGACAAAGCGATAAATCAGAGCTTTTATATGGCACCAGACTTTCAAACATTTGTAACATAACATTTTTTCTTTTATGATGGAGTGCATATGTGGTAGACATAATTTAAATGTTCCGTACGGAAAAAGTTATTTCGTTTAGAATCGAAATCAATATCATTTATAGTGATGTAGGTAATTGGCATGAAATGTACTATCCAGTTCTTTGTGCTCTTCTTCACAGTAGTGTACTGTTTTGAAGTTCTAGGTGGTAAACTACCTGATGCTTTCCGTAAAAAAACCTTATATTTATATAAAAAGGATTGTTAGGAGTAAATAACTAGATCGCGAAAATAATAATCAAGGGTCATACACATGAAGAACCTGAAGTCCTTCGACAGACGTAGTGAGGTGAATATTGGGAGTGAAAGAGAGGCAAAAAAGGATCTACGAAATAGATTCAACAATCCAGGAATGGGTTACTGTAATTGGCGTTTTTGTTCTCTTTTCAATTAAGAAATTTACTAAATTCCTGAGCTGGATTAAAGGTTTTTATGTTTAATGGAAATTTTCTTTAATAAAGGAAAAGCCAAGTAAATATCAAAGATCTTTTTATTATTTCCTAATTTACATATTACATAAAAAATAGTTTCGTCTTTAGACGCTCGCAAACTTTCTATTTTAGTCCTTAATACTGGTGTCCAGCCAAAAGTACCTTTAATAATTTTTCTATATTCCTTCCAAAAGAAGGTGGAGAAACTTAAGTTAATCCTAAATAAAGATGCTGTGCAGGTTAAATATTTTTATCGGCCTTCTTTCCACTTGACATTTAGTAGAAATATCTCTGGCATGATTTCTGATTCCTGTATGATTTTGTAACAAAAACGATTTCCTCGTTCGAATGAAAGAACAGCAATTTTTACACGTTTTCCATTCGTCCTTATTTATTTGATCATTTTATTCCTCCTTTTTTCATTTCTCTCTAATGACAGGTCTTTTGACTTTTCGCTTATCTACATTGACATGAAGAGCGTTAATCGAATCACGAAAACGCAAAACTTAAGAGTATGAACAACATTTCGGTGTGTTTATAAAACCAGTGAAGTATTCTTACGAGACGATTAAAATATTCTCCGGTTAAAGTATTTTCTAGTATCACTTTTATTAGTAAAACATCCGATGTGGTGATAAAAAGTAAGTCTAAATTTTAATAAATTTCTATAGAATAATGTAGAAGAGACTGTTTGATTATTATCTAATGAGTCAAGTTACCTAAGAGGAAATCTTACATAAAAATGACTGTAGGGTGGAAAGAAAAGTGGTAAATTTTTCGTTTTGGGACTTCTAATAGCGGTGAAAAGGTGCCTTTTAAATTCAGAAGAAATATTGCACAATTCCCTAACTGTAAAGAACATTTTGAAATGTCGTAAAGCATTAAAAACTTGAGTTTTTAAAAAAATTAATAACAGTTTGATTGTGTACATTTTTAAAAAGCATTGGCAACATAAACTGTAAAACAATTAGGGACGGCAAAGTTTTATTGCACAAAGACTAACATAAATTATTATATACTCGTACAATATAAAATTAGAGCAATATTTTATTTTTACCAATATATTATGATGTGTTAACAGAATGTTGTGTTAACAATAAAATGAAATATGGCTTATGACAAAAAATCTTCATAAGGACAAAATGACATTTTTAGTCACATTATGTGACAAGATTAAATAGTCCTCGACATATGTGAGTTTGAAAAGTGTGTTTTCACTTTGTTGGCATTCAACTGAGTTTTTTACGTCGAATTTTGGCGTATCCTTGATAGAAGAATTGTTTGCTTTAATAAAATCTTCCCTTGAAGATGATTTACAGACAGAGATACCTCTTCTCTCCAGAGATACAGAGAGTAACTGGTTTAACTGCGACTGCTGGTGAGTGCCACCTTGGAATGGCGACGAATCTGTCCTCTACAACACTTTATTCATATATTTCTGTACTGAATTGTTTAACAAAATTATTGGAAATATGTTTTGTCATTGGTGATACTGTAATTTTCATGTCAATCCATGAAATCATAGCAATATAATCTTTAGCATTAAAGTTAGTTTCTCGTATTCTACATTTTCTAATATAATCTTGAATCTCTGCACTTGCGTCTAGAATTTCGCGGTAAACCAAGCTCTCTAACGTGTTTGCGCTTCCCACAGTATGGACAAAATAATATTTACCGCAGCGGCAATGTTTCCATTTCTTTGAACAACTGGATTCATTTTAAAAATCAGTGAGTATGAAATACACTTCAGGAGATGTTTAGAACCATTCGAGTATGCGTATTTCAATTTTATGTTACACGTCAGTTTTATGTTACAATTTTATGTTATACACTGATGCATACACTTTTACCATAAACTCTGCGAGAATTCGGAGATTGTTGGTAGTTGCCATTTAAAAGCGATGACTATTTGCTAATGTATGCTTTCTAGAAGTTTTGCGGGATTTATCAAAGATACATTCAATTAGGAGTTTCCAGTAGATACAGCAACTCATAGTTACATTAAGTATTTCTAGCGAACAAAAAAGGTAGCATGACGATAGTTCGTTACCATGTAATAAACAAATTAACCATCGCCGAGATATTCTTGATTGAATTTAGTTCTTCCATTAGGAAAATGTGCTCCTGTGTAATAATTGTAAATACTAGTTTGTAAAATATAAGTTTTGTACATTTTATAAACTTTGTTTTCTTGAATAATTGCCTTGGTTTTTTATTCCATCGAAAAACAATCCTCTATTTTCGGTTATCATGCACTGGCCATCTTCAATGCATTTTGCATGTTCTTATACGGAGGCGTCATTTTAATATTGATACAACTCTATTTACACTCGTTTTGAGATATTGAGCAATGAAGTTAAACAATTATGAAAAAATCGGGAATTGTAAGAGAAAAAATTGAGTGTTCCCTTTTCTTACAATATATGAACTTGTTTGTCTGCAAATTGATGAATAAAAATACTGCATCTCAAAATATAGAGCAGTAAAGGAGGTATACCACTATAAAAATTAGTTTGTCGTGCCAAATGGTTGAATATGGGAGGTGGACATTTTAAAGAAAAAATGTAAATGAAGAAAATCGATTTCTTGACGCAAATTAAATATGAATATTAATGTCACTATTTTACACACATTCCTTTCTCACCAGACACACATCTCATCTTCCTCATCTTCAAATTAGTCTGATCCTTTTCTGAGCCTCAGCTTTTCTGAGATGTTCCTTTTCCATGACTAAGTCCCCTTTCTGTTTATGATCAGAGGCAGATTCAATTTTGAAAAATAATTTATCGCAGAAACTGCACGTGGTGAATGAAAGCAGAGATCAAAGTCATCACTAAAAACTTTACGATAAATATGTATCCCTTCAGAGATTTTACTTTCACTCTGACAATTATCTAAATGTAAACTAAACATTTTTGCAACATTCAGCTCAGGATTCAAATACTTTTTTTTAGAATTATCCTCCCAGCATAATGACTTTCACATGCTGGAGAACTTTTGATGTACACTTTGACATCAGCAATCAGTGCTTCGCGATTTTGGAGATCAAAATTTCCTACAATCCTAACATTTTCTTTCCTCTCGGATTCCGTAATCTTACTTAAACGTTTTGCGAGTACAGGAGCAGTCGAGATTTTCGAATGTTTTCCTCTAAATAATTTTGCTTGTTTTTGTAACGTCCTCTTTTCCACAGTTTCTTTTGCGTTTTTCGAAGGTTTTTGTTCGAACATTTCTTCTTTTCTTTCGCCCTTTTTACTTCGAAAGCGTTTTACTTTACCACTAACTGCATTAGACCCCCATCATTTGAAGAACATGCAATAGGATCTAGATCATAAATTCGTGTAGGCATGTGACATCAAGAGTTTTCTGGATCAGAACTGCCATCTAAAAGTGCAGTAAGATATCTCAGTCAATGCTGTCGAGTATTAGTTTATATAATAAGCATGAATGACAATATACGAGTAGTAGTACATAAATACACACATACACACACTCGTCCATCCTACAAGTCTGACGGCACATTTTTTATTCCTAGAATAAGCAAGTTACAATTATTAAATAGCCACTTTAGAATGTAATCATGCTTTCGTTATTTCGTATTGACAATAAATGCGAAATCCATAACAACAAATGTTTAATAGTACTACGTTCCCGCGCAGCACGCAACCTATATGCATACTTTTCTTTCACTGAAGAAGACTAAACATTTTGAAAAACAGTGATCTTATTTTAATTTATCTGTATCTATTAGAATATCTCGATCAAGATCTTCGTCATCAATATCGGTCTTGTCGCTAGAAATCTCTCGAAAAGCACTCATCACGAGACACGTGGAGTTGCACCACTATCAAAATAAACTTAATCTTTAGTAATCTGCTTGCATTTTGATACGCTTTGTTGGCCCAGAGGAAACCTGCATTTGCACCATTTCGTGAATAAGTGTAACTCATTTTCGCGGATCTGAAATTGGAGTTAACCCTATTTGTCTAAAAAGTGGAGTTGTACCACTATTAAAATAACGCCTCCATATCTTTCTCGCATACTTTTGATTCTATTAATGACTAGTGTTTTATCATAATTATTTATAAAATCCTCATCCCACAAGGCTGCGCTTGTCGTTCCTGATGCATTTCTCATATCCCTGTGTTATCAAAATAGAAGCAACAGTAGGCAGATTAAGAATCATTTGAATTATTTTATTATTTCTTTCAAAAGCAGAAGAACATGACAAATTTGTCTCTTTTTTAATGATAACTCTTATTTTATCGCTATGGCAGGGCTTTTCTATCACTCTCTCTTGTCCCTCACCTTCAGAGCTATCATCATTATCAATAAGCGTGGATGTCACTGTATATTGCGATATTTCTTTAATACATTTAAATTCCCTCTGCATTTCTTTATTTTTTCTTCATTTTTCAACACGAAAGAGTTTGTAATGTCTTAATCAACATTACAAAACCATTTTCTGGACGATCTGTTAATATTCTTGTCCGAAAAAGGGGATTTTACTTTCTTTCTTTCAACTACATTATCCAAACCCTATGCATTTGTAGAAAGCAGATCAAATAATCGTTTAATATCTTTGTTCGGTGAAAAAGGGTTTGTGGTATAGTTTTCTGACTCTTTTCTGCATTTTGATCTTAATAAATTTCTATTTTCATAAGCTTATCTTTTGTAAAATTCGTATAGTAAAAGCAGTAATAGATGCTCGTAAGCTAATATCTGTAATTTTCTGAGCCAGAATTTAAAATATTTCTTTTACTGTTTGAAGAATCTGGTTTCAGGTTGTCTTGTAAGAAAATAAGAGTTGATCTTATACATCTTCATACGTCCGCACACTTCACTTAAATCAACATAACTTTCAAAAATTGGACATTCTGCCATTCGGCTGATCTTAATTTGTTTCGACAGAGCCATTTTTTGGCAATAGTATTACGAACAATACACAAACTGTCAAAATATAACTGCATTCACTTGGATTGTCTCTGAACTTCGTGAAATGCATCCAGGACTCTGTCACAACATGCAAGCTGCTTCCTTGACCACTCAACTACTTCTCTTTTTCCTATACGTCTAATCCAAATCACGATGTCGTGTTCAGACATAATTCACAAGTGCCTCACGGTACTGTTGAGCGTATTTCATCAGTTACATCAGTTAGTATAGGAGAGCAGCAAATCCAGGTGTGAAAATAGGATATTTTTACTCCGAAGCCTATTTTTCACACAATTGTTGGCTGACAATTACACAAGTCAACAATGAAAAATCAGAAGAAATAAAATTATGTATAATTTACTATGAATCACGCCTTGATTTTAAATACGTTCTTATAATTTCCTATCATTTTTGTGATAAGGTGATTTTAACATTGTGAATGGGCGAGTTACCCTCGAAAATAAGAACTTATCTAGTGAACAATGAAAAATCATCAGAAAAGAAAATATATGACATTTACTAATTGTTACGCCCTAATTCCAAATATCTGCTTAGATTTTTTTCTAACACCAATAGTTTCTGAGAGATGGTTTTCAAATGGTGACTCTGCGAATTTCCAACTGCAAAGCCGTTCCGTCAGGAAGTGCTGTTGTTGAGGATGAAATGAGCTTTTGTTTTGACTAGCGTATCACAAAACACATAAGATACGGGTATATAGGGGAAGGGTGGTATCGGCTTAGCTTTAAATATGATTTCTTAATTAAGGTTAGTTAAAATTATTCTTAAAATACAGAATATGAAACTTCAATCTTTTACTCACACACTCTATCAAAGCCGTTTGGTTTGAAAGTAAAATAATATGATTATTTGGGAATAGTAAACATTGTTGACAATTTACGTCTGAAGAGTGGAGGGTAGTATCGGCCAACTAAATAAAGGTAAGATAATTTTAATTGAGTTTTTACAGCATTTCATGAAAGATACGCTCACTATTGAGACAAATATTTCATTGCTTAATTCAAAGAAAAAATTAGTATTTGGTTACATGTGAAAATAACAGTTCTTGAATTTAAAAAAAACTAAAACTCAACTATTATATTCAATTTACAGCTTCACAACTATCATTATTGAAGGGTTTTTCTTTTGAAATGACCTTCATAAAGGATATCGTCCTATTATTTCTTCCCATTTCCCGCGAATTTTACCTATAGTTTCCTGAAACATAAAATCCACATTAGTATTCAAATATTACCTCCTAACAATCTACACGCAAGAAATACGGAAAAGTGAAGAGAAGGCGAAGAAGTAACTGTCCGGTACCATCCGATTCTACTTTGTCCGATACCACCCGAACGACCCTCATCCTTCAGAAGAATACAACACAGATATAAATTGTAGAAACAACCTTGTACTGCTGTAAAGTAACAAATACACCTAATACTAGTCACAGTAGAATGTATTTAAACTTATCCTAAGAAAAGTTTCATAGCTCCAAAGTTATCTTCGTACACCGGTCAGCATGAAAAAAACGTAATGCGTGTCGCTATAACCAAATTGATTGATGTACTCACCTCATACGGCGTATGCAAAGCTAATTCGTGTCCAGGAACACACTGACAGTGCAGCACGTGCTACCACCAGTGCCCAGTTCCCTAAACTACTTTGGTCCGATACCTCCCGCTGTCCGATATCACCCGACTTTCCCCTAGGTGTCTCTATTCACTGGAGAGTCACGTAATGTCAATGAAGCGCTCTCGAATCACACCTGGATATACAATATTAATATAACTTGTGTTGTGAGCGGAAGGGTGGGTGTATCTTTGCTCTATGTCCATGTGTTATTTATCCTACCATCGAAATGCCTAAAATATGTAAAAATTTTCCAAGCACATTTTGCTACATGTGTGGTTTCTTCACAACAAAAAGTCAGCGGCGAGGATCCCAACACATTTGTCTCTCCTCTTATGTAAACCATGGGTTAATTATTGTTTTGAGAAGATGATAGATAAAGAAAACGCTGGAGCATTCTAGTATCTCTGCGAAAAATTTCCAAAACTCAGCGCAGCAAAATGAAAGAAAGAATCTTTGCAGCACCCCAAATCTGAGAGATTTTAAAAGATGATGCGATTATGTAAACGATGACTCCAGAAGAACAAGAAGCCTGAACAAGTTTTCTCTGGGTGTGCGAACATTTCCTGGGGAAAAACAAATCTTCAGATTGACGATCCGCGGTGGCCGAGATCGCTAAAGCAGTAGTGTCGTAGGTAGTAGAAGGCAGTCGTAGGTAGTAGTAAGGCAGTAGGATCGCGGGTTCGAGTCCTGCTTCGGGCATGGTTGTATTTGTGTTCGTTCTTTCACTCCCTGTCTTCACCATATCATGTCATCTTCAGTTAAATAGCGTTAAACCCAATAGTGGTCGCTAATGACCTTAATGTTACTGCGACCTTAAAGAACAAAAAAAAAATCTTCAGATTATGTTAATGAAATTAAGAGACTTTTGTGTACATTTCAAAAACTGAGCTGTCACTTAAGTTACACTTTCTACACTTCTTTTTATAATACAATTTATAAGGAAATTTAAATAGCCAATTTTTAGTATAATAAATGGATTCGCTATTGTAGAAAAATGGTAGGCGACGACGCAAATCTGAATACAAAATCGTAATCTCTTTTTTAGAAAGATATTAATTTTCTGATGATCAAGTTTCATTTTGTAGACCTGTGTTTCTGTTTTTGATTCTAACCTTAAGTTAAAAACACTCAAAACGTTTGTTCTCTTAATAAGAAGACAGATAAAGTATTAAGCGTTTTCTTCTGGATATTATAGTGCAAATAGAATTCTGGAGGAAGGTTAAAATAGATATACATTTTCCAAATTTATGAACCTTTATCTTACTTGCGATACCTCAAAACATGCTCCGTTAAACCTCTCTAAATTTTATTTTTTATCGCCTTTATATCAAAAGATGGACCTTTTCCGCACTATTAGAATTTAATTAATGAAAAAAGAATTCGTTCCACCCTAATGCGCATACTGCATCTTACTTCTGCATAGAAGTTTTATTTCTTCTTGGCATATTCACGAAGAATATAATTTCATTCATTTAAGTATTTTACAAAGATTTAGAAATTTTAGAAGATTTAAGTAATTTTGCGAAGATGTTTAATCATATTGTATATAAATTATCCCCGCAACATTGCTCTTTGCTTCTAAAAATGAACAAGAAGCTAACGGAAGTAAAACTTTATAGAATCTTTCTTCAACCTGTTGCTAAGATATTTCTCTCTCCTAACTTTTTTATTTATTTATTTTCTTGGGATTGTTCAAAACAAAGATTGGTATACAAAACACGATACATTTGATAACTGATTAATTCTATTTAAAATTTACTTTCAATAATTTTTCTATCAGTGTCATAAGAGGTTTCTTTAGATAGACTATTAAAAAGTATTTGGGTTGATATCTCAGAATTTCTTCAAAGTGTCAAAAGTGAGTCACAGTGTGAAATGTTCGTAACACGATTTTTGTGGGTTGTTTTTCAACAAAGTCGTAAGGAGCTTGTTTGAGAGGTTTTGAAAGAAGCAGGTGAATACCAAATTGTGATTGGCTAAAGGTTATAACTGATATTCTTTGCGAAGATGTATATTGGAGATTAATGCTGGAGCGTCCGGATGGTGTGTAGAAATTAATTTTTGATTACTTGAAGTTTTTGTGGAATCAATTTGGCAGCGCTGACCCATACTGGGCACGCATATAAAAGTAGTGGTCGTACATAATATTTGTAAAGTAGTAAAGCGATATTGTAAAGAAATTCAGATGATCTGTTTATTATTATTTTAATTTGGTGTAGTTTAAATTTGCTTGAATAAGAACGTATAAGTTATATTGGGTGGGAGATAATGAAGAGACTTGAGGTATGCCAGTTTTGATTGCTATCGGATTTGAGTGACTGTTGTCAACTGTAACGGAAAGAATTGAAAGTTTTGTTTGTTGAGGAAACTAGAACTTATTTGAGTAAGATAGTGCGGAGTGCATATTTCTTTATTTTTATATTTTAAGGCTGAGATATGTCTGGAAAGATTGTTATGTAGTGGAAGAGTTTTTGAAATACAGATTTTCAATGATTCTGAGTCATTGGTGATGCATGGACCCTTTCTTGCTCCTTCTCTCCCTTCCTTGATCTTTTTTTCCTTTTCCTACTTGCTCACTGGCCGTGGAGGTGGGTTCGTTTCAAGATAGCAATCGTTTCAAGATAGCATTCCGATTGACGAGAGTAAAGTTTTTAGGGGTTTTTATTGTCATTGTTGCTGTTAATGTAGGTGGAGATTGAAATTCGAATTGATTTAATTTTAATGAGTATACATGTGTTTGTTATTAATTATACAAGAATTAATTGCAATTATCGTATTTATTATGAGATAATAGTGGTGATAGTAATATTATGAGTAATAGTGGTGTGATACTTGAGGAAGGTTGGTTGGGCTTGCTTTGGATGAATTTGTTGGGTGGACCTAAGATGTGGTGATACCAATAAAGGGCGAAGTTATTGAGGGCTTGTGTATAGGGAAAGAAAGGGTATTGGGATTTTGTTTGCAGTAGAGGGGTGGAAAAGCTTCGGTTGCTAGTTTTGATGTTGTTTGGGTTGACAATGATTTTTTTAGTATAGTCTTTTAGATAAGGATAGTTTGAGTATGAATTACTGCCCCAATGACTTCCATTGCAATTTCTTTATTGCAAATTACAAGTTGCCGAGTAACCATTACACGAACGAAATGCTCGACTAATTGAATGGTTGCAATTGTTCGTTGTATGCACAAAATCCGGACATCGTGATGTCGTTTTCTCCTCGCCTCTGCATTTACTTTATGATTACAGATGTGCTTTTTGCTTCTTATTGAGTCTTTTCCTGTAAAAGCAGCTAAACATTATGAGTCTGGTGAGTTTTACTTTCCTGTATACTATACGTACGTACATATAGTATAGGGAAAATTATGCAATGCTGCGCGAAAAAACAGAGGATTTTCGGCAGAAAAACTCTTATTACAGAGCCCTGGTAACGAAAAAGTGGATAAATCCAGTGGCTAAATTAAGAAAAAATCTCCTAACACGTGGTGAAGCCAGAATCCCTATTCTGTGGGTCCTTGATACCGAAAAACCATTGAAAGAAAAGCCTCTGTCCGTCCGTCCGTCCCTCCGTCTATCTGTCTGTCTGTCTGTCTGTCTGTGAACAACGCTAGCGACTAAACCGTTCAGTCTATTTTCTCCAAAATTGATACTCCCCGATCGATTTGAATGATCTCGCGGCCCCTTGAATTTGAAACTGATATTTTAATTTTGGAGGGTACTTTATATAAGCCCCTGGGACATTTTCAAACTTTTCAAAAACATTGCGCCAACAATTTTGACTCAACTTTGTTGTTGGATAGTCTGAATGTCATTTAACAGAATGGCGTAGGTCTGATGTTGGTTGAAAACTCAGATTTTTCGAAAATTGAAAAATTTCAATTTTTTTTCGCCATCTTCCTAAAACTGCAATTATGAAGATACATTTTTTCTTAATAAAATGTGTTCATAAAAAATAGGTCTTCAAATAAGGTCATGTTCAATTTTTCTAAAACATTTTTAGAAAAATTGTGACAAACAGACATTTTTTATTTTCTTTAAACAATTTTTTCTTAAAAACCTCACAACTTTTTTTATTAAATTGGAACCTGAGATAGCATAAAGCAAGCTTAAGAGAATGGTGCAGGTTTCATGTTCGTTGAAATGCCTGATTTCGCAAAACTTTTGAAAAATTAAAAATCTTTTGGCGTCTTTCTACGACTACAATTGTGAAGACACGATTGTTTTTCTTAATGAAATATGCTCATCAAAAACAGATCTTCAAATAAGGTCATGTTAATTTTCTTTGAAAATATGAGTAGTTTTTCTATAATTTTCTGACAAACATAATAGCCCGTTTGGAAGTGACTGCGCTTCGTTTTCGTAGTTTTCTTACAACTACAATTTTAAAAGTCAGTTTTCTCAATTAAATGTATTTATTAAAACTACATCTTTAAATAAAGTAGTTCTTAATTTTTTCAAAATACGAGTAGTTTTTCTATAATTTTGTGACAAACATGATAGTCTGCTGTAAATTTACTGCGCTTCGGGCAGCTGGATGAGTCGTAAATTAGAATTTGTAATTTCGTATATTATTTCTTTGTTCGTTTCTCACATTCGACCTTTTGTTATACATTTACACATTAATATTTTAGAAATACTTTATTTTGAAATATTTGAACTAAAAAGGAAAAAAATTAATAGCTCTCAGAATAGTGACAATGTAGGATCTGCAACTATGGAATTCAATTTGCGCTCGCGAAAATCTGTGAATTACGTGTTATTGTTTTGACCTGATGGAGCTGTATGAGAAAGAGTTAAAATTGTCTAATTTATGTTGATATTTGCATGAAAATATTTAGTTTTCGCATCAAATGCTGTACCATTTGTAATGAGTAGAGTATTTGTTGCATGGTTGTAGAATACTCTTTTCTAATCATGGCCCTATGGAATGCATTTCTATATTGTCCAGGGTATCAGGCTTCTTTTTTCAATATAGGTTTACAAAAGTTTTGTATTCTGTTTTTGTGCAGTTGTAGAATTCACATAGTTTTGACAACACTGCGATGCGTGAGTTGTTCGGTTCTTGGTTGAATTGGACGATTTCAAATAATAGCTAAGATGTTAGTAGCGCTTAAAGTGCAATATTTCAGTTCTACGTAGCCGTTTCCAATAACGCGTGAAAGTATGTGCTGTTGCAGTACCATTAGTTTATCAGTGATATAAAGCTTTATTTTGGATTTTGATATAGTGATGATTTGGTTGACATTCTAAAACTCTACAGAGATATTTGTTTTTAGCGGGACTTTGAATGAATGTAAACAGTGATGAGTGTGTATTAGATACTCGATCATGTTTTGGAAGTCCATGGGTGAGTATGCACTTATCTTAATTTTATTGCTTTTTTGCTCTGCAATGAAGTTTCTATTGTCTTTATATTTTTGTTCTTTGATTAATGCATTAATATTTCTAATGCCTGTTACTATGATTGGAGGTATTTTACTGGTTCACCTTCATCACTGGGGAGGCCATTTATGACTGAATCAGTTATATTAGATTATTGCTTAACTTAGTGGTCCTAAACGATTATTATGCGGCAAATTAAATAAAGTGGATCATATTTTAGTAGGATCATTGGAGCTATCGAAATTTCTACTCTTTGTGCTGTCGCTCAGTCTCATTGTCACTGTCTCATTGTCACACTTTTCCTAGAGCTTGGAGAATACTTTCCCGATAGAAGAACTATTGAGGGTTGTCTAGATGGATTTAATTCCGTGCTTCCAGTACCGTGGATGTTATGTTAATCGGTGATATTTTACACCGTCACCTCCATTTCGTCTCTGGTGAATATGAATGGTTTATCTGGGATGAAAATTTCTGTACTTCCTGGAAGAATTAACAGCTAGCAGTACGACACTTTTGATTTCGCTAGGAGGGTCCTGGCTGTGTTTCATTTGGGCCATTATAATGTCAGTTCACAACAGTCATTTGCACTGAGGCACATTTCACCGGAAGTTTCAAAAAAGAAGGCCAATAGATCCCTGGTCCATGACAGTTTAGAGACGTCTGTAGACAGCGCAAAAGCGGTATTAATTACCACATCCTCTACTAAAGCAAAGAAATAATACATCAGTCAGATTTCAAATTGTCAAATGTATAATTAAATATTTTGAATCGAAGTTATCTTTAATTCGTAACCTGTTTTCTTAAGAGTGCAAAAATTCCATTTTGTTTGCTACGTTCAGGTTAGGACATTTAAGAGATAAAAATTCTTGTCCGTTATAAGAGCTGCCCGCTTTTAAGCGAGAATTGTTAGTTTGTAGACACTAGGTAATTTATTTCACATTTTGTTGTCTACAACAAATAACTGAATAATTTAATCAAACTAAACAAAAAATGAAAAGAGAGGACGGTTTCTTCATTCAAACATATTCCTGCCACTTGGCAAAAATGTTTACACAATGCAGGATTATTATGAAATTATGAAATTATTATGAAATAGTAATAAGTTGTAAAGAACAAAAATACAGTACCATTCTCAGTTGTGTGATAGAACAAATCTGTCAAACATATTTTCCTATGCGAGTATTCTTTGCCTCCTGCTGAATGGCATCTGATCAGGGCGGGAATCGTTGTAGGATATACTGTGAAATCTGTTTTCAGCGGCCACAGATGGTTTCGGAGAAAAAGGTTGTTATTACAGGTGGGAATACGGGAAACGAACTTCCGAGCTATGTTGCTGGCAAGAAAGAGGAGTATGGCGTCTTGGTTGTCACACGTTTAATTACAGTTAAAAAGAAAAAAAATATGGGAAGGATGTTTGCACCATTGCATTTAACTCGTCTATAACATCTCTCAATTTCCAATACTTGCTTTATAATCTTTCTCACACCACTGATTCTTTCTTTTCATTCGTGAACGTAATTAATTACATTTGAAGCTGCAAAAAACTTGAGAAAACTTTAGAGCATGTACGAAAATTATTTACTATACAAAACAGAAATTAACATACACACACGAGATAAGCAAATTTAGATATCGCTTGTAAGTACTCTGGCGATGAGCGTTGACATAGGAAGATTCTGAATCAAAAACAAGCTCCCCCAGTCTTGTTTTTCTTACCGCGTTGTGGATCAAATCGCAAATTCTTCACGCAAGTTTGATCGTCTAAAAGATTAATCTGACCGCGAACAGATGTCCGTTTAAAAGAGAGAATATATGCACATATCGGTGTCTTAAGGTAAAGACAAGGTGTCTTAAGGTAAGGACCCTAAGAAAAAAATGGCCTATTAATAGAAATAACCACATAATGGGGGTGGGTGGCCGTCAGGTCATGTTCCACTGTTATTTTGTTGGACGTTTAGACAGGGTTCCTTTGCATGCTGAAAGTATGATATGGCCACTGTGGTTTTTCTGTCCTTCAAAAATCCACGCACCTGTGTCATTGTCGACCTCACACTCTGGTGCATGAAAGGGGAGTAGTAAGTTATCACTTACCGAGAACAATGAAACATTTCGCCGCTATTTTTGAATTGTATTAATGATGTCACTGGTCTTATAAATGGAATTTTGTATCAACATTATTTTACTTCGGCACTTGTCCCCCACTACGAAGTCTGAGATCTGAGCAAAAGAATAAACTTCAACATTTCAATTCGTTTAATACAATATTTTTTCATTAAAACTCCAGTAATCGCGGGGTGTATTTGGATAGCCCAAGATCTGTGTTCCAGAGGATTATGTAGTACATATAACTAGTTAATTAATTCTTATATGAAGGTGTAAGAAATATATTTTATTTTGTTTCACTTAAGTAGTACAACACTCTATAAGTTAGAATTTTTCAAAATTGCTTGGAGGAATCTGCATACACCGCGCGAACATCTGTGCAACTTGTTACTTATTTGTTTTGACCGATGCTGACGCTCGACAACACTACACTCCCCCTATGCAAGAGGTCACCTTTGTCTCGGAATGACGGTAGTAACGAACAATTTCTTTTGATTAATCTGTTGCTGTCGAGGTTTTCACAGAAACAGTCGACGTTCGCTTGATCTATTTAATGTGGTGGTAGCAAATACTTACTTCAGAATCATACTTACTGAAGATGTTTTGAGTAGGAATTCCATGAGTCGCCTAGAGTAAACATCATGTGCACCCGGATCAGGTAGAGCCTTACTCCAGTGCAGTGTTAATACATCCTCTGGAAGAGAAGGCATTCTATATATCTGGCAACGCAGCCCAATTCTACACACTCTGTGGTCTGGCTTTTGCCTTTGATATTTTGAGTCAGCAATTGACCAATATTGACAACATTGCTCAAGGAGAAAAATGGCAAATCACAGACTTTCAAAAGCCAGGCTATGTATTGGTGATAGTTGGAAACTTTTGACTAATCCTTACCTCCGATTTATTGTATAGTGATGCTCTAATTATTTTTATCGTTAAGTTAACTTTACGAAAAAGATATTTACTTATCTGATTCCATATCTTTGTTTCTTCTCTAAAATTTCTTATTTAGTTTAATCGTTTCTTTTACGTCGTAATTGGACACATATTGACACAACGTATTGTAGGTACAAATATTATTTGTAATGTTTTGTACAAAACGTATAGCGCACCAGGAAAGTCTCTCTGCAGTAGCACCTTGCTTCTGAGAGTGCTTGCAACAGAAATTATGTTAGTAGCACAAGCTGGAGCTTGAAAACCTAAATTGAGTTCTCACTACAATCACAATCGATGGTGGAAGTGTTGTCCCCTTCACTTGTTTCCCAATGATCTGGTTGCTACCAACAGAAATGCAATTTTAATAGGAAGCCCTGATGGACGGAGAGGTTTCCTTGCCCACTATATTTACTCTTCTCTTTTCTCTTGTTTCCGTCAAATTTTGGTTATCAAGTGTTTTGGTTTGCTGTACAAATCATTGCGGAAGTAGACGCTATCATACTGGTTCCTCAAGTAGCGGGATGTTAATCATTTAACAATGCAAATAATTATTTCACAATAGTCGTCGTCAAGCATGAAATATTCGTAGATAAACTAGAAAGCCATGAGATAATAGGGGGAAGAGAATTATTCTCCAGTTTTGGCCAGAGGGTCAAAATTCGCCGTTTTTCTGTGCGACTTAGCGCGTAATTCATTTACCGGAAAATTAAAGATAGTGAGCATTTTATACAATATTTTGTGTACTTTAATTTTCTGTATAAAGATATTTTCGAAAGCGTGCAAATATTTTGAGGTATAGAGAAAAGCAGGAAAAATTTCAAATGTTTCGTGTGTTTAGTAATTTTCCTGGAAAGCCGGCTTTTCTCAATGAGACAAAACTCAAATTCTAACTTATCACCCCCAAAATCTGCCCTTTTGAGCACCATTAGACTAGACTAAATGGGAGTTTCTTTAGTAGAACATCCTTTTACAATAGTTGTTAATTATTTTAGTAGCACTGATATTTTTCTAATACCTTATTCCTCATTTGTGCCTACAATTTGTTGTTAATGAATCGTGAGAATATAAAGACAACGATAATCGTTTTCTAATGTTGCGAAGATTGTTATTCGTTAATTTATGGTCTTCCGGTACTTGAGTAAGTGACGTCGTTCGTCGGCAATATGGTATCACATAGCTGAGCGTTCATTCTATGACTATTGTCTCGGGTTGAGCCCGGGTTGAGACGAGTGGTTGCAGCGGGAGGCTGGCCCACACAAAGACGTCTCCAAGGGGCGCGGAGCAAGGAGCAATGGCGTCACTCGTTGCTCGCGTTGCGACCGGATCGGACGTTCGCGCTCGGTGGCTCCGGCAATTCGGGGGTTCGAGAAAATTCACAGAAATTAAAAATTCACGGAATTTTCTGTTAATAAGTACATAAAATAACATTGAATACGGTATTGGTTTTATTCGGGAGAAGTCAAAAAAATAAAACTTTGCGAGCTAGTTAAAATTTGTTTACTTCAGTTTTCTTCTGTTCTGTTTCAATCAATTGAACTCTGCGTGTAAAGAACACACCATCTTTTCCATAAGGTATGTATAAAATTTG
The DNA here is from genome assembly GCA_031308135.1 of Acheta domesticus. NCBI lineage: Eukaryota > Metazoa > Arthropoda > Insecta > Orthoptera > Gryllidae > Acheta > Acheta domesticus. Next base: position 108,649,016 of record JAHLJT010008446.1, read on the forward strand.
CTATCTCTGTATTTCAGAAGAAATTACTATATCATCTGGCATGTCGGAGTTTCTGTTCTCTTAGTGATATTTTTTTCTCTTCTCTAACGTGCCTCTTTTGAATAACTCTGTTAATATGCGTTTTCTTTCTTTCTACCAAAGTAATGCTTCAATGGTACGTTGCGAGATAGAGAACGGATCAATGTTCTTAAAATAAATTTTACTTATAATGGTGATTTTCAAAGGAGTTAACATATTTTTGCCAAATTCTGGGTTGATTAATAGGTTAAAGTATATTATTATTTTAATTAATGAATAAACATCCCATCAGTGCCATTAACTATTATTTACAGGGCTATAAAATCATTAACGTGTTCCAAAGAACTAACTCGTAATGTGTGAATTTTCATCGTTTAATGCACTTCCGATATTTGCCCTTACTATATTTCTTCACTCCTATATTATTTCAGTCGTCGAGATGGATTTTGCCGCTGTCACGCACAATCAATCTTAATAAATGAGGTCTCCAAGAAAAAAAAAATTTTACGAAAATGTGACAAATTGTACTATGCCTTTAAAAATATAAAGGATTTGTTTAAAAAATGCATCTAAATATTCATGTCAAATGCAACCCGCAACACTCGGGCAGCATTGTTAAAATCTATATAGTTGTATGACTACTAAACGAAGCATTCTGTAATTTTGAGGTCAAAGGACTCAAAGAAATGTTCCTCGTGCCGAAATCTATAGGATGATATTTTCTTGGACATTCTATTACATTTTTGCTGGTTCGGCGCTTCTCGGTGTGTCCCCACCTGTCCAGAAACCTGCATAATCTGCAACTATATCTCAAATTAAACTAATTTCTTGAAATTCTATGCGACTGATTTGCATGGGTGTACCACTCTGTTCGGTAATGAAGATATATGCTATTGCAATGAGTAAAGTTGTGCTTGCTCGATCCTGTATTTTCGTCTGGACAACTTTACGTAGCTTTCTGAAGTGTAAAAAGCTTTTCTAATATTTTTGTGACTATCAAGGAGAGCAAAAAGAAAACTCTGAAGGAGGATTGTATAATTACCTAAAATGATATTATTAAGGAAGTGTTGTGACTTGTTCCAAGAGCATCTGTCTATAATACTGAATAAATCTTTTTTGAAAATTTCTTTCAAATATCAAATTGCATTGTTTTTTATTTGATATTCTGTAAGTACATTGGAAGTTACCTTCACACTTTTTTAAATAAATAAACAGTTTTGTTAACAACTTTCCCTCTTAATATACAAAAAAATGGAAGGTTAGAAAAGAAGGTGGAGTTTAACATGCGAGAGTTCTCGCACGGGTAAGCTAGTTAATACCAATTTTTTTTAATACCATGTGAATTGCAGTAGCTTTGACAATGGAGAGAAAGCTAGGTTCCAAATATCACAATTGGAATATGAATCTACAGGAACAACATAATGATTAAAATGACAACGTGACTTCTAACTGTATAGCTGAATGTTGATAGAAAAAACATGCAAACTCTCTTATTAGATTCCAATAAAATTAATTAATTATAGGCCAACATTATATTTCTTTAAACTAATTTGATTACTCGTTGACAAATAAATAAATTGCGTAATGTAGGTAGTAATATAAGAGACAAATTATTTTTTCTTGAATTTTGCCAGTCGATTAAGTGTCTTCCTTCGGTTTTACACTTAATTGTTCATATACGGCGAACGTCTTTGGAACATACGAAGGTTATTGACCTAGGAAGAATAAACAATACGATTAGCTTCAGTTTGCCTCTGTGGAGAGCGGGGTCGGATATTCCTGTTGTTCTCCACCAACCACTTGATTCGGCATTCGGTAAACTGAGAACCGTTTTGTGAGTTACAGCTACTCTCGGTTATTAGTATTGCGTGATCTCTTCATATTGCTCTAGTCAAATTTTCATTAAATTGTTGTAAAGTGATATATTAGAAGGATTTTTCGCAAACGTTTGTTGGTAAGAGAATCATACCAACGAATAAGTGTTTTATTGTTGCAAAGTCTTGTTTTTTCAACTCAGACACTTATTTTTTTCTTCAGTCTTCTTCATCATGGACTTTTGCCGTATTCTTCAAAAAGTCCAGATTTCTCCCGTGAAGCTATTAATTTCGGTATAGAGACTGACTTTTCCTGTCAGTCTCTCCACTATCATCATCGAGCGTTTTTCGTCATAGCATTTTTCACTTTCTTACAATTGATTTTCGCTACTAAAGATAGCCGTCAATTGATGCTTTTTAGAGAGAAATATCAATGAGTCAATTATAAGTGTTATATTGTGTATCCGCCTCTGAATTTGGAAGAGATGATTTCACTTGCTGAAACTCTGATCTATTGTCAATAATGTAATTTTTTTTTCAAAACTTGGCACGGTCCCCGACCGTAACCCCGTCCACTAGGAAATTACCCTAAACTAGGATATTCGCCTCCGGCCCCAACATTTTTTCCGTTCTTTCTTTCTAAACAAATCTAATGTGTAGTATGCAAATGCCTACTGAAAGTTATGTTTTTACACTCTCCTGACTACGATATTTCACAGAAAATAAAATGTTTGATATGTATTTTTCACTTGCATTGGCTCTCCTTGAACGTTATACGAGTAATAACGGTAAATGTTTTAAAACCTTAGAATAATTACTAGAAAGATAATTAGAGGACTCGCTTATGCTATTCATAATTCCTTCAATTGCCTTTTTCACCTTCTACGGGAATATCTAACGCCCCTTAAAAAACCCAACCGCACACTCTGCCTCATGAACGTGTCAGAGTCAAATTTTCATGTTTCATGAATCTGTACATGATCATTACAAAAGTAATAGTGTCAAGAACACAAAGCGTATTTGGATATACTAAGCAACTCAGTATTACTGGGACAAACATCAATGAAAAAAGATAACAGAGATCACATTAATCCCTCTCACATTTTATACAATCATCCCCTATAATCGTAATATTTTACGATTACTCACGAAAGTTCAGTAAATCCACTCACGCTTGTGTAAAATTAAAATTGGTGTAGGTAGATTAAGGGGATGTCTCCATGACGGATCACTGTATGTTTTTCATCCGTTAAAGGTCATAACGTTTTGAAAATCTTCAGTATATTAATTTAGGAAAAGAGTACATTAGGAAGTGAGCTTCTTATTCGCCACCATCTATTGCTAGGCTACATCTATCAGAGATTGATGAAAACAGGTGTACATCAAGGATGTGTGGTGACACCCTGGCAGTCTTTATTGTATATTCTGAATTCATCTTTCAAAAATCATTCTACGTCACAACAGGAAATTAAATAAATATTCACTTTATTACTAACTTAAGATAGACGATTCAGGTCTAATAGCGGGAAGTCAAGACTTTAAAACTGTGTAACAACATTTGATCTGTTATGTTTCAGTAAACACACCTTCATTAACAGAAAACACGTACCTGTCGCTGTACCCTTGACTAACACAGCAGACAATAAAATCTCTCAGTTCATTAAAAACGTGTTTTCTGTCGCATGTAGCTGTTTGTCTTCGACATTCTGTTTACATTGTCTTATTTCATATTCGCCGTTTTTCCGCGTTACTATGAGATAAGGAAATCTCAAATTTGGATTTGAAATCTCAAAACTATTTTTACTCAATAATATTATTGTATATGTCGCAGGAAAATAGTGAATACTGAAGTGTATTTGTTACCTCATATGGTCTCATAAGATTTAAATCAGTGTTTGTCACACTGATAACAATGGAAATGAATATAAAACATAGGTTAAACCTTTTTTTATGACTACTACGTGTTCAAAAATACTTCATCTGCAACCTTTTATTTGTGTATAAATAAAACTATTTTAACAAATGAAAAAAAGAACCTTGAAAAAAAAGGATTGTCTGAAGTAGGAACACACATCTCTACTTTTACAGCTTTCTGAAGTGGGTCGTTCTGAACTTGTAACTCGCAACACACGTGTAATCAAAATGACATTTATCCTGCTTCTTAGAGGGTTAGAAACGAAACATGTCTCTGCTCAAACATAAAGTTAGGAGATACTGTGTGAGAGTAAACGAAGGGCAGCAAGGAAATGAAATCTGCTAGTATCAGTTTTCCTACTCCGACTAAAGATGTATTATGTCAAATGCATGCCCGTCAGGTGAATTTAGATCTAACAAAGATAGTTTTAGGTAGAACAAAAGAGGTAATAAATTCGTTTAACCTCCAAGACATACAAATTACATTAATGCTCCCTCCATACCCACTTGAAAAAAAGGATGACAAGTCCTGATCTTAAAAATGATCTTCCATTGATTTTCCTGTAGTAGATATATTTTTTACTGCTCTCACACCCAAACAAATGAAGTGTCAAAATAAATAATTTCACGTGGAGATGACGAATTTCATATTCACTTTATAAATACTAATAGCTTTTCCTCCAAATGAGACTAAAATGAAGCGCCTCAAATGCAAACCCGCAACACACGACTCGGTGTTTCTTGACATCGTACTTGTACAACTAGAAAACGAGGTCCAAGAGCCCTAAGACCTGATTGTTTGTTGTTTAGCTCGAAGATCTAGAGTTGTGTTCCTTACATATTAATATACAAAATGAGAAGTGCACATGTGAATGCTACATTGTTGTCTTCTAACATTATACTGTACAAAAGCCAGAAGTTGTCAGATCCAAAGACTTGAAACATGTTTCTCTATGTACGTCGACCACGCTGAATCCGAAGTCAGAATTGCGCCATCACTTTCCAGTTTTTTTCGTCAAAAACCACCGTGAAATTTACAATTTACAATTTCACTGTGTTTTATCGCCATTTAAAAAACTGGAGGGTGGTGATGCAATTCTGACTTCAGATTCGGGTTCAGCACGTCGATATACATAGAGACACATGTGTCATGTCTTTGGGTCTGAGAACTTTTTTGTGTGCCTGCGTTAGTAAACTTAGTCATTGGTGCTCACGGACTCACCGGTGTTCACGGATAAACATGACTGACAGAAATAACAACCCAACACCAAACGCAAGTTTGTAAGTGTATTTGGTCCTAGAAATGAACTTTTTTAACTAAAATAAGAATATGCAGTAAAGTAATTCATGATGATGTCATCTACTGTCAGGAAATTGGTACACCGATCGGGTTCTCTAAGTTCCTTTTTTGCTGAAATTTTCATGCGAAGATGAAAGAACCACCCTTACCAGGATTAAATAATTGTTTGCAAAATATACCACAATGACTTTTTGGTCCTGCTACATGTCAGTGCAATAACAAATTTTCTAGAAGCATGTGATTCTTGTAACACACTGATCCAATTCACCTTAGGAAGATCAGTCAATGGTCTGTTAAATTATTTGTACATTTCTATTAAGCTTAAGACTGCTAGTGTCAATCCAAAAGTTTGGTTTCATAAAGAGTGTGCCTCAGGGCACTCGCCCAACTTTTCTTCGACACATCATCTATTTTCATCAGAAAATAGACGTTGGGTATGATCTAGTCTGTAGGACAATTAAACTTTCCAATCTCAAATAACACGACGGAAAATTTTAACATAACGCCTTGTATCCTTGATGAAAACAACTACCCTTTTCATTTTATTCATACATAACTCACACAAAGCTTAGCCATTATAAAAACAATAACAAAAATTACTGATAGTCTCGCAATAAATTTAACCACCAATATTTCTACCTGACAATGTCACACTACTACCTTACCACATGTCCGTAGAGTAAATCATTTTCGTAAGAAAACATTTTCTAGTGTAAAAGATGACATAAAAATGAGAAATAAATTGCACCTTAAGAAGAATTCAATTAGAAATGCTAAGGATAATCTTTAATAGTTAAAGAAAATGTACTTTTTTTCCCTAATAATAGCTTTTGCTCTGCCTCTTAAGTGAGACAGATAAATCCGACACTAACAAAAAGAATAAAAGAGCATATGCATGGCTTTAAGGAAACTAGCACAAACTCAATTTCTCGACATCGCCTTGATATTTCTAATACTTTTACTTTTGATAGCCACACGATTTTAGAAAACAAACCCAGAAAATATCCCAAAATAATCTCTGAAACTTTACATATAAAATTGCCGTCAACACCATATTGGAATCAAATGTATTCAGAAACATTTTTTGACAATGTTCTAAGATAAAATCGTCCTAAATTACTTTTATTATTACAGTTTGTGAATTTTTTTTCATTTATTGGAGTTTTTTTTAATTCACCTTTTCGATTTTCATCTGTTTCCCTTATTCATGTGTCTTTCCTTTGCCCTTTCACTTCCGTTCATTCCCTTTTCTCTTTGTACTTGAATTAATTGTTTTTTCTTTGAAATTAGCGACTACTCTTTTTGTTATTCCCCTCTCTCTCAATTTACACTTCCCTCCTTCGGCTTTGACGCAGAGTTGCTTACTCCTGCCCCAATGTGGACGTAAATTCTAGATTTTTCTAGATACAAATATTTTAATTTTCCAATGTACTTTCCATATTTTAACAGGCTTTTGTAAGTATTTAGGTATTTTTTAGTTCTTGCATTTCATCTCTGATTCTTGTATGTTTTTAAACATTGGTTTTCAGAATAATTTAGTGGTAATCCAATTCCAGACTCGACTTGATATTATTACAGAAGAATATGCAAATAACATATGCGCAAACATTTTGTGCATTACATTTTTTCATGGAAAAATAAAATTAACTTCTGCATGTATTTGAACTGTAATTGCTAAGAATAAGAAAGGATACTTGTTTCAACTTTTAAGTAAAAATATTAATTTTTAATTTTCTTCCCTATACTATTGTACAGGGAGGAAAAGCATTGGAATTAACTCATAAACCCGATTTCCAATTTCCGGAAATAAAATCCATTTTAAAATTTCTTATGAGAAGTAACTCCACACACAAAATAAGCTCTAAAATCTAATAATGTTGTTTCAAAGATAATTAAGACTCATGTAGGTGATGAGATCCACGCAGTTTTATACCCCAAAATTGGGATTTTTGTCCTGGATGGATGGATTGTCACACGCAGTCAACTCAGTCGGAGTTGAAGCTTTTGATTTCAAATTTTAATTGTTTTGGGGGGAGGTACTTAACAAGAATCACGAATGATGCTTCCAAAAATGTTTGAAAAGTATGTACAATTTTTAAGCATAGAGAAATGTACTACATTGATAAATAGTTCCAATTTTTATGAAAACCTCTCAAAATTGCAAAAGTTAAAATATGTTTCAAACCTGTCCTTCATCGCCAATGTTAAATGATGAAATAATGGAAGTCATCTCCGTCAACTTAATAGATTTATTTAGAGGCTTTCGTCGACTTAAGCGTCATCAGTCTTCAAATATAAATAAAATAAATTATAAATGAAATACAAAGTAAATACTAATAAGAAGATATGTACCTGCCACCGAGACAATATGAATGAGTCCCGTTAAGTGCAGGATGCATGCAAGCGTGGTCAACGTCGGCGTACTTGTGGGCAAAAAAATAATTAAAAACCAATATCAAATGATATCACTAAAAGTAGAAAAGAATAAGTTAAGCCGCCGGGAGGCTGTGCGCAGAGGTAATTTGAAATGGGGTTCAAATACTTTCTGGAGCTGCGGGCGATGGGTCGGAGGAGATCTGTTTTGTGTCTTCTTGGAAAATTCTCAGGAAGCGTAGGGGGAGTCAGTGTGGGGGAGTGGGGTGCGTAAAAATATTGGCAGAGGGGAGCCAGGGAAATTTGTTTGTTCGTTGAGGAGAGCGTCAGATTTCTGCTTGGATTGAAAAATGTGAAAGCTATCTAAAGCGCTTCTGTTCAAGAATTTATGTACTATTTCAAGAATTTCAATGTGTGAGTCGGGGCGAAAAGTGTGGCCTGTGTTTTTAAGATGTGTAGCAAAGTTCGGCCTGTTTGTATTGCGTTTTCCATGCATGTACATGTTCTTTAACTCTGGTATTGGAGCTTCTGCCGGTTTCACATATGTATTTAGCTTTGCAATTGTGGCAGTGGAGTTCATAAACCCCCGACTTCACGATGAGCGGGGTGGGGTTGCGAGGAGAGAGTAGGTGTTTGAGGGACTTGTCGTTGGTAAAGGAAACGTGAAAATTATATTTGTGAAGAATATGAGCTACCAGAAATAAATGTTTATGGTATCTGGATGAGTGGGGATGAGGCATGTGTACGTTTTAAGTTTTTTTCTTACTTAATTTGCGGCGTTGTATGGTGTCAACGAGAATGGAACTGTATCCATTAACTGTATCCAGCTTATGTCTTTGATAGTGTATGTTTCTTTTTGAAAATTGTCTTGTGATAAGGGGAAGCTGACAAGTTGGTGAATCGTGTCATGGAAAGTAGCGTGTTTGTGAGCACTTGGATGTTGTAATGTGTTTGGGCTTTCTAAAAAACATTGAAGATGTGTTTGTTGTCTACCCTAGAGATGGTCAGAGCTAACAAATTAATGGATTGATTTTCATTTTTTAGTTCCGTAGTGAATTTTATGGATGGATGGATGTCTGCAGTTAAGAAACTTGACGAAGAGGTCGAATTATCTTGTTGTGCCTGTCCATAGAGCTACAATATCTTCGAGCACCATTACTTTAGTTTTTGTAGAGGAGGATGTTGTGTCTCAAACAAGTGTTTCAAAATTGTCCATGAAAAGGTTTGCAAGGAGTGAATAAAGTGGTTGAGCCCATCGAAAGATCAGAGTTTTGTTTGTAGGAGTTATTGAACATGAAATAGTGTCAATGCAGAGTGAGATCAAATTGTATGTTTTTTTCGTATTGGAACGGGACGTGTAGCTTTCTCACGGATGTTTTGTAAAACGAATTCAAATTCTTGAGTCTGGATGCTAGATATTATATTTGTAACGCCAAAGGGAATCAGTTTGACGTTGGCCGGTATATGTATGTCTTGAAGTTTCCTCACGAGTTCCAAACTGTTTTTGATGGTATGGTGGGGTTTAAAATGTAGAATGTATATTAAATGTACGTTTCTTATAGCTTGTTCGTGCGTCGTACTAAACCAATTTCATCCTTGTACTAGGCATTCTGTATGTTTGTAACCTAACATTTAGAGTAGCCAGATCTCAGTTTCTAAACACTCGTATAACGTTCATTATAAAAAATGTATATCACATTACATAAAACGCAAGTAATGGCAATGTTCAAGCCCGTAGATTGAATTCCCGGATCCTTCGGGACCGGGATGACCCTTAGGGTTTATTCTTGGGAGCGCGTGGCGGCGCGGCTCCCGCAGTTCGGGCATCTTGATTGGAATTTTCATCGATGTTTTCATTTAATAAAATGTAATAAAATACTACTGGAATAGAGGCTCCAGATGTTCCATAGTTATATAGTTATTGAAGTTTTTTTTATTATAACATAATACTACGAGAATATTGCCTTCAGGCTGTATGTAGTATTCTGAAGAAAACGAAACTACAATTTTCTATTTTTCCCAATTTACGACGTAATTTTCAACAGTCTGATAGTTTCTTCCTTTGTGTGGTTTCTGTTATGTAGCACGTTATTAAAAAGGTAATGCGCACCTAAATGAATTTATTTCGAATTTCATAATTGACTAGTTTTCTATTCATTAAATACAATTTTTCTAACGTCCAAGTGATAACTCACTCAACTTTATGTTTACTATCGCTACATTTTATTCTCTTTTTTATAAATCTTCAATTTGTTCCTTTGACAATGAAACATGATACGAAATTTAATTGCCTGTGAGAAAGATCAAAGTTATATTTGCATAACTGTTGGTGTAAACAATTCACGTACCTAGACTTAACCACACATACCACACGGAGCCATACGTTTAAAAATTTGAAACTACATTTTTTAGCGAAGACCATTTCTTAAATTAAAAATTGCTATTTTATCCATTCTCCTGAAACTTGGGTTATGTCAGATGGAACGCGTGCAGACTTCACGCGACTCCCTTGTTACAAGGACGCGGACTCGTATGCAGCTTAACACGAAGTGATGCATTGGACTGTGTGGTATGTGAACCAACTAATCAAATGCATTATTCCAGTCATATATTTGGGTCTTTTTTCTGACTATTGGATGTGATATACGAACTCACCAAAGCATTGACCAAAGAACTAAATCGCCTTCGTTGCCGACTGTTTTTTTCTTTCCTATGCTTTGTTTTTACTGGCCATCGTAAGACGAGTTTATTGAAATATTTTTTTAAATAATCCAAAGCTTCTGTAGTCATCCTAAACCATGCTAATTTTTTTTTATATTGGACACTTCATTATGTTCATTTTTGCACATAGACTCCGACACAACTCCGACATATACTCTGACACTAAATGACCTATCTCCGTGAAAGTTGGCACTTGTACGTGTTTTTTCACCCAGAACGTTTATGTGCTGTTAATTCTGTTGTAACTCCACTACATAGCGCTGTAGAACAAAACTAAATATTTACGTCAAATGCAACCAGCAATACTCGGCAGCATTTTGAATTTATATCGTTGAATAACTCTTAAACGAAGCGTTCTACGGCGTTAAAAACTAAAATTTTGAAGCCACAGGCCTCAAAGAAACGTTTCTTACACCATACTCTAGAGGATGAGACCTTTACGAACATTCTGTTACATTTTTGCTGGTCCGGCGCTTCTTGATATTTCCTTATCTGCTCAGAGACGTGCAGCTAAATGTGAATGAGAGGGACAGAGATACAGAGACATATAGGGACAGACTGAAACAGCGACAGGCAGAGACGGAGAGACAAAGAGTGAGAGGGAGGAAGGGAGAGAGAGACAGAGAGAAAGATAGAAAGGGAAAGAAGGAGATGATGGACAGAACGTCTGTCGGATTCCTCTAGAATAACATAAAATTCTTGGAAGAAACCCTTATTGAGATATTCAAAATCGTGTTTTAAATTTCGCCAGTTCTAATACTTTTTATTTATTTTTCACTGCCTACATTGTACTGTCGATTGCTGTACCACACGCAACTAAGAATCGTATTTCTATGGTAACGAATCTATAATAATTCTTACTGAATTTCATTTTGAATTACTCGCAAAATCGGCACGACCACACCATAACCACTCTATATTAATCCAATTTTCTAGTAAACTGCTCAGAAATGTTTTTATGGAGTCAACCCTCTCAAATATTGCCAGCCTGGGCAGCTGAGGTCGCAAAGACTGAAGAACCATAGCTACCTTGTGCCTGAAGGGTCGCGAATTCGAATCCCGCCCGGAGCATGGATGTTTGTGTCCGTAAACCGTTACCCCAATGTTTACAGTGGTCGTTATAAACCTTAGTAGTTGAAAAGCGACCTTAAATAATTACAAATATAAAAAAATAAAGAACGATAAACGTCATCTCAAATATTATGTCCCAGAGTCACACTCGCATCTTCATTCAATACATTTTACGAGGATTTGCAGCCCGTGCTCTGCGTTCGCTCATTGGTTATTCAAAAGCGCTTCGGGAAACAATGATATGTGCATTGCACACCTCTTCTTTTATTTCACCACTACTTCGTCGCCAACCCTTGCGCAAATGCCACAGACAATTGGCATAGAAACGGTCGAAGCCTTTCTTTGCACAAACGTGTTCCTTAATCCGCCGCCTTTCGTCCACACCTCCCGCGAGCTCTTTTCACCGTATTCACGCGGGTCGTGCTGCGGTGCGGCTGCAGCATTCGTCCCGGAGGAGACACTAGG
>JAHLJT010008446.1:108661691-108691592 GCA_031308135.1 Acheta domesticus
GGCGAGCGGCGGCTAATGGCGTGCGGACCGGTTGCCGGCGAAGAGGTCGCGAATGGCGAGGCGAAGGAAGACGACGCGGGCGACGAGGGAGACGACCATCCCCCTTGAGGGGTGTCGTCTTGCCGACCACTCAGGAGACGGCCCCGCCCGCAGCCCGCGGACACTGGCCGGCGGCTGCGAGGGGACAGCGTCTTCCCCGCGCGCGGAAACCGGTGCGTCTACTCGGCGGAGGACGCCCCGGGCCCCTCCGGGCCAATAACAACGCCCCGCAAAAATGGTAAATGCCGCACATTATGCCCTGCCATTTTCTCTGGACAATGTCGCAGGTTTGAAGAGCCAAGTGCGTAGATAACTGTGGGCCGAACGTTGTGTCGGTAGTTCCGTGCGTGAGCTCGGTAGTGCGTGACCGTGCGTGGCACAGCTCCCGAGTTGGTGTGTTTTACTAGCCGCGTATTTCTAGGCGAATTGCGTTGTATTTGAGTGCAGTCCTTTACTGCATAAATGCGTGTTCTTCTGAAGCTGAACAAATTGATGTAGACAATTCATAATAAGTTTATATAATACATTTGAAAACTCATCTGGTATGTTCGAATGGAGACTGACGAGGTAGCAGTTATTCCAAATGATTAATAACCTATATCGAATATCGTTGCTTATTAGTTGTTCCTTCATTGTGCCGTGTGTGCTTTTTTCTTGGCCTACAATCGTATCATGTATCAGAATATCCTCTGAAGACCTCAGAATTATTCGTGTAATTTATTCTATGACTCAATACGCACATTTTTTCCTAACAATACATACAGATCTTAAATTACCTATAGAAAGGGTCCTGCTCAAAAACACGTACACGATCAATAAAATTCTTTTAAGGCGTGAAGTTTATAGCTCGAAGGCCTCTATTGTACCACATAATTCTTTGTGATCGTTTATAAGAAACTTTCGTTAAAAATACGTATCTTAAATTCCCAAATAACCTAAGTCTTAAACACCACATGTTGGGCAACGAAGTTTCGCTGTGAGGAGCCAGTTGCAATTGGTGCAGTGGGTTGTCGTGTATCTGTGCGTACTCTGGTTCCCGTATATCTATTCGTTATCGCAGTGCATCTGTGCATCCAAATCAGAAGTTATTTTCATCTGAACTTTCCTGATTGTGTGTTTTATCTCTTTACTGCCAGGAATATTTGGTAAGTTGTCTATCAGTTAATACAATGAAAAATTAATATATTTTCCTAATCAAATGCTACATGGTGCTATTTTAGAAAGCCTCGTAGCGTTAAGGAGGACGAAATTTAACATTGTTTGATCATGTATATAACAAAAATACCATAAATTATCTCCTTCTTATCATATTACTGTAGTAATTTTGTTAATTTTTATGAAAACCATTAAAAGAAATGTTTTGCAAGAAATCTCAGTATACTGTTTCATAGTATCCATTGCGGAGTTATTAAATAATATTCTATTTTATTGTTTCCAACCACGGAATATGGTACCAAATTTTGTTTAATTGTTTCGCCTTTTTGTAAATATCGTGCTACTAGAGTGAACTGAAATAAATTTGCCGCTGTACTTTTGGGCGTTAACTTTTCATTAGTTCCCCCGACTGTCGCAGCAGCAGTTCTATCGGGAAATACTGAAGATCTGATAAAGCATCAACACATTTTAAATTAATTCATACAACAATTAGGTATCTACAGAAGCTAAAAATCTATTTTCAAATTAAAAACGCAATAAAATAACATACTTACTACTTATTTACACATAGTGATTACAAACATCTGTAAGCCAGTGAGGTGTTCGGATATAGTTCCCGAAAACAACCAAGAAATACCATAAAATCTTGTGCATATCCAGTTTTTGGAATGACGCGACATGTCGTTATGTGGCGACGTAACTTCTACTTGAATGATTCTCGTAAAGACCATTACCTACCCACTTACTGTACCCAGTCTATCAAAAGTCTTCAAAACTGCTTGAAACTAACATATTCTGAAAGAACTGTTCTAACACATCATCAAAAAGAATCATTGACGGATTTTTAATATTTAAAATTAATTATTAGAGTAAAAGTAACAAAACCCACATACATAAATGGCGGGATGAGCACATATTCAATTCTCCAGCAATAGTACAAAAATATATTACACTTAGAATTTAATGACTCTTTAAATATTACTAATGTGCACTTAGGATATCCTTGAAGTAATATGTTCCAAATATTCGAAATAATATTTGCTCCTCAGCTTCCTTAATTTTTTTACAATTTGTTAACAGTTTTAGATCAGGAAGGACTAGACAGAAAATATTGAACAGTATAGTCCCATAAGAAGAATTGTTCTGCTAGAGCCTCTAAATATATTTTCTATTCATTTCTACCATTCACTTCCGGCATAAATACACTCGGTGCGAGAAATGTGATTGATTAATATACCTTTTGCAGAAAATGAAAACTCTTGTGCTTCATATTCCCTGTGCTTTTTCTTTCTTTCCTGTGACTAAACATATTGTAGCATCAGTTGGTTGGTAATTCATTGGTCCTTGGGTATAAAAAGAATGTTATGCTTATACACGCAAAAGATTAAGGAAATTCTTCAGCCTACATGCATAAAAAAACAAGCAAAATCTTATACTTTTCGAGTTTAAGATATCCTTCGATCTTAAACAATTTACTTCACCTAGAAGTAAAATATTATATATAACATTACCTTCTACTTCAAATCGGAAGTATATCGTTCAAAAGTACTGAGTGTGGTTAGTAGCAGGCTCGTCGTTGAAGTAAAAGATTATTATTGTTGTTTTTGTTCTATCGTTATGGCGGAAGTTGTGCGTGTGAGAGATGTTAAAAAACTATAAGCTCAGCTTACCTACACTTGACTCAATTTATAAATCCTGCTTCTGGAGCTGAGCTATATTGCAACAAACTTTTGAGCCAGTTATAACATAACCGTGTTTCCGACAAATAAAACTTCGAGTTCCTATTGTATAGTAAGTTTGTCACGTAAAATTACCAAATGTGCCAAATATAATTGTTACCAGTGTTGTGCTCCATACTGTTGCAAAAACGTTGAGCAATTCTGACTTCCAACCATTTGAGCAAGTAGTGGATGGTGATGAAAAAATAACCAGGAGTTTCATGCTAATGATGAACTCCTCTTCGTCTCAAGGACGAGAAATAAGAAGAAACTTGAGTTTAATTATAAACAATTGTAATAATTAATTACCTTTACATACTAAAAGATGAACTTAAATAATGTTTTTACAGATTGTAATATGAATCAGCAATTATAATGTTTTGTGTGGATTTCTGATGAAGAACCATCATCCTTTTCTCGTAATATTCTTGTTGCATTTTATACGTGCGATAATGCTGTAACAACACTAAGTGTCGCAGTTCTTTTGTGGTAACTGGTCTAGTTTCGTCAGTTTCATATTTCTCTGTAGCTGATTTTCGTTTCGGCGGCAAAAGCTGTTCGACAGCCGCAAAGTTTGCGCTATGAGATTAGCCATTAGATGAAGGGGGTGGTATTTAGACGTCTTGGCTATTGTCTTTCTTTGCAACACCAAATAGCGAGGCCCCTTCAATACTTCCAACTGTAGGACTGGAGTCCCCTTGCATAGCTTTCTCTCCCAATCTAACAATTTAACTTTTTTCAGAAAGCTTTTAGTATTGAATGGCTTCCCGAACATTCTTGCGTATTTTGATGTTACTAACGCAATGGCCTCGTCCTTCCTTTTTTTCACTTTCGGGATTTGCGACTTTTCTAAAGTCATTGTTACACTTTTCACTTCATCGGCAATGAACTGCAATTCATTCCTTACGTCGTTCCTTTCACTTTCACTATCACTTGAGGACGACATTATTTTCTTCTCAAAAGCGGTATCGTCAGAACACTGAACTATACTTTTACTTCTACCTTTTCCTCAAAATCAAAGCCTTTTACTTCTACCGTTTACTTGCGAGGATATCCTTCCGCTTTATACATTCGTCCCATAGTCTCGTGTTAGTCTTACAGGGCATGAAGTGTGCAACAATGCAGGAAGTGTATTCTGCCATGGGAATCATGGCTGATTCTCCATACAGAGTTTTTTCTCTTGAAATTCTGTGTCGAACGTTTTCTGGAAGCTCAAGGTGCGCTATATTTTCTTCTCAACCTGCATTTGCGGTACCTGGCATAGCATGTGAATTCAAAGGAGAAAACTTCCCCATCTGACTGCATATTTCAGTACGATTTTGCGGCAAATTAGGATCATATTAGTTTTCTTTGGTTTTGGTTGATTATGTGACATCAAATTGGTTAGCAAAAAAAGATAATTAACTTTAAAAAATATAGTCTCATATAAAACTTAGACAACAGTTCTGTTTCAACAATATTTTCGGAAATAACTGCTTCAAACTTTGTGTTGTTGAAAATCGAATTTCACTGAATTAATTACGGTTTTTTACATTCTTTTCTGGTTTTTCACGCGTTTCTTAGTATTGCTGATTCTTATTTCTAAAAAAATATTAAAACAGGTAATCTGTTTTTATGTATTTTTTTCGGAATTTCATAATTCTACAGAACGTCTTTCAATTGTATTCACGGTTGAATGGACTCATTTTTAATCGCAATTCAATATGCGTTGTGCGGCGTATTCCGTCCTCTTGACACTCCTTTCTAAATTTCTGTAGCTGGTACGCTAATGACCGCTTAATATTAATCAAACTATTCTTTCTCTGTTATTTTCTGAATTACATCTTATCTGTGACTCAGCTCAATACATTTGATAAATTAAATTGATAGACAGTGATATGATCAAACAGCTGAAAACTCAAGCTGCAATCAGATAGAAAGCAAAAGAAGAACGGTCCCAAGATTGGATACCTTAGGAACATGATCAGTGACAAGAGGTAAAACTCGATTGGTCATTTTTATTTACTTGGTAATGTGCTGGATGGATGTGTGATGGATAATGATAGGGAAGTGTAATGTGATGGATAAGGAAGAAGTGTAATCTGTGCACTTCTTCCTTGTGCTCCAGAATGTCTACCCTCGTTCTTATAGTATGTAGGCCTACTAAGTTTAATTTTGAAAAGAACGGTTTTGGTAAGACGCGATAAAATAAATATTCGATCCCATGTTTATAAAAACTATTTTCATCAGTAATTGAGCGCCATATTTTTGCTGTATCATGTCCTACGTCAAGGTATCGACTGGCCCTCCGAAAATTATGAAGACAATTTTTTGATAGACTGTACCCGAAACGCTTATATTCCTCACTGACCCCTCACAGAGCTAAGAAAGTGTGCACAAATAGTAAAGCTACATTTATATGCAGAAGCAAAACGAGGATCCATTTCAGCATCTGCTGAATTAATAAAGCAAAAGAGAACAAAATACTTGAATAGAGTCAGTGACTCAGAAAGCGGAGGTAACATTATCAAAAGACATATTTATTTTTTAGGATTACGTAGTACAAATGATAACTAATTCATCAATGTCTTTTTCAAATAATTAATTTTTTTCATTGCTCAATATGCTCCATAATTCTATAGAAACAGTTATTCAGTTCTTTGCTAATCGGAAGTCACGGTAAAGTCTTCAAAAACTGTTGCTAACCACCTTCAAGGTCCGAAGAGTTTAGAAACGAAGAGATACGTGAACTTATTAGAAGTATTCAAAAGAGTAGAAGCTGAAGTACTTTTAGCCAAAGTAAAACTCCACGATGAATGAAAATTCAAGATGGAAATCTCTTCAGCTTTTCGTGACGAACACGCAGTGAAAAGAAAACTGGCTTCATAATCCAAGGAGAATTAAAGAAAAACCAATTAAATTAAAAATTAAACAACACATCATAGCAATTTCAGTCAAAATTATTATTGCGCAATTAAAGTTGACCTAATTTTAGATTACTGAGGTACCATCTAAAGCACAGCTTCCAACTTGTATGGAGGGCGATTTATAAATAGTCTATGAGTTAGACGCGATTTTACAGCGACGCACTTTAAAAATAAATGTTGTAATTTGAATGTTCAATAGCAAAATTGTGGGCAAAAAGCATGAAGTAATTGTATGTAGGTCTGTATGATTTCCGCAAAGGAAATAACAGAAATGAGCTCATGAAGAGGTTTATTAGAATCATAAAATGGGACTCACAAATATCTTCTTCCACGGAAGTTGGAACGATTAATCGATATGGAACGGTTCGGAACGAAAAATAAACTATTTGTGCTAAAAACAGCACATCGTTATCCCATTGTTTCTAACCTTTTAATTTTCGAAATTTCAGAGAGTTCTCTCTATCAACGAAAATCAGACCTGTGCAATTTTTATGTGTCCATTGAAAACATGTTAAGAAACAGTTTATAGCCGTTTTTGAGAAAATAATTATTTTATAAACTCCACGAACTTCAAGCCAAAACTACTACATTTTTCGAACTAATGGTGCTAAAACTGCACATACTTTCTCGCCCTATTTACCTGCAAAATTACGCGAAATTACACAAAATTACGCGAAAAGTACTCAAAGTTTTGAAAAATTGTGCATGACCTTTTTTGAAAATTTTGACTATGTCCCAGGGGCTTCATGTAAAGTACTCCCCAATATAAAATATCGGTTTCAATTTTTCGTTCGTTTTTTGTTTTTTTCATTCTGGACCTCAAGAAAATATGCGCAGAATCTCCTCCCCCATACGTCATATATAGTTTTTACTGTTTTTTACCAAATAAATAAATAAATTCAAGAGACCGCGATATCAACCAGATCGATTGAGAAATATCAATTTTGGAGAAAAATCAGCTAAAGCCGCTAGCGTTCTCCACAGACGGGCGGACAGACGGACGGACAGACGGACGAACAGACGGGCGAACAGACGGACAAACGAAGAGACAGACAGACGAAGAGACAGACAGATGAAGAGACGGACAGACGAAAAGACGGACAGACGAAAAAACGGACAGACGGTCTATATTCTTTATATAATATATTCTTTAGTATAACCATAGACTATAAGAAAATATCTTTACTCTATGGTATAACTTCTACAATTTACTGATAAATAGAGCTGTAATAAAAATTGCTGTCCTGCTCTCACATGGTTCAAAAATAAGGGCCTTCCCTCTCTCTTTTTTCTCTTCCTATTTCTCTTAGGAAAACAAATGCGAATAATGTTCACCACCAAAAAATAGAAAGAAAAAATGTATATGTTACCCAGGCAAGTAAAAAACTAAATTAGAGTTATAACTCAAATCGATAACGCTGAAACCACTTTTAGGCATCCAAATGGGGTTAGGTAAGTCACATCAAATGACTTCCCCTTACCCGCTGGACTCGCGAACGAGAGTGCGGTCCAATGCTTCGAAAAACAAACTACCGGAAGGCCGAGAAAGAGACGGCCGGACCAAAGGGAAATGCTTTTTGACAGTCAATGGTCCGTTGAGTGAAGAATTTTGTCAGAAAAGGAAGATACGGCAGCTGAAGTAACTGAAATATTGTATCGATTTTTTTCCAAAATAATTACACCAATTTTTGGATGTTTTAAGGGTTTGAATACAAAGATTTTTAAAAAGTCAGCTCCGCAGAAATCTAGCGTTTTTATTATTTGATTTAAAAAGCAAATGAATGACACATTGTTCATAATTACCATCGTGTCTCTCGTCACTTTCTCTACAAAACTATGCTTTTCTTCTAGCTTTTGCAACAACACGATTTGGCAACAGTGCACGAGATTCTTCTGTAAGAATAACATTGTCCATAAGAGCCCATTGTGCCTTCACGACGTGAAAATGAGTTATAGAAGCTGCGTTAAAATTAACTGCAGAAGAGCACGATACGCTTCGGAACAAGGAATATTATCTCCTGAAGAATGTATTTGCTCTTCGCTCGTGTTATATCTTATTCAGGTCAATCGCACGCTTCAAATCAGTACGGAATCTCTTCATATGCGAAGGTTTGGCATTTCAGTTTATTGTAAAGATAAGTTCTTTTTTTAATTTATTTCTTCTCGTTCGACATTTCTGTCTCTCGAGGGATTTGACAACAGTACATTTTATATTATAACGTTTTGGATGTGGCCATCCATAGCAAATGAGTATTCATTCCTACTCGTGAAAACATGGTCTAAGGTTCAATGATTTGATTCAGCCTTCAAGGTTCAGGTGTGAGGTGTTACGTTGAAATTTAGGTAGTGCTAGGAGAGGAGTAGAAACAGAAGTTACGGTGGCCTCAGTATATCCTTGGGGAATAAATATAAGTTCAAGTATTTGCGTAGAAACGATCTGAATTAATATTTCCTCCTACAATGTAATGAACTATGTGCGCCAGAGATAACCTACATCGTTTGCAGATAATTTAACTGACATTCTTGGCAAAGTTCTCCACACACCACATCTCAAGAAATATTTTTTTCTATTTTTCGAAGTGAAAGTCTCAAATTCATCCCTTTGTTTAGCAAATAAGTAATCCAGAATGTTTGTTTCCTTTGTTTGATATAGAGATCAGAATTCCTTTATCCTCATTTTAATAGATTTACATATTGACTAATCATTATATTACCTAAATGAACTGGACCCGAAATAATCAACGAGAATAGGTCGATGTCCGTTCTCTTGTGTTTTGTTTAACACATTCTTAAGGTGATCATCATTCAGTAAATAAAGAAGTTAAAATGTGTTATTTGAGTAATGATTTTTGTTGAATATTTCTTTGATAGAGACGAGAATTGTGTCAAGGCAAGGACAAATAATTGCATCAATAGCGTGATATGTTCACCTCTACTATTATGTATCTAATCAGTACATTATCATCACTTATTTTACATATCAAATCCTAACCAAATCCCAAATACTGGTTAGGTAAAAACGTATAAAAGTCTTGAAGTCGTTATCTGGAACTAATATTACTGTCACTAAGACTAAACAAAATTATAAACGGACAAAATTTCTTGTTAAATCACTTGAGTCATTTTCAGTTTTCCAAATGTATGTACTTTGCGAGCAGAAATGTTCTGATTAGTAACGTGATCTCGTTAGTAACTCTTTCAAAAGAAAATATTGGATTTGATCACAACTCACATACGAGTGTATTCTAGGATCTGTAGCAAAACATCAATCATATTTTTCTCAAAAACAAGAATAAAGCGAAAAAATAAATGTCCTTGTGGATTGAAACTTCGCATTCTCGAGGTTTGTAAATTAAACTAAACAAGAGTCGCTAAACTAGAGAGTTGGGAATAAATGCAGGAGCGGAACCACAGAGAAAGGATTAGGGAAGTTTCACCTAAAGATGACAGAGATTTTTCAAGATACAATTTTCGAATGATTAAATAATTTTCTTATTTAAATAATTCGTTAAATAATTCGTTAAAAAATTTTCAAAACACCCGTAAAATATAACATAGTATGTGCTATTTCTCTTCCATCCAGATGCTTCTCTGGATCCGTCGCTAATAATTTATTTTTTTAAATAAAATGCTCATCTTATCCATTCGTCACTTCCCTCCAGAGTTAAGGGAAAGCGAACGCACTCTAGATGCATAAGGTATCTGCGGAACCAGCCCGACCCGCCGGTAAGGAGGTTATGTATCATGCATGTGTTTTCGCGTCGCGTGTGAGGGCCACGAGTGAGGGTTCCATCTATTGGGAGAGCGTTGTGTGCGCTATAGCGAATGGTCCACAGATTCCTGTGTTAGCATATGGCAAGGCAACTCCGGATAAGCAGCGCGGACCGAGGGGGCGTGTCTGCAGAGCGAATAATAACAGATATCGTACAATTGCCCCCCTCGTGTCTCTTGGACGCAATGCAGCTTCCGCAGCACTAACAGCGAGGGCTACTCAGGCTACTAAACAGAGCCTCCAAACAAATCCGAAATCCTGAAGTCCAAGAAGGATTAGAATTGCGCCAATAGACTGTCGGCGCCATCCTTGATAACGATACTACTTGTTCAGACACATCCAAGTTGTTTTCTATTCTCATGTCAATGAAATTTCTAAAAAATACTTTTCCCTAACTTCAAAACAAATATTTCATAATGGAAATCACATTTGATATAAATAGAGGGCAGAACATCTAAGTGGTAACACCCCTTGTATTTCCTCAACCGTGCTAGATACGAATGTATCGTTTGGACAGCCAATTGCCCAAATAGGGGATATTTGAGTACAACATGCGCTATTTGTTACTACGTAGATATAAAGTTAACTTTGTTTTTTTTAAATGGAACCCTATTCTAAATTGTAGCGTATTGTAGTATGCTTAAACTCAATTTCAAATATGTGTATATTTTCCTATTTAAGCGAATCGTTTTTTAGATATTGATGAGTTTTTGAAACTTTTTTTTAATGAAGCGGCGATTTTCCATTCGACTTTCCCTGCTGACTAAATGGGGAATTTCGCGAGTCCGTCCTTCACACAAACACGCTCACTTACTTGAGCACAGTAACAACTACTTCCATTGATACTAATTTTGCCGAACGATTACTTCGTCCAAGGAAGACTCAAATGCTAGATACAGTATTCCAGAAAGTTCTTGTTTTGGCACGAAAATACTACTATCTTATTTTGACCATTGTAAGAACATATTATATTATAAATTTTAAGTAAAGAATGCAAAAATAAATGAACAATATCTTATTAATCATAATATAATACGCTACAATTTAGCGTAGGGTTCCATTATAAAAACAAAGATGACCTTATATCTTCATTGTAAATAATAGTGCAAAGATGAAGTATGCTGTATTCAACTATCCCCTCTTTATGCAATCGACTGTCCACACGGCATCTTGCATGGTTGAGGAGATAAAAGGGGTGTTATCACATATTGTTCCACCTGTATAACATATGTTAATTAATTATCATGCATTTTTACCGAAAAGTCTGTTGAATCTTCATGCACACCTTATCCATTGACAACTAGCAAGTGGAAGATGCGAAGTGTTTTTCGTTCTGACAGGTGGTATGAATCGATGAAAAAACAAATATTTAAAATTTTGAAATTTATAAAATTAACGGAATGAGACAAACGGTCACTCAGATCCTTAACGTTTTTATTCGAAATTATACAATGCTGCAACATTTTCCTAGTGTGAACTATATTCGTATGAAAATAATGTGTAATAATGTATGTATAATAATAATGTGGAGGATCTGAAAATTTTTATTCAAGTCATTTATAAAATAGGATACTACACTTGTTTATTTAATACTCTTTCCTGAAAGGGAAAGCATATTTTTTAAATGTAATTTACCTCTCTCTATTCATAAAAAGACTAAGTCGTACACAAAGTGTGCACAAATTATATTTTTCATTTTTAATTGCGTAGATAATTTTCTATTGTCAATCCAGATCGGGGTACTCCAGGTCCAGTCGGGATACTAATGTCAATTTTAAACATTATGATCTCTTTGAAAATAAGTGAGAAGCAATTTTCTCGTCCTTAGCTTTTCTCGACGATAATTCAATATTAATTTTAACTTCGAGGAGCATTTCATTAATACTTTTTAGTTAGTACACGAAGAAATATTTTACAAAAAGCATCCTCATTGTCGGGAAATTCAAGGTCAACGACATTTCGTTTTCGATATTTTTTTTTTAATTTCTCGTGACTCCTATTTGGTTTACAGAAGAAAGTTTTCAAGTTTGGTATTTTTATGTACTCTTTTAATACAAAATAAACTCATTATTCTAAAGTAAAATTAGTTGTCGGAATATTCTGGACGATCTTAAATTCTAATCCCAAAGCAAGAAAAGAACTATGTAGAATTACTAATATTCTAGATAAATATTTAGTAACAGTTTATATTTCCTTCTTGTAAATATTTTTTTTATTACGACCGTCTTAGGAGGATCAGGCCATCAATTGATGTCATTGCAATGCGTCTAACCGGGTGGTCCTAGGACCGGGTAGTAGTCTCGGTGGTGGCAGAATTTTCGACACGAGCTGCATAGCTAGGTCGAATTCAGGCGCTGCCTGGAGGAGAATTCTAGCGGCCGGGTGCTCTGCTCGGTAGTTTTCCATGGTTTCTCCGACCAGTACCTGGCGAATACCGGAGCAGTACCCTAACAAACGGGCCGCGGGCCGCGGGCCGCGTGCGATCCTTCCTTCCTCTTCCTTATTGTATCTTCACCCCTTACTTACACGCACTTGCACTTACATGCACTACACAACCACAAATGACGGAAGACCTGAGCTTGTTTCGGCTAGGGCTTGCCCCGCTGGTGAGAGATGCCTGGTTTGGGGGGGAGGGGAGCCAGCAACTCGGCGTGTAGTTCAGCGCCGGATCTCGACATCCACCGGAGGAAGATCACCTGCACCTCCCGCGTTAAAAGAAACATTACACTTAGGGACTAATGACCTTAGCAGTTGCTGCGCCCGGAACCATCAATCAAGTATTGTGTACGAACCGGCAGGAATATTTGGAGAATGAAATTAAGTATATAGGTTATTACTGTTGTCATAAGAATGCTAGGACTCGATTTGTACTTTTTATCTCTAGCATCTCATGGCAAATTTTGCAATAGATTGCGGGAAAATGGTGACAAATGATAATACTGAAACAACATACGTAACATTCCCATTGGTATTCTTTGGTTGAAATAATACACGTAGTAACGCGTTCAAGATGAGATTTTTCAATGGTATTTATTCAACAACATGATGAGATGTTTGTTACTCTTTTAATGTATTTGTAGACTAATATCCGATTGACGTTAAGCTAATGAAGACATTAAAATTCTATGTAATCTCTGAGTAGTGTGCTTTAAACTAAGGTGTTTTTTAAGGTTTTTCTTGGGTAAAAATCACCGTAGTAGTTGTACAGTGACTCTCTGAGTCATACGTCTAAGTATGGCCATTAAGTAGCAAGAGATACGTAACCTTTTCATATAATATATTTGTAAATAAATCGTGACTCCGTGAATTTGTGACTGAGAACTACGAGTGGCATTAAGTGAATGAAGAGGAAAAACTTTTGCAAGATCCTTACTGCCTTCTTGAAGGGCTCAACATTGCAACATTCTCCTTCATAAGGCAAGAGAAGAGAAAGACAATAAATGTTTTTAAAACGATTCTTATATATGTGTAAGATGCTCCTTGTAGAAAACCAATACTTCGTAATTACCTTTGAAATAAAATTTCGTTAATCTACGAATGTCAAGAATTTGATAAATGTCTTAATCTTTCAATTTTTTTCTTTCGAATTTCCCATATCAGAATGAATATTAAATTGTCACCTCAAGAACTACAAAACCGGCTTTGAAAATTTTGAAAATCAAATAGTTGATACATGAATTCTAAATGATTGCGTAAAATAGTAACGGGCTTTTTTTGAAAAATTCAGGTCGTGATCTTACGAAAATATATCAAACCCTTTGCTGACCAACTGAAGCCGACACTTAACACAAGATGTGAAGTATCCAGTCATCTGAGTGAATAAATGCGATCGCTGAGATGACTCTTTATGTCACAGTGGCATCCTGCCTATTTTACTGCAAGTTTTCTCCTTTCTCTCCGCACACGAGACGAACGACAGAGCCTTCTCCAGCAGTCCAGAACCCCCACGACCTTCGGGACGTACGGAGCGACCCGACTTGCCCACGGAGCATCTGCGCACCACATATCTGGAGCACCTGGTCACGTTCTCTTTCGATTCCGGTAACGTCCACTAGATGCCGTTCATAACCGCGGCGTGGTCGCCGGCCACCACCGCCGCGGGCGCGAGGGGGTCGGCGCTCCCGAAGGCCGGTGTGGCCGCTCTCTGCCGGCCGCCCCGCCGCAACCACTGCAGCAGCCTCCGCGTCCACGCGCGCCGAGTGCTCGTGCTAGTTGGAGCTCTCGGCTACAGAGTTCGCCTCCAAGTCCGGCCGCTGGACTGAAGCCCCCCCGCGCGATCAGCCCCTTCGTCTGCCCCCCTGGCGTTCCCCCTCGCCGCCCCCCGCAACCCCCCGTGACCGCCCAGGCGCCCCCTCGGCTGCGAACCCCGCTCCCTAGCGCCCCGCGACGAGTTCCACGCGCAGTCACGGCGCGGACTTCGCTGGCTTCTGCGCGAAGGAGGGCCCCAAGTATGAGTCACCTCACGTTCTCCAATTACTCCCTTATGAAACAGGCGACACGTGTGTTGGAAAATTTCATTTGAAAAACATACAATTGTAATTAATATTCTTTCAAGAACATTTTTACGGGCATTTTATTATACAGTAAAATCTGTCTAAAGCGGAACCTGTACAAGCCGGAAACCTGTCTTAACCGGAAAATTTTTCCGGCCCGTGAAGTTAAATGGCATTTTTACACGGGATAAAACGGAATCTGTCCAACGCGGAAACGGAACGGTTTTTCATGTCCTGCAAGGCGAAAAAAACCTTCATAAAACGGAATTCTGTTAATTTAATGCAGTTCGCAGAGAGACGGAGTACTCTTATTGAAATGAATGCATCTGTAAGTCTGTTTTAATATCTCTGTCGATGTTATGTGTTTCACACGTGGCCGCACAGTGAATGAAATGGGCTCCCTTTTATCGTAGAATTCGACCTTGAGGTCATCTGTCTCTCATGGCGTAGGCCGTCGGGGAATTCCCTCTCTCCCGACTCTCTAAGCGTGGGTAGGTGTAAGGGCATGGCTCAATTTACGCGTCTCCCTGTCTCGCGTTGGGAGTCGTAACCTCTTGACCAGAGCCGAATGCTCAAGGCAATGCGAGGGAGTCATATAGACCTATACCGCTATTTTTCTAACTTTGCCTCTCAAGGGTTTCTCTCTCACTAACACCTTTTCAGTTGTTTTCCTAAGTTGAAAAATTTTAATATGTAGAGTTTTATGTTGTTTTTTTTAATCATTGTCAAACTGGTTGTGAAACTCATAAAAACACATCACCTCGCTGACTATGCATGGTTAAGCATTGTCTTCTCGATGAAATATGTCACGGTATTTCGCGTCTTTCTCAGTCGTGCCGCTAGATATCGCATGATCGCGACCGTATCAAGCAGCGCTTGCGATCATGCGACTTCTAGCGGCAGACCGGGAAAGATGCGAAATGCCTTGTGATACTCCATCGTGGCCTGTAGGAGCTTGAGAGGCAGAGTTAGAAAAATTGCAGTGTAGTACTCTGGGCTGTGACGCATTGTGCGTTGAAAGAGTTTGCGGGAAGTTCGGGTGCAGCCACTAGCCAGCGAGGTGATGTGTTTTTATGAGTTTCACAACCAGTTTGACAATGATTGAAAAAAAAACAACAACATAAAACTCTACATATTAAAATTTTTCAACTTAGGAAACAACTGAAAAGGTGTTAGTGAGAGAGAAACCCAAAACGCAAAAACTCTAGATTAATGTTGAAAAAAGTAACGTTATTTAAATAAACAAATTGTGAAATATTTCTTTTTGCCTAATTGTCAGAAATAATTATGTTTAATATTCATTTATTGGTGATTTCTACCATAAATGAGTTTTATGTTAGTATACATTTTATGTCATGTTACTAGTTTCAGGACGGAAATGTCAACATAAAAAGTGTCATAAACGGACAATCCTACCTAAAACGGAAACCTCCCTAAACCGGAAAAATTGTTTGTCCCAATCATTTCCGGTTTAGACAGATTTTACTGTAATATTATTATTTGTAATAAATTGTCACTTTAATTATAATTATATATATCACTCCACTGCATGCCAACAAATCATTATTAACTCGGCTACATCGGTGGCCAGAGTAATTTTCGTTGACAGCATTAATAACTGTATTTTCATATGAACAGAGAAAGAATTATACAATAAAGATATTAAATATGAGAAAAATAAGTACCCATAAATTGTGCATTTTGCACTGGTATCCATAACAATAATGTGAGATTGTTTTTTGTTAGGCTTGTCATCTAAAGAGTGTATTGTTTAGGAAAATTCCTTAATTCGTTATAAAATGTTCCTTACATTAGTTTTCAAATTGAAAACGCTGCCAGTGTTATGCGTATTAAAATCAATGCTTTAATGTATTCCTTGCAATTTTCAGGAATATTTTGATGTCAAGATACTGACGAAAATTTAAATTACAAGTTGGAAGGCAAAATAATGAATTATAGAGAAAAATCAATAGTGTCAAAGATATGGTTAATGCTCACACTTATGTTTTTAGCGTTTGACGCTTGTTACGTAGAATTTGGGAGAAACCTACGTTTAACATTCATTGAAATAATTGATAAATTCTGATCTCCAAAGCATGAAGGATGCTCTTCTACTATGCTATTTCTGATTCACACGGCTCATACATTTCACCTGGATTCATTTCTTATAGTGGAATATATTAAGTCGTAATGATATTTGAAGCGTATGCTCTAAATTTTCTATGTTCCTATATTGTCTTTCTACATCCCTTTTCATTCAGTATATATTTGTATGTATTCTCTCAATGTGAAAGTCGTTGCAAGTTTTGATTAATATATTTGCTTAACCGAATGCTTGAGTTTTCAAATTCGCGTACATCAGAGCGATAGACCACTGTTCTTATAAGTTCGTTTAAAACAAATTCATAATTGTTTCATAGGTAATTTTGAATCATAAGCTATTTATTGCAAATGTTTACCTCTATCATCATTTTGTACATACATGCAATGGTATAGTTTGGAAACTATTTCTACAATAATGCGGGAAATTGAAATTTCAATGACATTATTTGTGAAATAATGTTATTTTAGATGCTTTTCATGTTGCCTTCGCATCTGTTTTTAAAATGCTTACAGGTCTGTTCTCTGAACTAAGAAAACATCTGCTCAGATGTCTTGTTGCTTGCCGCAATTTCCAAGAAAAGCTCAGAACTTTCAAAACAACGAGTTCGAAGGAAAAATTATTATTAATAATATTATTATTATTAACGTTTTTATTTTTGATTTCGACCTGTCAAACAACAGAAAAAAAGGAGGGTTAAGTCTAATACGTAAGGTGCGTCTGCTGAATTCGTAGATCTAATCAATGCTACATTAAGAAGTACAACAGTTTTCTAGTATAGAAAACACAAAAAACATTACACAATAAAATAATTCGTGAAAATAATTCATAATAATTTCATCCAAAAGGTAAATTTTGTCAATTTTACTACATTTACATTTTATGTTTATTGTGTGTGGATGTGTGTGTTTTCCATATTCCATTTCATTACTATTCAGCTTCATTTTGTTCCACTGATTAAGTCTGCAATCCAGTAGAAAAAGCATATGAATGTGTCTTAGCCACCCTTTTTTTGTATTGACTTTTGTATTATGGACTTTTGCCAGTCCGTAATATTTTGGAATTAAAAAATATATATGTGCACTCCAAAACAACGCTTTTTAACAAACATAATAAGAACGAGTTTTATCATGAAACACTAATAATATTACTAATTTTGAGTCCGCGAAGAATTTGAGAGAAAGCTAAGCAGTTTATGGCCACGTGAGACGTATTACAGGTTTTGCTACATACCCTGGAATGCGGGGAAAATCCAAAAACAGTAGATTCCATTTTCACTAAAAAAATATAAATATTTGATTATACGAGTTTCCCTCCGCCGCGTGCATTTTATTTATTTTTTATTCGTTGAGCAAGGTACGTGCTACATTTTGGAAAACCATTTTTGTACTAGTTTTATCCAGCAGGATTTTGCAGGTATAGGGTGTAGTTATAAATCCAATTATGTTTTTTAAATTTATTTGTAAGCACATCATCACTTACCGTAATTTTTTCAGTCACCTTCGATTGATCTTTCCGGGCACGTCAACGTCCCGTTAGTGTAGTGAATGTTTTGTCCCGGGAGGAGACTGTGATTCCTTCACCACTGGATATTGAGATCCGGCGCCAACGTGCAGGCCGTCTTGCGGAAAATGTCCCACTCAGGTGTCTTTCATAATGGGGTGGAACCACCACACCGGAACAATCTCTACGCTCCCGGCTGGTCTCCCAATAATGTCATATTGTGTGGTAGTGTAGTGCACGTTAGTGCGTGTGTTTGAAACGAATGAGGATAGGACAAGAATGAGGAAGGAAAGATCCGATCGATTCGTGGCCCATATTTTAGGTTACTGCTCTGACATTCGCCTGAAAAAAATTACAGATAATTATAATCAGCTCTGCTTAGTAGTTTTTCGCAGTTTCTCTGATCGATACTACGCGAATACCGGAGCGGTACTCTAACGAACGGGCCACCGACAGTGCACGATCTTCCCTCCTTTCTTGTCCTAACCTCACCCTTTACTTACACACATTACACTTACACTACACTACGCACACACAAGCCGGCAGAGCAGTCGAGCGCTTAGAGCTTGTCCCAGCTAGAGCAGTGCCCCGATGATGGGGGATACGTAGTTGGGGAAAACCCGCGTGCCGACGGATAGGTCGGCGCTGGATCTCGCCGTCCATTGTGAAGGTGAGACATCGGAACGTGTGACAAAATATTTTTTGGACATCGGCTCTCTTCTATCTTACGAACATGCTCTTGTCAGTGTGTTCCATACTGTTCTATCTTACCACAAACGGAAAGTATGCTTAATTCATTCTGGGGTTTCTGTGCTTTTTGGTTTATCTTCTCTCCTGCAGCCTTTAACTCTTCTCAGAAACTGCATTTCAGCATTCTGAACCACTGAATCTCTGAATATTTCTTCTCAATGTTCCATGACACTTACATATGTGAAGGTGGAAATGACAACTTTATAAAATTTGAAAATTGTGTCCAGCCTAACCCCCTTTTTTAATCTTGTATTAATTACAGCACATATCTTTTGGAGTGTGTGATTTTTTTCTTTAAGAACTTATCGTATTTGTATGTGATGGGGCAACCTACGTATTTAAAATTGGACACCTGTTCCATTATGATGTTTTCTCGAACAATTTTGCTTCTAATTGGGTACTATATCACATAAAGTCCATGGCAGAGGTAGGCAGCAGAAAATAATTTTCATTCACATTTACAAACCTCAGATATTTCCAATAAATTTGTGTTTACAACAGGCTGGGATCTGAAACAAAGTACTATTTGCCCTTTTGTATTAGGACATCAAAATTGAATGTTTTTAAATTGGAATTTTTTTCAGTAAATTATATACTTGAAAATGAAGATTTCTGTGATAAATAATTTTGGCAGGATGATGGATACGTTTTTCCACTATACGGTAGTAGCACAAATTGAAATGACAGATTTACAAACTTTTAGGTTGAACTTCTTTCCTTGACAGGCGAATGTCTGGTAATGTTTGTTCTGAAACAGACTTCTTTACGACATACATTCTGAAACTAGTTGTCAACCGTCGGTCATTCCGGTATTTTATTAGAGAATATTAAAACAAGTTCTTGATAGGCGATGATGTTCCACTTACATTTTTTTTCATCATCAAATTTCTGTCTTGTTTTCAGTTCTTTCAGTGCTGGGAGCCAAGCTAATAGATAATAAAATGCTAAAATGATAAAATGTTTATTATTAAATTAACTGGGTTAGGCCTAATGGATTTTTCGAATATCTAGATTGGAGGACATCGATTAAGTGGCATAATCGCAATATATAATATGTATTTTGTCTTCCGATATTTAGGGTGTATGTTATTTTATTATTTTCGCAACTAGGTCCATAAGTCACTATAATACATAACTGAAGATTTTGTATTACTGCCAATTTTCTAATATTATATTTTCTTATAATACATTTACAAATTGCCCCCTCAGGTATTCCATATATTTCAATAGGGTGCTAGATGGTACACGTTTATTTACAAGTCGATTCTGGTTACGTGCATTCTTATTGTTTGCATACACTAGAGTCACGTAACTGTCATTCTGTCTCATGACAATCAAAACGATTTGTCGCGAGTCACTTCTCTCAGCTCACGTTTCTTCTTTTCTGAAAACTCAATGCACTACATCAATGTAATGGAAGCGTCATAATAACTATAATGATACTTATGCTAATAGTTGACAATATCAGTTACGTAAGACTAGTAATATTTTTAGCAAACATACTTTTTTTCATAAAATACCCTCTGCACGTAAAACGATTTTGAATTGAAAAGGAAAAGTACTTTGTAAATTACTTTACAATTATAACACTATTTTTAAAAGCATGCATTTTATTTGCAGCTGATGAATATTTGTTTCTCAGTGAATTTGATTGGTTTTTTATATGTAATGTTCATTAATTATTTGGAGATTCCTCATCAAAATATTAACATTAAATGCTACCGTTAAAAGTTTCTACCGTCAAACACATTAAGAAAGTGTTGAGTAATCGCTAATTTTGGAATACCTTGATTTTTTGGGGAGAAAATCTTATTATGAACTGGCGAAGAGAAAAGTATATGCACCATAAAATTGTTTTCCTTGTGTAAACAGTTTGGTGATGTTATGCAACTATTTTATCGTTGAACTCTTTCAAAGTACAAAGACAACAATCTCTCGAAAGTTATGTGAAGGCAGTAACAAAAATAAATTCCATTTACAAAATAAAAAATAATGAGTAACCAGCAGGAAGAAAAGTTAGGAAGGACGAAGAAAACCATGGAGTTACGATGTTCTTGAACAAAACTTTTCCTGTATCAATCAGATCGTAACCTTCCATGAAAAACCAAGAAGATGAAGAAAGAAGAAGAAGAAGACAAAGAAGGAGGAGGAGAAGAAGGAGAGTGAGGAGGAGCAGGATGAAAAATGTCATTTTATTCAGTCACTTTTAGGCGTATAAAGCAATGAATGAACATCCAAAAAGTAATCAAAATTTACTACATTGAAAAACGAATCCAAGAAAAAAATTTAACTCTTTTTCATGCTTGCAATCAATCGATTTTTGGTAAGTGAAAATTCAAATTAAAAATTTCGAAAAAAGACCTCACATTATTTCTGCTGGATGAATTGGCTACATATTTATAAAGAATACGAGACAAAAAGAGTATTTGAGCTTTGAGTGTTCATTTTTGATTTCCAATTCTACGCATGAATCCCAAACATTTCTTACATTTCTTCACTCTTGTAACATAATATATTGCAAGATGCTTATACTCTCTCCTTTGCAAACAAGGACTACGTCACCTCAGAGAGGTACAATATGGAACATCTACGTTTAACTAATGCAGTCTTTTTCCCGGGAAGACAAAAACAGTAATATCATTGTTGTAACATCTCGTTGTTCAGTCTGTTAAATAGCAGTTCTAGGAAAATTATTTAAAACACTTTCAAAACCACTCTCCATCCAATAAAACTTGATTTCTACCCATCGTCCGGAACGAGAGATGATGGACGTTTCTATCAAGTACGTACGTATCAGAGATACCGTATTATCACGATGGCACTACGTGTGCTCTAATCAACTTATGCACACAAAGGTGACTGATGTTGAAGGAAAGAGCTATGAAGGGAAATATGAGGAAAGACACTAAAACATGGAGCAATACTTGGATGGCCACGTAAGAAATCTGTCCTCTTCCAGCTTTCTTGGAGTGTCACTCCGAGGATGGCGCGTGGCGACGGTGTAACGTCGCAGATTAGATCTCTCTCATCTTTTCACTGAGAGACCGTCTCGCCCGGCGATCGGAAGCCGATCAGCATAGGGTCGTGTCCACTAAAAGCAATTCTAACAAGTGCCAACTGTGAAGAAGGGGAACGGTCCCTTTTTGGATACAGTAGCCAACCACTTCACTTCCTCTGAGGGGCTCTGGAGAACAGTCTTTTCTTTCTTTTGTACTCCTTCAGCTCAGTGGATGGGTTTGGACCAGCAGTTTGTGACATCACGTTTCTGGCCACGGAGGGCGGTCTAGGGCAGGAAGGGAAGGTGTTGCTCTTTGGGGCATTTTGAAACGAAAGCAGCTGACTAGCGGAGCTGCCGCGCGTCCTTGTGTCATCAGCAGGTACAATCGCACGAGACGAATGAAACTATCAAGTGCTCTGTACTTCAAAACACGTTATCCTTATAGGTAATGTGTAAATAAATGTCTATATATTTTGTGATCCGCTCGTCTTATTTCGTGACGACGCTCCCTGGGTTGTGCAGGGGTGTCGTGGGGGCGTCGCCGGGGCGGCGCAGGACGGCGCGGGGGAGGCGCCTACAGGTGGCAGTGGGCGCGCGCCCAGGAGGCGCCGCCTGGCCAGGGGGATGGGGCGAGGGGGCGCAGGGGGGCGGCGCGGCGCCGCGGGGGACTCCCCTTGGGGGTGCCGAGGACGTCGCGGCGCACGCGGCGCCCTCAGCGCGCCGCTCGCCCACCTGCGGCGCGGCCAGGCACGGGGCGGAGCGCGCGCGGGACGACGACCCGCGTGGCGCGGCCGGCGCGAGGCCTCCGCGGCGCCACCGACGCGCCGCCCAGGCGCCGCCGCAGCGCGCGCCGATTGAAAGTGGCGGACGAGCGGTGCAGCGTGGCGCGGTGGCGGGGCGGCGGCGGTGGCGGCGGCGGCGGCGGCCCGCGGAGCGACGCAGCCGCCTCGCGCGTCGCTCCCGCCCTCCGCGCCTCCGCCCGCCCGCCTCGCGCGCGCGCCTCCGCGCGACCTCCGCGGCCCCGGGCTCCAACCCCAGCGCGGCCCGCCTCTTTCGCTCTTTCCGCGCCGCTCGTCCGCTCTCGTTTCGTTCGGCGACGGCGAGCGGCCGCCGCGCCGCGGCGCCACACGGCCGGCGTCGCCGCCGCCGTCGCCGCCGTCGTCGGCGCGCCGCGGCGTTCGCGCGCGCGCGCGCGGCCCGCCCCGCCCCGCCCCGCCGCCCCGGCCGCCCCCGCCACCGGCGCGGGCGCGCGCCGCGCTCGCTCCGGCTCGCTGGCAATCATTTTGTACACGCGATATGTTAGGCCTATGTTGTGTTGTTTTGTATTGTATATGGCAGATATTTTTGTTCAGTTTTCGCCCCTTCCGCCGCGCACTCCCCCGCGCGGGCCTCCCCCGCCACCCGAAAGTGCCTCTTCGCGCCGGTCCTCCCTCTTTCGCGCCTCCCTCTCTCGAACTGTGCAGCTACCCCTCTCCTCTTTTGAACCCCCACTCTCCCCCGCTGCCCCCGATGTGCATACACACATGCAGGCGCCCGCTAGACAGAGAGCGCGACCACGCGGCCGGCGCGCCTGCGGGAGCGACAGAGAGAGCGACGGTGCGAGCGAGAGGCGCTGCGCTCGCTACGATACGTGGAATTGTCCAATACTGCATGGATGCGAGTGCGGTTGTGTGCGCGCGCGCGCGCGTGTGTGTGAGAGCGAGGCGCTGCATGCGCGGCCGATGTGTTGTGCGCGTTGCGTCTGTGTGAGTGGAGCGAGTGCGAGTGTGTATGTATGGATGTATACCAGTCACTCATATTCCTGATCACATTGGGCCGGTTGAAAGAGCCAGGGAGTGGGTAGGGGACGGGGCGCAGGGACGAGTTGCATAGATGCAGCGGTAGGCATTGAAGTACTATGCAGTTCGCTGCGTGCCTGCATTGTGCGGTCAGTCGGGGCTAGTTAGGTTCCTCTCCCTTCCTGGGCGGCAGGCTGCGCGGCCGGCAGAGGACGACGCGCCACGGGCACACAGCACGGCGGCTCCGCTGGCGCCGGCACTGGCTCTGCGCGGCGTGCGCGGCTCACATCGCTCCAGCATGGCCCGGATTTAGGCAAGGCCCGCGCCGCGCCCGAGCCCTCGCGTCGCCGCTCGCCACCCGCGCCCGCCGACCACGCGGGCCCGCGCTCGCGCTTCGGCCGCGGGCCGACTTTTCAAATTTCACGCCGACTTTTGTCTTTTCGGATTTTTTCGCGGGAAATATTTTGTGGTGATTTTCTTTTTTTCGGTGCGTAGCCTTTTTCGAATTTTTCGACTTTCGGCGACTTTCGTTTTCGAGTGTGGCAGTGGTGATGCGAGTGGCTTACTGTTTCGCTAGTTTGTTTCGACGCTGTCGACCTTCGAATTTTCGTTGGGCCCCAAGGATTAATTTTCTTCGTTTTGTGTGTTACAGCATCACTCAAAGGAGAGCAGCAAGTCATACAAGCGAGTCCGCAATGAAATGGAAGTGAGAACTATCGGCTGAGGAGTGTTGTTTTTTTATTCCGTGGAGGAGCAGCAAGTGAGTGCCTGAGGAACGAGGTCGACCTGCCCGAGCGACGACAGAAAGGCGCCCTCGTCCCTGGAGCATGCGACTGGCTCCCACCCCGGCGTACACCACCTCCTCCTCCTCCTCCGCCGCCTCCGCCGCCAGCGCCAGCGCCGCCGCCGCGACCCGCCGCCCGGCCTGCTGCCGCTGCCTCCCAGCCCGCCTGCTGCCGCTGTAGGGCCGAGCGAGCACGTGATGCCCAGCCGCGACTCGCGGCGCGCACCGTCGACCACGCGGCCCCTGCCCTGCAAGGCGACCCCCGGCGCTCCCACGCTCGCTCCCGCTCCGGCCCCGCCGCCGCCGCCGACGCCGACGACGACCACCACGCCGCTTCGACGCCCTGCCGCACCCCCGCCACGGCCCGCTAGCCACCGCTCCGCACCCAGCCGCACCGCGCCGCACACGCCCGCTTCACCCGCTTCACGCCACCCACGTCTTCGCCCTCGCCAACGCCTGGTGGCTATTTAAATGACAACCTTGAAACAACACAGTGCAGTGACATAACTTGACTCACGATTCAAACTGAAACTGGAGAACCATTCTACAGTGGATACCAGTTGTGGTCAAGGAAGCGTACGGGTCAACATCCGGAAGAGTACTACACCTGTTGTGGATTACAGTGAAGTGTTAACGGAACAGTGAGTGTGTACTCAGGTTTTTTGCATAGATTCCTAGTACACTGGTGGCTATTTTTTCAGAGTAGTGCAAGTGTCTCGATCAGGACAAGGATTATAGAACGTGGATTTTCACCCTCTGACATCTGGACACAGTGGACATAGAACCTGTTTTGGTGCAGTTCCTGCCAAGTTTTGAAAAATCAACCTCGCATTACCTACCTGCAACAATATTTGATATTGCCGTGGCTTAAAAGTCAGAAAAGATCTTTTCGAGCGTTTATAACTTTTATCATAACAAATCTGTTCCCACCGTGCAGACCAACATAGACCGATATCCTGCCTTGCTCCAACAGAGCCTCCGTCGGTACCCGCACGGATCTTCAAAGTAAAACGGTCATCTGCCAATTACGCTCGGAAGAACTGCAGTAAAGATTCTACAGCAAATTACAACACAACTTACCGAAAGTGACAATAAGAGATTTTGTGCAAGAAATATAGTTCCTACCCTATCAAGACAACTTTTCCTACAACGGACTTCACATCTCGGCCTGTTCAACGGCAACACTTGAAGATTTGTCTCAAGGATTTCGACATAGCAACATAGTGCATCAAACATCACGTGGAAGTGTGACTAGTATAATCAAGGTACGCATTTAGTTATGAAATGTCACTTCTTCGGCCTCCTACTACCAGCACTGTAGCGAATAGTTCCTTCCATCCCTGCCAATTCTCTTGGACATTTTTCTTTCTTTCACTTACATTTTCACATTAGTAGTTTTTTGAGAAAGTAAACTTTTATATTACATACTAACATCATGAGATCATTTTTGTAGCCACTTAGACACTCTTGTTGATTTTCTTAATTTCACACTAATTAGTACTTATAAGTTGGAATATTCGCAGCTGCGCTCAATATCTGATATAATTTTGGACTCCGAGGGCACGAGTGAATTTATAGTCGATGCCCTGGAGAGAAAACGTGGAGCAAGTTGCTGACTCAAACATTAGATTTGTTTTCATATATCACGACCCTTTTTTAATATAATACTTACAATAACTGCATTTCTCCTTGCGTTATAAAAGACGTACTCGAAAGTATAACACTAGTTAATGTATTTTGCAACTTGACAACAATTGATTGTAGTTATTGCATGCTTCGAGGTGATAATGCGTTGAGTGGCACATGCACGGATCATTTATGCATAAAGTAACAATGAGATTTTCCCTACCTTTATCCATATTAGTAGATAGATCCAATGTTGAATAGCTTGATATATTTGTCCTCAGTAATATTCTCGTATAATTTAAATTGAAGAACATGCATGTGCAACACAGAAAGGCGATTGCTGAGTGCCATCTCAGAGAAAGAGAGATAATTAGTACCAAGATACATTCGAACTCTAGGAGCCAATTAGGTAATTCCAAAACTCGAATTCTTTGATGCCGAATCCCTGCAGATTGACTTATAACATGCGTATTTGATAGGCCTCATATCAAGTCAGAATTGCGCGATATACAAAGTTGTCAGATTCCGTTGTGCGATGTCAGTAATCAAGTTTTCATCTAATTTGCTTATGTTCTAACGAAAGACAAAAATTTCCCATATTTTGTTACTTGGTGTGAGATATCATTCCTAGCAGTGTAGATTCAGCGGCGTTACCAAAGTAAGCATTGCATCAGAGTTAGAAAATCATTATAAGAATGATCCTAGTTAGAAGTGAAGCCAAAATGTAGAGTTTCGATTCCAAATCCAATGACTGTAGCGAACGTCACGGTATCAGAAATCACCTTTGGAAAGTCGTTTGACTCTCAAGGTTTTAGTTGAGATAACGTGTTCTTGTCCCAGAAATTAAATGCACATAAAGTGCAGTATTACATTTGAACTTCAAATGTATGGAATTCACTCAGTCGGCAATTCTCCAATGGAATCTTCAGGAACTTCCTCAAATATTAGCGTTGAAGAAATTCTGTCATCCAAATGGTTCCTATTTCTGTGACAGATCTACAAATTTAGTGCCGTTAAGTAAGCTTTTCCTTTTAGGAATTTCGATGCCATTGTATAAATTGTTGTCTCATTAGTATAAATCTCAGCTTAGCTAGAAGAACTACTTTTTCTCCCAAACCCGTATTTCTTATAATTTGTTGAAAATTGACGACGTTGCAAAACTAAAATTTCAGTTGCCCGTTGGGCCCGATGGCTCTTGGAGATATTTGCAGACTCTTGCGATAGGACGGGAAGTGTCGAAGTGCGCGTTGCGATTGGCGGCGGAGCATTCCAGCGTGCTGAGCCGAGCCTTGCTCCTCCCAGCATCCGTAGCGCCGCCCATTGCCCAGCGCAGTCAGTCCTTCCCTCGCTGCATCGCAGTGTGCTCGTCACGTGCCTCAGTGTCCGGTGCAACGCGAGTGGCGGTGCCTCTGATCGAGATGTAGGCTCGCTGGGGGTCTGACCAACGAGTGTTGGAATTCTGACAAGTAAGCTCTCACGTTTTGGCGAATCTTCCACCGCCATTCATATTTTTGGTCGAAATGATGGGCTCGGGTAGGTCTTCAAGACACTCAGGGATTCTCATCCAAACCGTCAACCCCTTAGAAGTAATTTGCACAAAGTTTCAAAGACGTACTTTGCAGAAGAATTGTGAGCGATCATTTCTTCCGATTCCTCAAAATAAATTCGACTCAAAAATTGTGTTTTAAGATAACTTCAGAAATATCTTCAGTGGTCATCACTATACATCTTCGTGTATGATTAGATTCACTGCGTTTGTGTGATTAACACACCGAAGTGTGGGATTCGTCCGTGTCTTGAATGGGTATTACTACCCATCCGTCGGCATTGAGGATCTGAGATAGAAGACTATGAACCAACTTATAAGTCGAAGTAAGTGTATTATAAAGAAACATTAAGTATTCCAGTGATCATAAAAACTTGCAAAATCAGTTTAGTTCATTCAAATGCAAAAGTGTCAGCAATAAAACCGAAACACAATACGTGGCCATGTGAGAATCGCCAGCAGAAATGAGTGAGAATCAGATTTGGGTACAGAATTATCATAATCAAATCTCGATGAGAATCATTTATTCTGGTCCATATGCGGTACTCGTTATTAGAGAAAACGCTAACATGGACTCTTACATGCATGTGGACCAGAACAATATTTGCGACACACACGCTTCCGCCTTCACCAAATTCTTTCTAGCAGTCAAAGCTCTAGAGGCATGTCTTCTGAAGAAAGCGATTTTCCTCTTCCCTTGCACTCTTTTTAATTTTGTCCGTGCAGAGAAAAATGTACAGTCCGCTGGCACTGAGTTGTGAGCTTTTGTCAGTAAAATCACCGTGAAAGTATAGCATAATAGATTTAAACCGCCTCGAATAGTGTGAGAGACCGAAAATGTGAGAGATTCGGCGATGTAGTCATATCACTAATACTTCCACGTTTTTGGAATGATTTGGATAATTAAGCTGAACGGTCTTGTCGCAATTTGCAATGTTTCCTTCCTTATATACATTTCTGTGCAGTTGTACAGAATTGTGCTGAGACGGATAATCCGCGCATGGAATTAGAATTCCTGGGAGGTCGGCAATCTCACGGTGTATAAGTATCCTGTAATAGTGTTTCTTCCAGTGTTATTTGTATGCACTCTGCGATAAGTCATTGAAAATAAAATTATTTTATTTTCGCCTAATGAGATGTCACGTTAATGTTGACACCTTACCATTTGCCAAAAAATACAGTTCGTGTAATAGCATATATGATGTTTTCATTAACGAAATAATTGCGAGAAATTATTTCCAAACCAAAACTGTTGCTCGTTGAAAACAACACCCTGCCGGTTGTTACATCTCGTTTACTGCATTCTACTTCCGATGCGTGACTTCGGAATTTCAGATGTAAACGTCTGCGTATAATCAGAAAGTCTAGTCGGTAGTGGAAATGTATATTTGCTTGAGGGTAGCCAGGCTTTGCCCTTCTTCACATACCGACACAACCCATGTGCTGTTTCCTTATCAACGGGTGTTGCCTATGCAGCAGCTGGCAGTGGTATCTTTCATATCTCTGCATTGTCACATTCACAGGTAGAATTTTGAAGGACGAAAAATTATTTGTTCTTTACTTAACTTTATTAATTGCTCACTTGCAAGTATATAGCTCCCTGGAAGTGAAGTTTACCGTTTCTACCAAAGATTCTAAGATACAAATTCACTGCAATATGTCAACCAAAAATCGGTATTTTATGAGAGGAAATTACGAATTGACTCGTTGATAGTGACAACTTGGCTCGTCCCAAACGTGAACTCTAAAATACACACTCTATGAAAAGAATTTCATATTGAGTGTGCATAGAGATAATCACTTAACATAAAATCTTTTCTATTTACGCTAAATAGAAGTCGCGGTTAAAACATAAGTTATGCTTTTCAAGAGCTATTTTTTTCTAATATGGCAATTTACCGTGTTTGAAATAAGAAATTATCATCAATTTTTCTACCAAAAATCATTTTTGTTTCTCGATTTCATGTAGACTAGAATGACATTAGTATCATTTACCGTGGAAGTATGCAATTTTAATTGAGTTATATTACTCAGTTTGAAATATGTATTCTTTACATTGAAAATTAGAAATGTTGAGAATCAGATGGTGTAATTGAGAAAATATCCTTCTAATGATACCAACTTAATTTATTTCCCATTATTAGTAGAAGAACGTCAAAAATTTTGCAATGTTTTGTAAGATTGAAAATATAGGAAGAAAATTGTGATTAAAAGATTATCAGGCCTCTACTTCTCGAAAGAAAAAAATTGAACTGTACAAAATTTCTCTCGTAATGTTGGAATTCAAAAATCGTAAATCTACGGTAAATTATTCTTCTATTGATATACCGTTTTCCTGACTAAAAATAGAAAAACTTTGGAATCCGAAGTTTGTTTGAATCCTTGAATTGGTCTCATATCCTGCTGCCCATAATTTTTGAAATTAAGTAAAATCTCAAATATTATATCACAATTGACAATACGCATAAATCACGTCATATTATTTAGTGTTGTAAGATCAAACTTCGTTCTAA
The DNA here is from genome assembly GCA_031308135.1 of Acheta domesticus. Classification (NCBI taxonomy): domain Eukaryota; kingdom Metazoa; phylum Arthropoda; class Insecta; order Orthoptera; family Gryllidae; genus Acheta; species Acheta domesticus. The sequence goes on from JAHLJT010008446.1 coordinate 108,691,374, forward strand.
CGCTTCTGCAATATTAAGCACTGTGATGACCTCTCAGTAAGATTCAAAATTTGTCCTCGTCTCGTACCGGTAGCCTTCAGAGAGAAAGTCATGAAATATTACTTAGAAAATTATTCCAAGTGTTCACGATATTTCTTGCGTGCTGGGAGGAAAATATATCTTCACAAAATATTAAATAGTACATCGAAGTTAAAATTATCACGCCCACTTCCGCGTTTC
>JAHLJT010008446.1:108692592-108773144 GCA_031308135.1 Acheta domesticus
TTCGTTGTAACATTCATCGTTCAGTGCGCCACTCTCGTATGATACCCATCAGATTTCTTGCATACATCTTTGCCACGGCGACCAATTCACACTATACTTTGATTACTTTGAATACCTAAGTATGGATACGGCAACACATTTACCTTTCTAATATTCATCTTTTTTAAATTGCATCATTTACATCCTTTTATAAATATTGTAAAGGAGAATACTATATATTATTATTGTTGTTTTTGTTAGATCAAAAATTGTCCCTGTGAGTCTCACTTGGATCAGATAAACCTCGCCTAAATATATTTCAAGTCCACATTACTTATTGAGTATTAAATGACCTGTTTTCCAATGGAAAATTGAGTGAAGTAGTAGTGCCGAATTTTTTAACAACTTTGGTTTAGGGTACAGAAATAAATGCGAGATAAATAAATGTGCAGGAATGGGGGTTGATACGTGACGCACAGTACTAAACATCCTGAAAACTATCATTCCCTCTTAAAAAATAAAATGAAGTTTAATAAAAATAAAAAATAATAAAATGAAACATATTTTTAAAAGCTTGTCTGTACTGGTTTATCGTAAAAAAAATTCCAGTTTTCATGATTGGAAAATCAGTTAGCTAAATTGCAATGTGGCAACAGTGTAATTTTTTCATCGCCCACCTTCATCTGAAATAAATGTATCAGAGTAAATGTCTCGCCCATGGTCTACACAGCAACCTTATTCATGCCTTCATTTTTTCCCTTATTTTAAAAAAGAACATGTCCAAAAATCACTCCGTGCTCTCAGGTGCACAATATTTTTGTGCCGCTTCATTTTTTTTTCATTCCACTTTATTCAGAGTAAAGCAGGGTCAGAAAACACGAAAGCTATAATGCAAAAACTTTACGATAAATTAAAATTTCATTGAATCAGTTTGTTAGAAATAACTTAAAAACAATCTTTAGTAACTATTATTCGAATTGCATTGTGTGCAACTGGACGTGGACATCGATCTCCAAGTTTCCGAATTGCAAGGGAAATGGTAGAGAAAGTTTCGTAAAAAACGTGTCGGTTTTCAGTTATGCTACTTTAGCAACAACAAAGCAGATATTTTTAGATGTACTGCACGCAAACGTAAAAAAGAACGCCTTACGTAGTGACGTGCCGTGCCTGGCAGTTCATCTGTCCCTCCGTGACCTAGAATCAACGTTTAAGTTATTTAAGCTATTTAAATGAAAATTGCCATTCCTTAAAAATCGTAGGTATTTTTGCAGTTATGATATAATCTTATGATGTCATAATCGTTTTGCACGACCGTGGAAAAAGTACCATGTCATTCTAAGAACTACCAGAAGCCATTCGTTATATTAACACTGGTTAAATTGATGTAACACACCGATTTGTTTATTTCAAGTACAATGTCCTTTGACATTCAGTTTAGCAATCAAAATCGCAAACATTCTAGAATTCGAAATTCTTGCAAATTTTTTTCTGTGCAAAGGAATAAAAATAGTATACTCCAATTTAAATGATTTAATGTTACATTGGCATGCTCTTTATGAACGACGCATTTCTCCGATGCTTCTCATTAAACTCACTCCTAGATAGGCTCGTTGTTGCATGCACGAACTTCGGAACCTAAGATAAGATGATGGCTTCATTACATAACACACCCAGTTCACGTTCCTCAGAGTATATCTTATTCTTCATCCCTAAAACTGAGAATTTCTGGGTCGGTTTTATTAATTCTACACAACACTTGCGCCGAGGTCTTCTGCGTATTATACAGTGAAGCGATATCGTTACTTCATTTTGCTTCGTCCTGTTTCTTCTCTTCACGTGCTTGGGCGTAATTTTGCTTATCCATGATGATGCCTATTTCCCATGCATTGTTCTCGAATTTGGTGATCCTGATAAGACACGGGTTGTTTGTCTGTAATGAATATATGAATGAGAAAGTAACCGGGAATATTCATTTAAATCTTAAGTATATGCAGTAAATCCCGATATTTATGTGGATGCGAATTGTGGGGTATTCATTTATTAGTTTTTGCGCATTATAGCATTGCAAATATTAAGGCATTGTTCTCCAGAGGCAGAGTCCACTGTGCATTTTCTCATGAGATCACATAATAAACAAACAATGAACATTAGGTGCAATATCAACATCATTTTTAAGCTATATTTATGTGAACTGACTGTGTTATCCTTCTTGTAAATATTCATTTTAATAGTTTACCAAATTTGTAATTTATATTAGCAATGTTAACAGTCCTGCTATTGTTCAACAACCATACGCACACACATTTAAAAAATGACTGCTAAAATTGTATATAAAAGTCCAATTAAATGACATTATGCCCGGTGTGTGACAATGGTTGAATATCTTTTATGGCATTAACATAGTTTTGTAGGCATAAATGACATTAATTTGAGACCTGTTAACTTTGTAACACCCACGCTAATTTTACAAACATTACTAATACTTACCGATACTACATACATCTATTTATAACCAATGTATGCTTATCAATAATTTTTTATAACATTGGTAGTTTAACAGTTGTTTTCCTTCTTATATAATATGACATTTCCAGCATGTCTCGTATTGTTCACATATTGAGTTGAATTCTGCAGTCCTTATGTTTCCTAAAATTGCTGTGTAATTATTCAATGATTAATACCTAGAATTATTTTATTGATAGTTTTAAAAATACAATTTATGATACATTGTAAGGAAACAGTAACACAATACGTAAAATATAATTTATGTATTTGCTTACATGAATGTATATCTAACATAAATTTAAAGAGACATTCTAAGGACATAATCATAAAAGTTGCAATTTGTTTGTGCACTACCGAAGATTCATTGCATTAAGTGATCGAGTTCAAATAAACGATTTACTTAATTTTTAATATTAAATGTAGTAATGACACAATAACTCTTTTTGAAGAAATGTAAAATTATTATTTATACATTACATTTAATATGTTTACCCTCAAGGAAATAACATTTAGTAAACTGTCCATTTCAATAGTTGTTACCCATAAACTATGTTACTTCTAATTCTCTTTTTATTATAACTATCAGATGCGGTGTCATACGGTCTGAGGTGAAGTATCTTAAGAATTATTATTACACAAAAGTTTGAGAAATTTTATTTCAAATTAACTTCCAAAATTTCATAATAGTAAAATAATTCATTTTATTAGTTTGCAATGCATTAAGAAACTTATGCATTAATAGAAATGCAATGCATTATAGAAACTTTCCAGGTCCGAATATGTTTACCTATTATTTGCTTTTCCCGTGATTATTTTCGTACTGCAGATACCTATAGGGTCAGAGGAGGCTAGAGCTCCTCTTTTCTGTGTTTCATGTTTTCGACGTTGTATTTTCCGTTAACAGGACTCTCTTTTCAATTATTTCTTTAAATTGTAAGTGCTGCATTAGAAAGAAGACATGTAATTATTATTACATGTATTAGTATTAGTAATAATAATAATAATAATAATAATAATATTAATAATAATAATAAATGCGTTCTAATCAGTGGCGCACACATTAGGGGGGGCTCATGGTCTTCAGCCCCCAGAAGCCAAAGATAAGTAGTAAAATATAGTAATTATAGTTGTTACTAATTTTCTATTGTAACGAAAGTCCTTAATACTATATATCAATTTTTACGTTATAAATGTTAACTTGTCCACACATAAAAATACATTTATATTAAGTATAAATGAAAAATTAATTAGAAGAAATCATCGAGTCGGCCTGACACTGTACCTATAGTCTCCCCCTTCGAAAATATCCTCGGAGCGCCTCTGATTCTAATGCACAATTTCTAACCTGAATTATTCCCTAAATAGATCAATGGCTACAAGGAAGGTAAAGAAAAAAATAATTTCACACTTCAATTAACATTCCATGTATTATAAATCGGGGTAGAAATAAATGATTTCGTTTCATAGTGTATGAAAGAGGGCGATTGTGAGAATAATCTCTTTTTCAAGGGTAATATTAGTTACCTTTATTTTCTACGCCATTCTTAAAAATAAAAACCAGGTGTATTCATAGTGGCACAAAAAAGAAGTGAATATGAATTCTATCATAGATGGTTTAATAAAGTGGTACTCTGATGTTCGTGGCAAGTAATTAAGTAAGATACGAAAATCTTTGATTTATCAGTAAAATTGAAATAGATATTTTTAACTTACATTCAGTAAATTGATTTTTATAGAGTTTAATTTCATTATTCGTACGATCACATGAAGTACGGTTAACAATAATATTACTATTAACAATATATAACATTAATATTACGAATATTAAATGTTTCAGCCTTTTTATGGCAAAAGTAAACCAATGTAAAAATAATTAAAATATTCATGATCATGGAACACGATAATTAAAAAATAGTAATATGAGTAGTTATGGCTATTCGATCGCATAAAATGTCTAATAAGAGTACTCTTTAACGCTATCTGAATTGTTATTCCTTGCCACATTGCTATAAACAAAGCAATCACTCGTTACACTTTATTAATAGTAGCAAGCGACGCTGTTCCGAAATTGTTTTGCCGCAAAACACAGCGCGAATTTGGCCTACAACGAAATCGAACTGCGTTGATCACTCCCGTTGCATGTGCTGAATGAGAATTTTTTTAAAACGTGTTTATGTGCAATATTTCTAGAATTTGCAGTAACATTTCAGCTATCAAGTTTTTAAAATAATATTTGTACAATTAAATCACTTAACGCTTGCATCTAAGATTCGTTATCCAAACTGAATGATACCAATTTTTGAAGATTCTTACTATTTTCTGTACTATTCATATTTTATTATCCCTATCAAGTACTATGCACGTCTTAAAGTTAAAATGGAATTTGTAAATCCTACACATTTAAAGATCTTAAATCAATTATATAATCCTAGAATGTTTTCAAATAATACCTCCCTGTTCATTTTCTAAGAAGTGCAGTTATTCGGTGTAATTTGCACTGCTAAAATCGTGATATGATCTAATAATTGTCTCTAAAACCATATTTTTCACTTGAATTTGTAAAAAATTTTGGAAGACGTCTTTGAAGTGAATACCTGCTATTATGATACAAAAATAACAAATTATCAGGAATCAATTTAACTTTGGTCTGAGTTGTTTTCATTACAATATTGCGTAAAAGATATTAAGAGATTTAGGCAATGTGTCGTTGATGGGAAAAGAAAATGCTTACATTTTTGTCTGGACATTTGTTTTTATAAGTTTTATCGCAATGCAACGTTCAAAACAAAAATTCACAGGTGACAAAACTGATCTTCGTTTTAGAACAGTAGTTTTGATTCAAAATAATGTAGAATTTCTGTTATTTTCGTGTGTGAAATTTGAAGAAAATACTTACAGATCAGCATACTGTATTAACATATTGTTTATGAGATCTGTATGTGGAATATAATGCTTTTCACCTAGCAACAGCTTTTCCGAGTTCCATTTTATTTTATAAGTAGAAAAAATGACCAGCAACTCGATTTAATACATTAAACCAATATCATTGATGTAGAACTTCACGAAAACATGCATAAGAAACGAAAATTACATTCAACGTAGTATTATTAAAATTTATAACCCATGAAAAGTATTTAAAAACATGTTCTTTTAATTATTGAAGAAATAATGCTAATTTTATAACAATGACAAACAAAAGACATTCCAGTGTCTTATTTCGTAAATCATAAATGTATTGTCTTAACGACGAAATTACATAATTATGAAAAGAAAGATGTTGCAAATGAGACATATGGCTAGTAAGAGAAAATAATCACACCACAGCCTTAGAATGAAAATATCGATGCCTAACGTGGGACTTCAACTAGCATTCTGGAGCATGTGTTTTGCTCTAAGCGCGTTCCTTCATCTAGTCACACACGTCAAGTAATACTGGCACAGAATTGAAGAACTTATTTCCAAAGAGACTATCTTCATTTCCGTTTGATTTCTAGTTTTACGTTCCAAGATATCAATACGCTGCTCCATCGTGTTGCTGAATATTGTGTTCCAAAATTGCGTTTCTTCAATGTTAAACGGTATTCGAAAACCGTTGAATACTTACTTAAACTATCAAGCGAATGTGGGTACTTTGCATTCCGGAAAAGTTGTGTTTTATGGAGGAGATACGTCCTTTTGGAAATAAACTCTTGAATTGAAGGGATCAGTAGGGCTATCCCAAATTTTTTGTGAAATTGAGGTATTAGCATTATACAAAAGTTCAAATATTATTCTTTTAGTGTGACATATTTCTTGTATGCAAGTGCACTGTGTTTAAAAGATAAAAATGTAATGTGTTAGATGAGGAAAGTTCAGGTAAAACACCCATTATCTCAGAACTACGTCAGTGTGGGATAGTCCCTTGTTCTACTGAGCCCTTCAATTACAATATGAAAATTTCTGAAAAGCTTATTTAAGGTGTGATTTTTGGAAATTCATTTTTTAAATTATTTTGCTGTCTCGCTTACTACGTACGTAGTAAAAGAAATTATTGTAACAGAGCAGCGAAAACACAACTGGCAATTTTTTGACAAACTGTTAAAATATTCAAGAATCAATACCGAAAATTTGGATAATTCTTGCTACTATGTAAGTAAATTACTTCTAATACGTGGGGTAATCAGAATCCAGTTTTGTGAGTTCTTTGAATCGAAAAACTGTTTTACGGTAAAACCAATCTATTCGTCCATCCGTCTTGGACAACGCTTAACGTTCACAACCGAGATCCTCCGATCGATCTGGCCGAACTCGAGCCCCTGCGTATTTTGAAAATGTTATTTTGTTTTTATGGTAATTAAGTGTACATAAAGTCGCAACATTTCCTCAATTTTCTCAAAAATTGCTCCAATTTTTTCTTACACATGCACAAATTTTCGAAAACATGAGTTGTTTTTGCCTCATTTTCCGTGAAATACAGGCAGTATTAAAAATAAGATTTTTCTTAAAACCGGCCCCAATTTTTTTCTAAACTTTTTTTCTCTAAAAGAGCAAAATACACCGATAAAAATGGCGCATTTTTGTTGAACTCAAAATTCCTGAAAATTACAAAATTTAAAAATTTCTCCTGCGTCTACAACTACAATATTATTGACAGAAATTATTTTCCTAATTGAAATCTATACTTCAAAATTATATTTTTAATAGACAGTTTTATTGTGTACAATATTTTGAAAATGTGAGTAGTTTCTTCGAAATTTTGCGTGAGATAAAGACATTTTCAAAGAAATATGTAAATATAAATATGTTCTCAGGAACGGCTCATAAATTTTCTTTACTTTTTTCTCGAATAGAGCAAAAGATGCTTGTAAAAATGGTGCAGGTCCCATTTCATTCAATTCTCTGTATTTTCAAAAATTACAAAAGTGCAAATTTTTTTCGTCGTCTTCCTAAACTACATTATTGCAGATTGAGGTTTTTTTAACTATAATCTGATTATAAAAATTACATTTTCAAATAATGTATTGTACAAGTTCTTGAAAATGTATTTTAGGGCAATGATTGAGTGATCATTACAAATAATGGGGGAAAGTATCAGTAAAGGAAAGTTTTAGTTCTACTACTTCACTATTAAAATAATTAAAATTATGTATTAAATTATTTTCTCTTTGTAAGAGAGCTCTTTCTGCTCATGGCATGCGAAACACATCGAAGCTACCACCAAATTGCGCACGGAGCCTACTCTGCTTATGCTGACGAGAACAGCGGAGAATGAGCAGTACTAACTTCCGATCCTTGACAGAAACCTACATATATCTCTCGGACACATAAGGAGCGTCCACCCGCGCCCTTCGTGTCTACGAAAGAAAGCAAGCGAGAACGATCGATAATAAAATACGTTTTACTCGTCTCTAGTTTCAATTCTGTTTTTGGTTAGAATTTTATTTATTTATTTTGTTAGTTTTTCATTTGGAATACTTTTACTATAGTTCTGAAGACATGTAGACAAGGCCGAATGAATGATTTATGACGCTCATATATGACTTTAATAATATTTCAATATTGAACATATATTTTCAAAATTAATGCTAAATAAGTAACATCTTGCGTTCTTTAAAATTAATATAAAAATATAATATCAAACACACTAATTATTGTCTAATTGGTTTGGTTGGGCATTCTGTACTGAAAGTTACCAACATACGGAGCACTGCCTAAAAGCCCTTGAGAGCCTTTTTTTTCTTTTCCTCCGTTTTTTCGCGCTGCTGTGTTTCTCTCAACTCAGCGCTCCCCTAAACGGAAGCCCTCGGGGAGGGCGCTTCGCCTCACCCCCTCAGCGCCGCGCCACCTCACAAATCGGATCCGACGTTCCTTTTCTCCTGCTCCTCGCCAGGCCGAGAATCGCCCGTAATTTGGGGTAGCGTTAGCGGGCGGCGAGGCCACGAAGCGGCCGCGCTCGGGGAGAGCGGTGATCCGCAAGCGCCCACCCCGCCTCCCCCGTCCCGCCCCGCCCCGCTCCCATTAGCCCCCTGCGCCCGCGTGAATCTCGGTCGTGGCGAAGGCCCGCGTCGGCTCGCACTCTTTTACGCTCCGAAGCTACCTCCGAGGACTAGGAAGTCAGGGCAGGCAGACGGGGAGGATCAGGGTGGAGAGGCGGCCGGGGGCGACCGGAGAGAAAAATCGCCGCTGTCGCTTCCCCGCGCCGCTCAGGGACGCAGGGCGAAGGAAGAAGGGTTGCACGGTAGGGCCTGTGGTGGCGAGGTTGGAGACGGTGGCGGTGGCTGAAACGATGTACATGTTGTATACAGAGGCTTAGGTGGTGATAGTGGCGGTGATGAGATAGACAAATGTGTTAATGGATAGGTTGGAAAAATTTGAATGTAGAAAGTCAGTGGATGATAAGAATGGTACTGTGTTACTGATACTCAGTACTTCGGAGTACTGGCTGTCAGGATGGTGCGTGAGGTCGTAATGTGATGGCGACGAAGAAACCAATATTATTAACTTAGACAACAAAGAATGTTGGTGAAAGACAGAGAACGGAAGGTGACAATTTACGGGCGAAGTAGCTTCAAAATAAACAAAATAAAGCGTTAAATTAATGAAAGTTGTAGAAATAAAGACGTTAGAGATATAAAATAAGTCAGGTACTTATTGGATTGTAAAAGGCGGCGCAAGGACCAAATGAGCACTGACGTTACAAAATATGAAAAAATGGCTTCGAATAAGCAGCCAACGAAAGTTCTGAAAAGTATCGCTGATGTAAAGGACCGTTGTAAGATTGGAAAGTGCAAAGAGACACCTGTAATGCGTAACGTATAGAAGGCGTCGAAGGCGACGACGAAGGAGTCAGCGGCGTTGTCTCCCTGCGCCGCGCTCTCGCTCCTGCGTCCGCAACTCTCGCGCGGCGAACTCGGTCCCCCCACCTCCCAAGGGAGAGCAGGTCTCCTTCTCTCGGACCGGTCTCTTCCTAACAACTACTCGCCAAGACGCTCCGACGGTTGTCATGCCATTCAACAATAACCGGCAGTACCCGGGAAACTAGCGTTTGCTCGGTGCCGTTGCACCGTTGCACCGTTGCACAGTTGCACTGTCGCACCGTTGATGCACTTCTGCAAACGTACATGTTCCACCCGCTGTTTCATTGCACGCATCCATTAACTATAATTAAATATATATCAAGTTGAGTGATTTCAAGGCCGTACGTATTGATCCTATAAAAAAATCAGAGCTTCCAAATTACGTTTCCATTCCATGAAAAAGGCTTCATTTGTAGCCGAGTGCGTGGGACGCGAAGTGAGCAAAAGAGCGCGAAATCGCTGCACTCCGCGAAGTGTGGGCCCGCTCGCAGAGCCGAAGGTCTGCAGAGGTAGGCGAGACGTTCATGTTCACGCACGCGCACAGCGCACGGAATTAGAGAATCGAAACTTGGTGGCCGGCTACGATCGTTCCATCTTCTCTCGTGCTCCTTGTACACGAACTGTTGGGCTGAATCCCGCGTGCACCTCGAGCCGGTGAGCAGCCGGCGGCTATCTGCCCAAGCCGTCTCACGCGCCCGCCGCCGCCCCGCTCCCGCCCCCGCCTCCGCCCGGCCCCGCCCCGCCCCGGCCCACCCCGCCCCACCCCGCCTTCGTCCTCGCCCGCCGCGCTCCTTCGCCGCCCACGCCGCCCTGCCGGTGGCCGGCCAAGGGCCAGCCGGGCAGCACGGCGAGTCCCGTTATTTCGGCTGGCACTGCCGCACCCACGCTCGCCCGTCTAATTGGACTACAACATATTGGAGGAGTGGGAGAATGCGACGGGCGTCAAGCCTGCCCTCGCCTCCCGTTCCCCGTCCCGGTCCTCACCCCCATCCCCCACCCGTCTGCGTCGTTCCCCGCCCTCTCCCGCCGCTCCCACCCTCCCCGCTCTCTTTGTCCCCGCCAACACCGCTCCTCTCGGCAGACCCCGCGTCCTCACCGCCCCGCTACGACCCCGGCGCACGACGCCGCACCCTCCCCGCCGCAATTTTGTAAATAAAGTGATTGATGCAACGCGAATGCAGCTCGCCAGCTCGACCGCGCGACCGCGTATTTTTTTCGCGCAGTTTTCACAACATTGGGATCCATCGCGATCGCAAGGAGAAACTCAAAATAGCAATATATCCTTATTTTGACACTGGAAGCCAGTACCTCCTATTTATGAATTCCTTTCGTTGGCAAGAAATTTCGTTACGGTAATTCTGTATTCGTCTCCTGAACTCTGACAAAGTCGGTATTTTTATTTGCGTTGTTTATTTGTCCCTCAGGATAGCCCCATGATACGCGCAATCATTGAAAAAATCTTCGAATAATAAGCACCATACCTCTGCAGAGAGTTGCCGCTTCTTTGGGTCACATGTGTACATTGATGATACGGGCAGCTGCACAACCCTTGCTCAGCCCATCAACTAACTCACATACGGACACAATAAATACAAAACAAGGACGGACTAGAGGGGGGTCTCAGTGCATTGTCTGATCAGTGCTGAAGAGAGGGGGAAGAGCATCGTCCGGGAAAAGAAAGAACCCAACCGAAAGACGAGGAGAGGGGAAGTTGAAAAAAAGGCCGGAGAGAGAAGCAGAGAGAAATGGTTAACTTTTGATGACCCTCACGCTGCCCACGCAGCACATCCTGTGGCCGCCGACTGCCCGCTGCCAGGCACTGGCCACCACACCACTCCACGTACTGCCCTCTCTTGCGCGCGCGTCGGGGTTTCTTGGCAGAAAGCGGTTTCTGGGAATACGCGCTTTGCAAACCCACGTTCATGCCATTACAGTCCGTTATTGAAACACGGTTTGTCGGAAATTTTAAAAAATAACGAGTGAATTTTAAAAGAGAAGTCGCGAATTTTCTCTGTTTTTTTTTTATAATTTGTGTCGAACATAAATAGTCATTAGAGAAAATCCCACCTTGAAAAGCTTTATTTATGGAAAACAGTTTAATGTGGTCATTCGCATATACTAGATGCAGAAATTTTGCTTGTGCAGGACCTTCAAATTCGCTGGGACCTAGGAGAAAACGGAATTAGTGCCCCGGTTCCTGTCATGATATTCTATGTTTACCTGCAGTATCCAGCTTCCTAAGAAATCATTAAATATTTAATAAATATTAAAGATTATATTTTATCATTTGTAAATAAACGAGATAAAAATAGTCTAGTATATCTCATCTCTGCCGTAGATGTATTATAACTACTTGTTTTTCTCACGTTTTGTTAAGTTAGTTCTTGCACTATAAATAAATACACACACACATCAGTAGTTCTGCCAAATTGCGCCACTACTTCAGTAAACAATCCTTTTCTCAATTTTCTTCATCTTTTGGGGATAATTACTCGGCTGTTGTAGTTCTAAGCGCTCCTCCTTTGTACTCTCAAGTTTCTTGGAAGAGGACTGACAGTTTTAATGGCACCGTTCTGTAATGTATATTGTTTCAAAAAAGCGTCGCGAAACTCGCACAGAATGTCATTCAAGCCTTTCAGCTTCGTTGAATCGGACCATGTTGTAAGTGTTCACAACTGACAATTAGCAGCGTTTATTTGTCAGTTTGTGTAGTACATATTGGAAACAGAATTTTTCGTAACATAATTATTGATATTTTTGTAGAAACACAAGACCAGAGAATGTTTTCTTGTGTTTCTGAATCGTGTGAGTAAATGGATATGTCTTTTTCATAAATAAATAGAAATGCTATTATTTATTATTTGTTACTAAAATTTAAGCAATTAAATCATTGTAGATTCATTCTTATATGTCAGTAATTTGTATGTTAATGAATGATGAGGGTATTTTCGTTTCTAGAAAAATTGGCAATTTGTATTGTTTCAAAATATTTGAGCAAATAATTTTTAAATTCATTCTCCCTCTTCCCATAAATGACTGTTATATCCGATCATTACATTCAAGATTTTACGCAAAACATTATAGGTATCTAAATGCAAAGAACGCATTCACTAAGAAAATTATCTCTATTTTGAGGGTATTTTTCCACCTAGTAAATATTAATTGGAAAAATATTTCGTGGAGGCTTGCCCAACCTTGTACTTCAGATTCCGTTCTGGATTTCAGCTGCGACATTCTGTGCATGTTGTCTGAAAAAATAGGGTCAACCCTTTCCAGTAAAACTGTTTGTTTTTAGGCTATCAAGTACATAAAATAATATGCCAGGAATTTACGATAAACAATTACATCTTACGCATTGCTCCTCGAAGTTTGTCCGTGTTGTGAAAGTAGAATATTACTGAAGAAAAGTCATGTCAGTTCATTTGCTAAGTAATTCATTATTTGCGTTCTCAAGATACGAAAGAAACTTGAGATCAGCGTGTGCCGGAAATGTATCCAACATTCGCTTACGCTCTCTTAGCCGCGTGGTCGACAAATCCCCGACATCTATCATCCGCTTAATGCGCATTGTAACGAACACCGGCCTAGTTACAGCCACAGCAATAAGTGCATACATTCACGCACATGCGTCGCCATGAGGCAAGCGTGTCGGCCAAGTCAAGCAGCAGGCGGCGGGCAGCATGACGCCTGGTGTGGGTGGGAGGCGGGGCGCCTTGGGGCTTGCCGACTGGCCGTTACGCAGGATACACCGTGTTTTGTCCCGTAACGCCCTGGTCAGCGGCATGCCGGACGGCTGGCCGCCTGGCCGCTCGGCCTAGCTCCCCATTGGCCCGCGGTTTGAACACGCCTCGTCTTATACCTTTTACGCACCTGATGGATTCTTCCCGATGCCATGCGTTTCCGCTTGATGCGTATAGCGTCGTTGGGGAACGAAATTACGCTGTAATGTATGTACGGCCGCGGCTGTTGAGAACCGAAAGAAGCGATGGCTTCCCGATACACGGGCGTAAAAGCTTCACATCGACCAGCGTTGATTTTTTCAAGTAGGATCCAAATTACCCGCTTAGGATTCATCGAGTAATTAGCAGAAAATCAGGAAAGGAAATATCGTGTATACGACGTCCGTTTTATCAATCTCTTATAACCATGAGCATCTTATACATTTTTATAGCAGCTCGTAATTGTAAAATAAACCTGTTTCTCTGTCACGTTGATCGCATTGCCAATCCATCATGACCATGTTACCGTCTGAGAATGTAAAGACGTATCCTTCTTCACAATTCAAATACTTATCGTCGTTTGAAAACAATGAAAATGGTATTCCTGATGATTTAAACAATGTAGTTTTCTTGGTTTTGAACAAACTTAACGTATAATGTGAGTTAAGATCTCAGCTGTGAAATGACTTCAAATATGAAATTTGTGCGATATATGTACTAGTGATAAATTTTCTGTAGACCAGTTGAGAATCTGTAAAGCACACTTTTCTCGATTCTACCAGCAAACGTAATAGTAGAAACATAGTCTCTAGCGTTAGCACTCAAATATTGCTTGTCGATCGCACAGTGTTTTACCGGACCTGTACGAAGAAAAAAAAATAACACACTCGCTGAACATTCCTTGGGATCATGCAGGATCCGTCAGAAAAACGGTGGGCGTCACAGGCGGCCGCAATCTCGAGAAGCGCGCGCGGCGGGGCGAGGCAGAGCAGAGCAGAGCGGGGCGGGGCGAGTCGAGGCGGGGGGCCGCTGCCCCACCCCTCGCCGTGAGGCACGTCAGACGCTCCAAGGAAAGAATCGCCTGCAGAAATACGCCTGCAGAAATATTGATCAGCAGAGCAGCAATCTTGGGCCGTGAAGTCGCGGGGTGCGGGCCGGGCCGGGCCAGGCCGGGCCGGGTGGAGTCGAGCCGACGGCGGCGGTGGCGGCGGCGGCGCCCGGCACTGTCGGACGGCGCGTTGCGGGCGTCCGAGGCGCCGGGACGCCGGTCGGCGGGCGAGGGCTCGCCCGGGAGTCGACGCCGCGGTCGCCGGGGCGCGCAACCGACAGGGTCCCCGCGTTCAAAGGGCCGCGCTCGAGCGCGACGTGAGGTGGCGCAGCGCGGTACGGCGCGGCGTGGTCCGGCGGCGCCCCTCCGCCCACGCCGCCGCCTCCGAGCGCGTGGCGCGGCCGTGCGCATGCCCGCGCCGCCCCCGCCGCCGCCCCCGCCACCACCACGTGGAGCGGCCGTTCCCGTAACACACGGCACATATGTCCGAGGCGACTCCCCTCTTCGGGCGGCCGTGTGCAGCGGCGGTCATTATGCAGACGCATGTGAGAGAGAGTGTTCGCAGGGGGTGAGTGCGCGCGACGCCGGGCGACGCGGAGAGGAGCGGGGGGGCGCGGCCGGGCGATCGGCGCGCGACGAGGGGGGGAACTTACGGCGCGCGGGCGGCGGCGGGGGGCGAGTGGACGAGCGCGGACGCGCGGTGCGGCGGAGCAGAGCGACGGAGAGGGAAGAGAGGGGGCGCGAGGCGGGGCGGGCCGCGGCAGCTGCCGGGCGGGAGGGGGCGCGGAGGGGCGGGGGCGACTGCGCGCGCGCGCGCGTCGGTGCCCGGCGCGGGGGCCACGTGCTCGTGGCCAGGAGCGAGCAGGACAGCGTGTGAGCGAGCGCAGCGCTTGCCCGCCCGCCGCCGCCGCCGCGCCGCCGCCACCCCGCCGCCCCGCGCCGCCGCCGGCCACCCGCCGCCCTGCATCGCGCCGCACCGCGCTGCGCGCCGCTACAGTAAGGATGCTTGCAGTCCACACTTAGATATTTGCCGACTCCAGGCTGCCAGTGGAGGTGTAGTGATCTAGTACATAGACTCATCTTATTTTCACCAATTCTTGCGATTGTGTTTAGTGCTTCGCTTCGATATTTTAACACATCTACTACTACTACTACTACTACTTCTACTGCTGAGGTTTTGGATTTTTTCTGCGTCTGATTTTTTTTTTTAATATGTGGCTAGTGACAACTTTGGTGAAGCGTCGCAGTGATTGTGTTTCTAGTGTTCATCAGTGTATTATCTCAGTGTAGATCATTTAGTGTGAACAACAATTGATGAATAAACGTGGATATTACCTGTGTAGTTTTTATAATGTATTCCTCTTCTGTAGTTTTTCATTGCTTGTAGAATTTTGAGGTAGACGTTTTAGTGCAAGAGATGCATGTTTTGAGAGTTTCCAATCTGTGAACTACCGCGAACATTCTTTTGTTTCTTTTTTTTTAAATTTACAAATTTACCCGTTATAGTATTTTCTTCACATACCATTTTCATGCAGCTCATATTTTTTAGTCGGGATTGATATAAACTTTTCTCTTTTTATGGTGAAATGAGTTGTGAAAATGTCAAATAGTATCGGCTTTAGTGATGCAGTCAGGAATAATTGCTTTCCGAGAAGTATGAGATTTTTTCTCAGAAACGCACTTCAGGTTTTAGTGGAGATCCTTGAGTAACTGCAAAACTAAATTGCAGTTATGTTTCCTGTCTCATGCATACTAAAAATATCTTGTAATTATTTTTTGGTTGCATAATTCACTACGTTTTACAAATTAGTAAATGCGAATATTCATATTAACGTTTCGTTAATTTATATCCGAATATCATGGTAGATCAGAATAGTACATTTTTTCCACAAAACGTGTGCTTTGATGTTCAAGGCGTGCTAGAATGTTCTCGTATTTTCAGGAACTTATTAGAAGTTTTCTATAGTTGCCGTCCAGTGAAAACAGAGGAGAGGGATTAGTAATACGATTTTCTGCAATTAATTCGATATGATGACGTCGAAATATGAAACATGGAAGGAGAAGGCTGGATTAGCGACAACCGAAAACCTCCCTTCAGTGCCACACGATAATTCATCACAAGCGTGTGTGCAATGTATGAGCCACTCCGCAATGCACTCGCGAAGATAGGAATAAGCTGTGTCACGAGCCGGCTCGCCTGCGCCTTCCCCGCATAAAGAAGACGCCAGCCTAATCCTCCGCTCCGCCAAGTTCGCCATTGAGAGCAGGCGCGTGCCGTCGCCGGCGTGTTTGTAAATAGGCCTTTATGCGCGGCGAAGGCGGGCCGGGCTGCGGGCGGGAAGGCGGGCGCGCCACAAAAGATTTGTAATGGGCGCGAGAGGGGGAAGATTCGGAAGTAAACCGACGTGCCGCCCGGTCCTTCGTCCTTGCCGAACGCAGACACCGACCGGGTCTGCCTCGAGTCCTCAAAAGTTTTTAATCGACTGTTGTCAAACTTGTTTGCCGGTTAGCCCCCCCACAACATCCCTGTGACCCTGACTGCGTCCCGAGGTGCTACCGAAGGGAGGGTCAACCAATTTTGAGCATCGGAGATTCCCTTCAGGGAACCCGATGCCCGCCAGCCGCTCGCGTGCCCGAAGCGACAGGGGGCCGAACAGGAAGGACAGACAGACGCCGGGAGGGGACGGGGGAGCTTCTGGCTGCTCCTTTCGGGAGGCTGCCCCCTGCTGCCCCTGGCTGCCCCCGTGCACCCTCCGGAAAAAAGGGCGTGTGATTGCCTCCTGGCATTGGGAATGTAGCCCTACCCTTCGGTGCGGGTTTTTTTGTGAACGGGAACAACAGGAAGAAAACAGGAAGATTCGCACTTACAAGCTAGTCTTTAGGCGAATATCCTTCCCGGTGGACTTTTTTTTTCTGGCATGTTTGAGCTGAAGAGCGCGACATTAATAATGTCCAAATGAGGCATAAATAACTCTTCCGTGGATTATTTTTCTTCTCCTTTTTGTGACCGTTGAATTTTCGTACAATTACCTTAGAGCTAAATATAATTTGCATGCGTAGAGTAGTATAGTGTCCTCATAAACCCTTGCATGTCAATTATGTTAGCCTGAGGCAAACTCATTTATTCTTACCATGCGCCAGCTCAGGGTAATTTGACGCCGCAGACATAATACATTTTTTTCAATTTTTGCATGTAAGCGTACTAAATTAACTATCAATAAAACGACATGCGATAAAACGCTTAAGTAATTAATTTTCCCACCAAAAAGTTATTTCCGAAAAAGTTCAAATTACGAAAGATAATTCTCCTTAGAAATTCCTTAGAAAAGTGTTTTGGCATGCTGCCTAGACATGGTTTGCTTTTGCTATTTCTACGCTCTATAACTTGACTGTTTTGCTGTACAATTTTTAATATCAGATGTCTTGCAAAAGTTGTTTGGTAATGGTGACTAAAGCGCATGCAAGGTCGTAGCACAAAATGTATGTTTAATAGATATTTGCATCTTAATAGAAACATTCATTCCTTCAGTTGTCTGTCATACATTTTTATAGCTCCCACAAATTTCTACTGATTGAAAAAGGACAGTAGAAAGAACTTTCCTGTTTTTCATAAGTAAAATGAACCATTATTACAGGAACTAATTACCAGGAACATTCTGCATTCAGGAATATTGTCGTAGATACAAACTTTAGACATCTTACAATTCTCATTGAGTTTCGGAGGGTTTTCTCCCTTCCGTATTATAAATACATAATCCTTGTATTATTTGAACATGTTTCTTAATATTGTCAGGTTCTATGTATTATTAATTGTAGTACGCAATAAATATAGTTATCTAGTAGAGAGAAATAATTACAATATCAGATGATTCAAATTGATTTTATAAAAACAAATTGATAGTAAACGAAGGAAAATGCTTTCATTGCAATTCTCCATTTCTGATAAACAATTGCACACACCACTGAAAATGACTGTGGTTAATTGACAGTTCTAAGTAGTAAAATTTTTGGATTTCTCAATTCAGTCAAACCTCATAAGTAGATTAACTACCTCCTCACGTTTTTCTTGACTTCTGTGTTATTTTTAGTAAGGAGCAATAACCATAAAATTTGTACTTCGTTTGGCAAATAATTTCTGTTGAACAGGAGTTAATATTTCGGGTTATTAAATATTGCCAAAACCCTGAAATGTTGCTTCCTTTATTCATAATTCAATTAAGTTTATTAAAACGGGGTGTAGAAATTCTGGAACTCAAGGCAACGCGAGTAGATTCTTCTTTTTCCATATATAAATAAATAAATTTAAATGGAAGGAATTACCATAATCATAAAAATTGTATGAATAAATGTTAACACATGCACAAACACACAATAGAGTATCTCTAATAGGTTTGCCTCGTCTTTGGAATGAAAAAAGAGAATGTGGAGAGTGCATCAAGATTCAGCAAATTTAATTATAAGATAAAAGTTTGAGATGGAGAATAACAGGAAAGAGCATTAAAATATGCAATTTTAATTTTTTTCGTTATTCCCAAAAACGTTTAATTAAATATAATGCATTCTTAAAATTTAATACATTGCTGCCATGGACACAATAAAATGTATATTTTAAGTTACAGCAAAACATTCTTTTACTTGCGAAAAATACAACTTTTTATTGAATTTCCCCCGACATTTAATACAGTTTACTGCGAAGAGCAGATTGCTAGTTACTTTTTGGCTGTTTGTAAATACGGTCACTTGTATTAAGGTCTTCTCCCTAGATTTCAATCATCGTGTTTGCGTAATGTTTATGCAATTTTTATAGTAACATATAAGCAGAAATGTGCACACAGAATTTCCTGTTTATTTTACACGAAGCTATGTTTTTATCTTCCAAACGGACTATGATTGTTTAGAATTACATAATTGACTCCACTTCCGCGAGATTTTTACAGAATCTGTTTACATGCAGCCAGAAATTAATCTTAATTTTTACGATCTCTAAAGACCCCTCTGGGGTCACTTGCAGCCAAAATTAGGCGGGCAGGGAGCGCGTTAAAAAAGACGCCCCGGCGCGCCGGTCCATTTTTCCTCGCCCTCTTCTCGCGGCGACAAATTGGGCCGGCGCGGGCGCAGGGCGCAGGTAAAAAACGCGGACGCCTCTGCGTTTGCTTTTTTTTACCTGCGCGCGAAGTGCTAATGTGAGCGTGCCCTCCTCCTGTTTTCGCAGAAACCTCACGCTCGGCTCCAGCTTCTCCTCCGCCAAGCAACCTGTTGCGCCGGTCTCTCCCGCCGCTCACGTCCACCTCGTGGTAAGTGCGCCTGCTTTTCACCCCGGCCCTCTGTCCTCGCGCCGCGCGTCCGCCCCCGCCCCGCCCCGCCCCCGCCACACCCTCGCTCTCCCCGCCCCACCTCGCTGCCATCCCGGTCTCTCCCCCGCCCGTCCCGCCTTTCCGGTTCCTCGCCGGTTTGCTCATCCGCAAGCTCCCCTCGCTTTTTTCAACCCTTTTTCCTCTGACGACGAGGGAAAAAAGCCCTCACATCCCTTTCCAAATACCGCACGTCGGCTTTTAAACCGCGCTGCTGGCAAAGTGGATTCTTTTAAGGGTGCCAACGCGTTTAACGTTGATGCCGCAGGTATCGCTTTAACGACGTGCTTAGCAAGCTAGGTGTGCTCTCCTTTATACGTTTGTTAGGCTGTCTGAAACATCATTGACTTTGCTAATCTATTCCTTAGCGCGTACCGCCTGAGGCAAGTTTGAAAAAATAAGAGTACTGTACTGTCATGTGAAAATGGTGATTACATGACAAAAGTGAATGGTAATTTGAATATTGCCTTAATTTTTAATACAAAATTTTCTCCAATTGCATCATTCCTTTATTTTCAATATTTATTGTATTTTATATTCCAATATTGTATTTTACTTCCCAATTTTTGTTCGCTAACCTTTCTTCTTTGTTTTTTCCAACCTCCTACTTCATTCCATTCCACTTTTCTTCCTTCACTCTTTCACCTGAATGGTGATGTTTTGGATGGGAATATAACGTATAAGGAACTACCAAATGAATGTGATCAAAAATTCCAGCGTGTTACATTTACTATGCTACGTAACAACGATTTATATGCCCGTCTTAGGAACCATTCGTGAATATAGTAGCAGAGACCATAATAGATGACTTATGAAGACAAATGAGAGAACTCGTTTTGACAACCTGACTATTCTTGCCATACAACACTGTACTTATCGATTGATATGTCCCATAAATATCACTGTTTCTTTAAGAATGGAAAGTGAGAAAACATCCAGTTATTTTAACATTCTCTCTTTAAAAAATGCTACTTTTCTGTTTGTGAATACTGCGTTGAAAGTACTTCGAAAAAGGGAGAAAATGACAGAAAAACTTGAAACAATTTTAAGAGTAACATTATGGATATTATTGTTGGTGGAAATATTCGTGAACTAATACTGAACACCTTAATTCTATATCACAATATAAAAAAAGTTAAAATAATATGTTACTTGCTTATCTGACATATGGATTCAATTTACTGTTTAAATCGAACGGGTCTATTTCATCTTTACGTGTTTTTTCTCGTCTACTTGAAGTTCGCCGTTTCATTAAGATGACAAGTACCGTTAGCGAACCCTGAGCATAGACAAGGGGAAGGCTGATGGTCTTGTATCCTCCTTATTCCTGGGCAAATGATCACAGCAGCCTCAGGCTCCGCATATTTCTACTTGTACGTAGCTCCGTAGTCCCGCACTACCGACGCGGGTTTAGTTAAGATATTGATGTAATATAGTGGGAAGTTGCAATATTATAAATTTTGGGAAACTTATTTCTGTGAAAGAACATTATGTAATGAATATATTTTTAATTATTATTTCCATGAAAACTTACTTTTTCGGCAAAACGCGAAATATTGTAATGTAAATGAGAAACCAAATAGTATTATTTCGTACCACTTATATCAGAATATATCTTTTTTTTGATAATATTTAGAAGCATAAATATTCCTCAAAGAAAAAACGTTTCTATTGAAAGTCTTATTAATCTTTTTCCATAAATACCATCTGTTCTAAAGAATCACATTCCTTCTAAACTTTGTTTGTCGTTGCTTTTATGAATTGAAAAGAGAGTGAATGATAATTAAATCGCTTTAGTACTTGTTATTAGGCAAAAAATGCACCTTTATCTAGGACGTGAATGAAGAATTTATTATTATGAGAGTTTTTCACGTACCATGTGACAGGAATAATTGACACTGTTGCTTTGCCGTGTATCTGTTAAAAACATTTCAATAAGGAAAATTAGTCAGGCTAAGATAAACAACAGACTTCTGAGTTTGGTTGCGAAATATCAGTAGACAAGAAAATAATTCATGTAAATAGTGAATGTCATTTCTTCAATTCATTAAGAGACTGAAAAAATGAAATGAAACAATAATGAATAATAAACCACGTATATTATTGAAAAGTGTAAAACGAAAGGAAGAAACTCAACATAATCAATATGTAATTGAATACGCAATAATAATAATAATAATAATAATAATAATAATAATAATCCGCCGAGGAGGCTGCAGGTCGTTCGAGAAGGCTGCAGGTTCGAGTCCTGCGGAGGGCATTGTCATATTTGTGATTGTCCCTTCACCCCTCATCATCATCTTATCATCTCATAATTAACAATTCAAGGCGTAACAACCTTGTCTTACAGAGGGATACAGCTGAAAAGTTTATCCTAATAGTTACGTTAATTGTGTAGCGTGCTCAGAGCTGGCCGAGACGCAAATAATAATAATAATAATAATAATAATAATAATAATAATAATAATAATAATATTTTGGTGAGAAATCGTTAACTCATTTCCGAGCGTAAGGAGGAAGGTTCTTAGATCTTTATGCCTTTCCTTTTCCTGGGGAATGATCATAGTGGAAATGTGCCTTTTTCCTTCTCTGAATGAAGAAGGGTAGGGTGATCACAGTGAATGATGATGTTAATAGAGAAATCATTATCAATGGAATTGTTTAGTTGTGTTTAGTTTAAGAACATGATAGTATCAGAAGACAATCCCGCAACAAAATTACGAAAACGTTTTATCTGAGACTCGATCTCGCAGTCTGTGCTGCATTTACTTGGTCGCTACTCCGAAACCCTGTACCAACAAGGACAGGAAATTATAAAATGTAGATCATAATATATAAAATGTTCTACACGTATGTATAGTCATTACACATTAATGTAATATATTTATCTGTCTCTCATTATTCTTTAAAAAGAGAACTAGTTTTAACTAGATTTCCTTTAAAACGAGAATGTAAGATAAATAGCGATATCAAGTCCTAAATTTAGCGCTTCGTACATTCATATTTTTATATCATAATTTCTATTATTTTTCTTACTCTTACAGATAGATTCAATTCGAAATATATAACACATTAAGCAGAGTTTCTCTTCTTACGTTGCTTCAAGCAAAATATTCAAATACAATCAATTATGGTGTAATGCTTTTATATTAGTACAAGAAATTCTTTTGAATTTGTCTTAAACATATACTAGAGATTTTTTGTAATGTTCAGTCGTTATGTATGCGGAGCTGGCCTGCTCTTCGAGGCCACTTACCGCTGGCGCCCGAGCGGGCGGCGAACGGCGACGCGGCCGTCGGCTTGAACTGGGCGCGCTGGGCGCCGGGGCGCGGGGGCGGCGCCGCGGCGCCCAAGGAGGTTGCGCAGAGCGGGCGCGCCCGCGCCGGCCCGCCCGCCCCCTCCGCGCCCCGCGCCTTCCGCGCTCCGTCAGCCCGCGCCCGCGCCGGCCGCCCCGCGCCGTAAGATGTTCAGCATCCCACCGCTAGTATCTCAAGCCGCTACGTCACGCTGGAGCCATCTACGGACGGCGCGGAGAACTACTACCGCGCGCTGCTCGCCGCCGCCGCCGCCGCCGCTGCCGCACGGGTTTTTTTTTGTGGTGGCTGGCGGGCCGCGGCGGGACGCTCCCGGCGCCGTGCAAGCCCTTAGCAGCCCGGCGTACGCTCACACCGGTAGCTCCCGCGATCGCACCTTCTGCCCGGAAGCGCGCGAAAAGGCGGGGGCGTGGACACGTCCGTAGACGGACCGGGGACGATTCGCTGACGCGCCCGGAAATCGGCGTGCGGTCGTACAAGCAAGCAATGACCTGAAGAGACAATGATGACGTAGGAATCGAGCATTTTTCTAGATAATAATAAAATAGTATATTTGAAATATCCTCTAGATCTTGCGCTCTTTATGCACCTCAGAATCCTGATGTCCGAGTTGCACGAACTTTTTTTTCGTCTTCTTCTTTCTCATCTTCTATTTCTTTTGGCTGATTGTGGTTAACAAGTTTTGAATAAGCATCTCGAACTTCAACAATGGGTTTGCAATTCAATATTGCATGTAATAAATGGATAATACAGATTTTATGAAGCGTATGTATATATTATTTAAGAAGATTTTATGTAATACGTCAGCAACCAATGCTAAAAATATTCTACTGGTATTATATCACAGTCCTACAATATTAAGAACTTTTCAACTAAATTTTGTAACCACTTTCTTTTCAAGTACAACTACCTGTACTAGTACATAGATGAAACATTCTTGTAAAATTACTACCAATTGCAAATCATTTATCAATTTAACAATAATTTGTGTACTTGTAAATAATCTACATCATTATCAGCTGAAACGGTTCATTTTTACCATCATTGAAGAAGTCGCTCGTATACTTAATCATCGTTTTATTCGGCAGAAACGTACGAGAGCACGGCGAAAACTATTTTTAGATTCTCTATTTTCTTTGCGTTTGAAGACATAACGTTTCCATTAACTTTCGTCTTAATGACTGTTATGGTGGTTGCGTGTGTTACTGCCGTTCGTTAGTTCTGAGTTATCAGCGCTTGTGTTACTGCCAGTGAGTTCCTAGTTTCTCTATCTTTTTAGAAATTTTCTAGGTTTTACAAGGCAATAATTCAGACACCTCGCATTCAAAACAGAGTCATATCACGTGAATAATGACCGCATTTTCCTTGAATTGGAAGTATGGACGTCCGTTTGTTTCTAGTCCTTGCATTTTTTTGTCGTCCGAGAATAAAACATCGTTAGGGAGAAGAAATAAGATACTCATTTCACGGAAATAAATCGAAAACTTATGAGGTACAATGCCGTCACATTTTATTAGTGACTGTTAACGGTAATGATGTAAGATTTTGTATTTTCTTCTGTGTTGTTCTTCGCAATCGTTTTCTGAAGTACCTCGCCGCTTCTCGTTAATAATCTAAAAGTACGAAGAAAAAAATCAGTTTAGCAGTAAACTACCCGTTCTCAGGTTTCTTGAGCTACTTGTATTTGTATTCTTGGAAGATTTTCAAATTTGTGCTCGGATTAAAGATTTAATCAATGATCAATATTTATCATCATTTCATGTTGAATATTTATGTAATATGTTATATTCTATTTAATATGTTATCGTGTAAACTGCAATCTTCTGTAAATAACTAAAATTCTCCCGAATAATAGATTATACAGAAGTCTTGTAAAGTCAAATGTCTACCCGTTTTTTTACCAGCATTTTGATCAGTGTCTTAGTTATGGATCACAATATTTACTGTTCCAATCTCGAGCAGTCCATGTTTCGCAGTCCTTCGGATTCATTTTACTTTGATACCATTCGATATATTATATAAAAATTACAATAATACGTTTTATAATTCAATAATGTATATTAAGCAAATATAATACAATATATGATCTCTACATCTTCACTTTAAAATATAATTTTGGGCAGATATTTGTGTTCCTTATTTGAACAGGGAAGTAAGGCGCGGAATGTCTTCATTATTTTGAATCATAATCGTTCCACTAGCAAAAACAGAAATTTAAAATTAAATTATTCAAAGAAGTAAAGTGTCCATACATACCTTTCATGCACACGACCTTTTCAGTGCAAGAGAATTGTGAATGAACAATTATACCTATGTACAGATAAACCCGAGAAGGCAATATTTCAAGCAATCATTCTAAGTTTTATGTGATGCCCATCACAGCGAGAAAATACTTGCGTGGATGAAGAAAGTTCTCATCTCCCTCGAGTGATTTGATACGTTGAATGTAAGGAACTATACGTGCCAAGTAGTCGATCAACGTAGCGAAGTAATTCGCTCCGAACTGTTCGTCAAAACGAACCATTCACCCCGCCATTACGGAGCATGAAGGCGCGCGTTGTACGGCGGCGATGGCGGTGCAGTGAAGACTGCGTCGGTTGGAACGGTGGGGGCGGGGGCGGGGGCGGGGGCAGGGGTTGGGCGGCCGTTGGGCGGGCGATAGGCGGGAGGGCGCGCGGGCGGGCGGGCGGGCCGGGTGGTCAGCCAGCGCCGGCCGATTCCCCGTCCCACCGTCCGTCCAGGCAGCGGCCGTCCAGACGGCCAGCCGTCGCGTCGGCCGCGTGGACGACGCCGGCCAGCGGCGGACGGCGCGGCGGCGGCGGCGGCGGCGGCCAGCGGGCCACGGGGCCTTGCAGGTGCGCCGCACGGAGAGGCAGCGTGGGCGGAGGGAGAGGGCACAAGGGCCGCCACGAGCGCCGCCGCGCCGTCCCCGCCCCCGCCCCCGCCCCCGCCTTCGCCCCCGCCTTCGCCCCTGCCTTCGCCCTCGCCTTCGCCTCCGCCACCGCCTCCGCCAGCCTCCGGCTGCGTCGCGCTGCCTCCACGCGCGCCGGACCCCGCCGCAGGCTGCATTGCCCCTTCGACTCGTGGCGCTGCTGGAGCTCGGCTCGGGCGAAGAAGGAGACCTGTGACCGCGCAAAAACACTCCCTGAGTTTCCTGCCGTGGGCGAGCGCGGTTTAGGCGAATTGGTTTAACGGAGCTGTTCCTCAGGGTTGCTGGTTTCTCAGCCTCCGGCAAATATCGTTTTTGAAATTATAAAGAAGTACACTGGATCCCAGATCTTGTAAGTTTTGTTTTCTTTATTTTTTGTTTCCACGTTCATTACTGACGTGAACTCACAGTACAAAATTTTATATATAGGAAATGTAAAATTTTAGAAAATGTATTTCTTGGCACCAAAAGATAAAATATAATAAAAAGACATTGTCATTTCATCTTCAGTCCGTATCCGTTCCACCCGCTTGGTGTTAAATGGTTTATCCTTTTTTCTTCATGTCCTACTTTCAACATATTTTGTCTAAGTTACATTACCCTGAAAATGTCCTACTTTCAAACAATTGATTTTGATATTTCCTCATAAGTTACGAGTTTTCTCTCATTTAGCGCTCCTTGTTATTTCTTAGTTATCATCGCTTTTCTTGGAATTTCAACCCACAATTAGATGAATTAATTGGAGTAGTTTCCTTGTGATTTTGTCTCATTTCCTTCGGCTCACATCTATGAATTTTTTCCAAGGATTTTTGTTGGTTTTTTTCTTGAGAAATGCTGCCATATAACTGCGGGCTGCATGTGGCAGTATGTATTTGCGAGTTCCCACCGACGTCCAGGATCAAATTTATTTGTAGAAGTTTTATCTTAAAATATTGTTTCTTCCTGGAATACGGGACTGATTCTTTACATTCCAGGTTTTTACTCGTAATTGCGACAATACCTCTAGATCAAAACATTTTCAACTTGTATTCTGTGATATTCTAAATATAGAATATAAATATAGAATTCTCATCGCAATAGCGATGAGAATAATTGTTTTCGAACTCGAAAGTAATAAAGAAAGGAACACATCAAGCCGAATGAAAATATTTCTACACGTCGTACTTTGTATTTGTATTTATTTAGTCAAAAACAGTAAAAACTGTATGTGACTATGGGAGAGATCATCTGCGCACGTTTTCTTTCACGAGTTTCAGAATCCCTTCCCAACATTTTGACTATAAATAGTTGAAAGATGAATATGAGTTTTAAAAATTAATAATAATAATAATAATAATAATAATAATAATAATAATAATTTGTGAAAGCGAGATTAGCAACATTTGAAAAACTAGACATTTTCGTCGCTCGTGAAAAACTAGACACAACGCCGCTAATTTGAAAAACTAGACACAACGCCGCTAATGTTGTTAATCAAATCTGCAGTTCGTTTACCGTTGCAAATAAGTTTTCTATAACTCTATAGAAAAGAACTGAGGATTTGATTTTTCTGCATTGCTAACAAAATAGCAACTTACTCTCTGCTCTCCTCCTACCAGTACAAGCGGAGGAGATCTCAACAAAATGTGCGCATAGTGATACATATAATATCGCGAAAACTTGACGTCAATTCGCAGTAAATGCTGAAAGTTTCTTGTAGAAAGTATGCATTTAAAATTAATTTATAAATATCCTTACATAAGTTATTCATAATGATAATATTTTATAGCATATTCATCTATGTACATCAATGATTATTATTTAATTATTTTTTCTATTTACTCACAGTTGCTTATTAAGGATCTACTATATTTTCAAGTACACTTTCTTGATAATGAATAAAAATGAATCTATGAGTCACTGCTAATTTAATTCGTTTAAAATTGAGATTCCCAAAGCAAAATATATTTATCGTGCGACTCAATAAATCTCAGGAAAGTGATCGAAATGAGTTCGACGTGTATTATTTTAAGACATTTTTTTAATAGAAAGACTTCCTTTTGTGGTATTGCGGGCAGTTTGGAAGCTGATTGTTGCTATACACAAGCTTGAACACAAAGTTTACTGACTTACTTCGACTTCATTTTTGTCTACAAAGTATCTGCTTTTGCACGGCAGGGAGGGCATCTACAAATTATATTTATTTCTGTCGATTTTTAGACGTTCAGACACTAGGTGGGAAGAACAGTTTCATCGTTCGCAACCACTATTCTTGGCAGGGATAGAGGAAGAGAGAAAGCGGAAATTCAAGTGCACTGTCTGTTCTCATTGACGAGGATGCAAGAAAGGTGTCAACGGCATGAAACCCTTCTAGATATTACTAGACTTTCGTTTTACTTCACAAATCTTAACGTAAGATATTTTTTATAAAATGCATGTATGATCATTATTTCTTTTAATGCTTCTCATATGCTTATTGAAAATACGTTTTTAGTTTTAATACAAGTTTGATTATAATAAATTTACAAGATGTGTTAGGATTTGTGGTGATAATATCTAACTCACGTCGCATTACAATTAATAGCTTCACAGGCTTGCATTTTCCAAACGAATTTCCATCAAAAAATATTATTTGATGTTACGAGACATCTCATTAATGGAAGAAATACCTGTACATGAGATAGCCACAGGACGTGGTTTGTTGGACTGAAATATTACTCATAGTTCTAAAAAATTGAAGTTTTCGAACGAAATTCTGAATATTCATAATTTGATTAAAATCAATATTTCCCTGAATAATTCCACTCAAAACTTCTTCTTCTTCTTCTTCTTCTTTTGCTTCTTCTTTCTCTTTGTGCCTTTCAGCGTCGGGATTCCACTCGAAACACCATAGAATTTCAGCAGTGCCTACCCTCCTTGTAGTTATAGACTTAAATGAAATGTTGTTCAGTAAAATTTACTGAAATTCTGTTTCCTTTGCTGGTAGAATATATTTTGTCTTTAATTATCGATATGAAATGCATTCTCATACATATCTGATTTGTTTATTTCATCCTCAGGTTACACTCTTTGTTAAAATCAATCAATTAAGTTATTATAATGTATTTATTCCACTTCTCTGACTTCCAAATTGGGTAGTATATTTACCCCCTATTTACAAGAACTCAGATGATAAAGGTACTGCATCATAATATTTCAGTAATCTCTCAAAATACACTTATACTCAAATGTCGAAAGATATCGTAAGGTACAAATGAATTTGCATATTTCATCTGCATGTAATGATATAAATTTCCAATTTTGCATGTAAGAAATAAATAATTTGATATTTTTGTTTCCAAAACGTTCACAGAAATGTAAATTATTACATATTCTTATCTACGCACATTTACTTTATGCCACCGCTAGGCATTACCTGAATGCTTTATGGAAAGGTGTAAACAGTTCTAACGTTTCTCCCGCTAGTAATGTTGATGAGATATGAAGACTTTCTTATTGTCTGCATGCAGTGTCATCTTTACATAGAATCACGAAGTACTTGACGCTTCAGTGAGTTTATTTGGTTATGCTAGCGCACGTCCTGTGCAGCAAGACCTCGTTCCTAGTATTATGAAAAGAAAATACGCGGATGACAATTCGAGATACTAATGCAATGCCGGAGTCACGTATAGTCTGTTGAACTATTCCCTCCGATCGGAGGTGCATGTACAAGCACTAAAATAGTCCGGTTTATCGTCTGTACCTAGCTCCTCACGAAAGGTAACATGCAGATCTTTGCTGAAAGGAAAAAAAGAAGCAAGAAAAGCTTGTCTGTCTCGAAAGGGGAAAAAACATTATTTACTCCCGACGCGGTCCTTTCTTTATGCGTTCACCGTCGCGCCAGAGGCCAATAACCTTCGTCTCTCTCCTCTCTCCATTTCGCATTCCAAACCGGCTAGCGCAAGCGGCTGCCTTAACACTTATGTAACGGCCATCCATCCACACGCGCGTACAGTCGCTGCCGCGATCGCGAGGTCGAGCGGCGCCCCGGCATCCCGACGTCCCGTCGTCCCGCCTTTCAGCTGTCCCGCCATCCTCACCGTTCACCGTTCTCACCGTCCAGCCGACCTGCCCTCGAGCCGTCCTACGGGCCAGCCGTCCCGCGGTCCAGCCGTCCAGCCGTCCCGCCATCCAGCCCTCCCGCTGCCCAGCCCTCCAGTCCTCCCGCCCTCCAGCAGACTCACCGCCTTGCCGTCCCGCCGACTTGCCGTCCCGCCGTCTTGCCGTCCCGCCGTCTTGCCGTCCCGCCGTCTTGCCGTCCCGCCGTCCAGCCAACCCGCCGACCTGCTATCGCGCCATCCAGCCGTCCCGTTGTCCCAGCTTTCCATAACGTCCCGGCGGCGCCCCGGCGTTTGATCGCGGCCGAGGGTGGTGCCGGACGCGTAGCGTAGAGGGGACGGTCCGAAGGTTGGCCGCAACCAAGCCAACGCAACAGCCAGTCCACAAGATCCTACGCACTGTCAACGTCAACATTTCCTTTCCCTTCCGTGCGTCTTCTTCTCCCTAAGAGAATATCGGCAGCCATGTATCAGAGAAAACCCTCCTAGCTTTATCAAGCAATTGTGAAATGATGATTGATGATACAGATGATATACTGAGATAGTAAGTACTGGTTAGCTCTTGCGTTCTGCACCTCAATCACAAAGTGAAAACGTCCACTCCTTACATAGGATTCAAACCCTCAATAGTAGCGAAGAACGATTGCCACTGCAGTCGCATTCTTTATTTGGAGCAGCGTCTCCGCGCGTTATTTATACTTACCTTTATTCATTTGCTTTGTTTAGTTCTTACCGATCCTAATACAATTAGAAGTTGTAATAGCACTTTTCACACACGTATGATGGCAGCCATAGGCCCAAGTTCATGAGGAAGAGACAACTTGAATATTTAAAAAAGTGGCATTATATTTATTTGGAAACTCGTAAGCTAAGCAAATTAAATATCAAGTTACAAAGAATGTGACGTTTTTATACTTGGGTTGCAAACGATTTTTTATTTTATTGATATTTTACATTTTTTGACATTGACATGAACAAATCTGTCTTCACGAGATGATGAAAAATAGATTACACGAGATGAGAGAAATGGGTGGGTTCTACAGCCTCAAAGTATTTCACGTGGATTTGTCTACTTTACAGAACTTAAGAAGGGCGTATTGGGCGAAATACTTAGTCGCAATCAATGCTTGGTTTATGAAGACGTAGATTTTGTATCGTAACTCTAACCTCTAAACCTTTCAGGGAGTGGTTTTGCGGTATAGTTCTGTAATCTAAATGTTGACATTCTACTTAAGTGACATTACTCAGAACAAAATATCTTTCTCCTAGTGACATAAAGGAAAAAAATATTTCATGTAAGTGAAAATATCATTCTTCATCACTTCGTAGGACGCTTTTTGTCGAAGAAAGACATTCCCAACACCATTAGATGTTTATCCGTTTATAATAATTATATTTTTAGCGTATTTCAGAAGAATAGTCATGACATTTATATAAAAATCGCAACCATCTTTCAATACTCCAGTTATAGCAATTTATTCTAAGATTATTGTTTAATACAAGATAATATATTTCAGAAGAAAAAATTATTTTTACTCGCATCTAAGAATATAAAATACTATTCACAGTGTTCTAAATACCTGCGTATCTTAGCATAAAATTGAATCTCTCTTTTTGAATACGAATTTTAAAAATATTTCGTATCAGTTCCAAGGATACTGCGCAAATGCCTTAAAATTTATTTTGCCAAAAACATCATTTAAAACCTGGAATTAGACGAAATATTTCAAGTTTTCGTAAAAATTAAAGCGAGTGTGCACTGCAGATGAATTGAAAGAATGTGTCCCATCTAATTTCTTGAGGAACTCTACTTCGCCCGCCAGTGTGAAGTCTGTTGCTGATCAGCTCCTCCGGGGATGGTGAATGTTGCGTGAGGAGGTCGATACGAACACATCAAAGTCCCGGTTCAGGACGCACTTCTTGCCATACGTGTCTAAACGCTTGTGGGCCGGTTTGTTGCGCGACGATTTCTTTTGTTTGTGATACATCACCCTGTAGATGTTCTGCTGTGGCTACATGTCATAAAACGCACGACGGAATACAACGTGCATGCCATTGTTTGTGCCTCCTTATTGCGTGGATCGGCGCTTGCCTCCTGATCGTGTTTTATTTGCTGCACTACAGTGCTACCGATGGCATTATTACGGCAAGCCAGCTCTCTATGACTTGGCGATTTTCTCTTCTTTTTTCTGTAACTGAACCATATCAAGATGACCGTGATAATTTAGCGGGAGTTGCTTACTTTGATGTCCCGAGTGGAGGAACTTTATGGGACGTAGATGCCCATTGTTTGAATGGAAGAATCAAATGAAAGTAGTAGGTACCTGTGCGTGCCCTTCTTGAACGTTATGACCACTGTTACAGTTTGCGTCGACGTTTGCCTTCACGATACCATTCAGTAGTCGTTTAGATCAACTTATGAATTACGAAATTATCGCGCACAGCAATAATGTAATATAGACACGATGGTGCACAACATTTGGAACCTCAAATGTCTCTTGTAAGCTCAACCTAGCTCCTCCGGATGTGGCGATCTTATTAAAACAACTATTAATTCGCATCATAGTTTGATAACTGAGTACGTAGGGGCGTAGAAATTATTAAACAAGTAAAAACAAATTCTATGCTTTTCCAAAAGGAAAGTATAATTCGAAAACATCAAAAAATAATGACTATCAGGATTTATTACAATTGAGTAACATGCTCATTAGCGCAAAGCGTGTGCAACTAATCAGCGCAGCGTGGTGACAATGAAGAGATGGTCTGCGATAATTTCCACTGGACGAGCCTTGATTTCTTAACTACGTCACCGTATGCAATTCACCCACTGCAATAGCGACACGTCATCCGGCGACCGTGCTTGGCCAGAATTGACGAAGAGAAAGCGCCGAGGTGGTGCCCCTGCCAGATAGCACCCGCGCTAGCTCCACCTTGACCCACTGCAGTTTCGTTCCACTCATCGCTGGAAAGCGCCGCAGCCATTTATCTGCAGGCGAACGTTGAGGCAGGTCGGCAACGACGACCGCGCGCGTCATCCCGCCCCCGCCCCGCCCCCGCCCCGCCCCGCCCCGTCCCGCCCCCGCCCCCCCCGCTGCCGGCGCCGCCATCGGCACCGCCACCTCCGCCACCGCCGCCTCCACCACCGCCGCCTCCACAGCGCCACCTCCGCCCCCGCCGCGTCCATACCGCCGCCAGCACACCGCCGCTGCCATACCGCCGCCTCCGTACCACCACCTCTATACCACCGCCTCCATACCACCACCTCCGCCACCGCCCTCTCCATGACCGGTGTCTTTACACCGCCGCCCCCGCCACTTCCACCAGCGCCGCCCCCGCCACTTCCACCAGCGCCGCCTCCACCACCGCCGCCTCCACACCGCCACCGCCACCTCCGCCCCCGCCGCGTCCATACCCTATCCATCCACGCCCCCCCCCGCCACCTCCACCAGCGCCAGGGTCCGCCCGACTACACGCGCTTCCGCGTTCGCGCTTCGTTATCTAATCTTATCAGCGCGTCTAGGAGAACGTTTTACAATGGAAATAGCTTTTCTAGGTCGTCGTATTTTTCCGTTGCAAGCACGAAGTTCCCTAGCATGCCGAGAAACAAAAAGTCCCCACTAGAAGCGTAGATAAGTCGCCTCGTAACACCGTTGTGTCGAAACGGACTCGATGGGTGATAGGTGAAACAAGAATATTGTATTTGTTTGCAACTTTCTTGAACACCTTTTGGCCTTGCCACCCATCTTCTGCAATAGAGTGTTTTAAAATCTCCCTCTTGGAAAGAATCTTCCATTTTTTTTAATACGAGATGAAAAACTAATTTTGATCATTCTCTATCGTTTCGCAATTTGTTGGCTCCATTTTCTTTGCAGTATTCAACATGTAGTTAATATTTCCTCTTAACGTCGAGTAAAATCTCTACGTAGAATTGTGATTGTAATTTTGTAATTTTTAAAAATGTAATTTAGATTCTGAGCACGCAATGAATGTTACTCTCAAGAATAACACTTACACACTTCGCTAAGTTGAGATGTGGTTCACTGTGGTGCACTGTCTGGCGAATAAATCCAACTTCATCACAGTTTTAGAAACTGAGATTGAAATTAGCTCACTTAATAACGCCAGTAAATGCTTTAGGTGCTGGAGCTCCATTGGGCCCCGCCCTGCACGTTGGTAGTAGCCACGTGAGCTGGGCGTAGGCGCCATCGCCCTGGCCCGGGCCCCGCGGCCCGCGCGCCATCCTCTGTCCCACTGGGCGTTGCGTCGCCGCGGCCCACCCACGAGGGCGCGGGCGTCGTAAAGAGACCCAATAAAGAGGCCCTTATCGCGGCATTGAACTTCCGAGGAAAGGTCACCCCCCCCCTCGCAGACAGACCGCACCGCCAGGCTGGTGCGGTCCAGCGCCGCAAGCCCTATCAGCCTCTCCTTAAACACCTCTGTGCCCGAATGAAAGCGTAGGTTTTCGGTGGTAGGAATAAGTAACCAATTGGCTGTCTGGGAGACGCGGCTTCCTAGGCTCACGTGCCAACATTTCGGCCGTCATTTTCAGGATTTTTCGCCCTGAGCAAGGTCACAGAATGACGGACGAAACGTTGGCACCTGTGCCTAAGACGCGGCGCCTCCTGGACAGCCAAGTGGTTATTACCTCTCTGCCCGTCACCACGCACCCAATGAAAGACAAATTGTCTGTCGCGACGGTCTGGTGTCTGCGAAATTGTGGGAGTGGCGGTGAGAAAAGTGTTAAGTGCTCTAAATTATTTCCTGTATTGTTATTTTAAGCTATTCTATACAATGTTTTATTATATTTTTTTGTTACCGACTTCCACATTTATTGTAAATATTTCTGTAATTGAGTTGGCGTGCTGAATATCCTTAACAAATTTCATCATAACTGAGAAAGCAAATACGGCATAAGACAAAGGGGTGCGCAACGCAGCCATGTCCTTTTTTCTCATGTACTTTCCAGACGATCCCTTCGTGGGCCATAAAGTCTGTCGTCTTAACTCGATAGCCTTTTGCGGCAGTTCTTGACATGACTGCCGGCACTGCGGACAACCACAATCGCCTTTATGGCTTCTCCGTCATGACAGGCGAAATAGAATGTATATAAATATGTAAATGAATCTTACATCTGCTACATAGTTCTAAGAAATTCGTTCTTATTTTTTCAATTTATAATACCTTCGGAAATCATATCGC
Organism: Acheta domesticus; assembly: GCA_031308135.1. NCBI lineage: Eukaryota > Metazoa > Arthropoda > Insecta > Orthoptera > Gryllidae > Acheta > Acheta domesticus. The sequence continues at coordinate 108,727,549 of JAHLJT010008446.1, forward strand.
TTAAGACTGGGCCTAATAAGACTGCAGGCTTGGTCTCAAGTAGCCAATTCTTCCCTCTTAATAAAATCTTTTTGGGATTGGACGGAAGATTCCTTTGCGTAGATTGTGTCTTTCATGATACAAGCGTTCGATCATGTTCTCTTAAAGACTATATGATTCTTCACCGGTTTCTTCTTAACGACCTTTGCCTTGTGTCTTGTGGCGTTTCATCGTCCAAAGTCGCAAAGCCGCATCGTCCAAAGACTCAATTTAGAGCTGTACTTCCAATTTGAAGAAAAATCATGGAGCAATTATTTGTTCTATTAAATTATTTCATAAGTCCATCAAATGTTATCCTGCTTAGACAAACAAGCAGGCTTTCGCTTTCGGTATGAATTCCAAAAAAGATTACCCATGTATTTTTAAAAAGATTACCCATGTATGCACCTTGAAAACCGCGGAGATCTTTCTCAGTCAAAAGGAGTGGGGGCAAGCGTCGTGGCGTGCGCTCGTGCTCCAAATATCCGGCCGGCTCCAAGCACTTAGCAGAAGACGGGTTGCGCATCGGGGTCGAGGCGTGGGCGGGGGGCAGGGGAGGGGAAGGGGTGCAGGGCGCGGTCCCGGGTCGTCGCCCGAGGCGGCCGCTGCAGAGGGGGGCGCCGGCTGACGCCGGACGCCATAGACGACGCCTCCTGCAAACTCCAAGCGTCTCCTACGCACTATTCTTACAATTTCGTACTCATTGCTTGCACACAGCTTTGTTGCCGACTTCTTGTTCGCATACCCAAAGGAAAACACACATTAGATCTCGAGTATTAAATATCACCGAATATTCGTTCCCTGTAAATTTGGGGAACCCCCGTAAGTCTTTCGCGTTATCACCAGCAAACGTCAACAAATAATTTTAGTCACATATATTTTCATGTCAGAAAATAGGTGTCTTATTCCCCACTAGATTCCCCGTATTGATATTTTATTGAACATGTCCCTGTTCTCGCCAGTTGTATGCATTTTTTCTTGAGTGGATTCATCTTGTAAGAGGTCTGTGTCTTTCAGTGATCTGTTGTATCTACTGAAAATTTATTCTATTCATCAGAGAATAATGTTGCCTGTTCACCTGCTTACTTCCACTGCGTAACCCAGATTTTTTTTGTGTACGTTACGACTCAATGTTTTCGTTACTTATTCTCTTTTTAATTATATTAATACCTTAAAGAGGTCTTCCAGAAATAGGTACAGGGACGAGGGGTCGCTGGCCTCATGCCTATAAACCCAACGTTCTGCCTTGACTTTCGGACAAGATGGAACACTTCGGATGCTGCGACTTTTGAATTACAGAGCTTCGCCTTCTCTCCCTCCCCCTTCGCTCTCCGGCCCCCTTCTTTCCCGCCACCATCGTCACCATCACCTCCGTCTTTCCTCCCTCACCCCCGCCGCCGGGTCAACAGCGTACGCAGCGCCGATATTTTCACCCTCACCCGCCATCGCAACCAGAATAGAAAGCTTTTCGCGCGCCGCGCTGACTCAACCCAATTCCAGCGCACTCGTCGGATTTTCTATTTTCCTCTGCCTTCGCCGACACTCCCCGCGCCCCGACTCGCGAGGCATCGAAGTGATGGCCGTCCTCGCCAGATTTATGCCCGAGTTGATTTAGACCGCGTCCCAACATTGCAATGATGTGGATGCATGTCCTTCTCGTTGAGTCCTTGGGCAATTTTATTTCCGTTGTTTTCACTAATATGATCAACTGGGATGTGAGTTGGCCTGAAATGGTTCGTTAATTTTTTAAATTATTTTTAGTAACTTAAGAGTTATTAAATATATTGTTTTCGTACATCTTGTATTTTGAAATATTCACTAGCGTCATTTCCTCTGGCGAAGATTTTTTATCATTGCTGCTGACTAAATTGATATAAGAAATGTGTGCTTTAAATGAGGCCCGTTTATATGAATTACATTCAGAAAGGGGCTTTCAAGGTTGTCCATAAAAGTTCCACGGAACATGAAGAAAGAAAGGCTAAGTTATTGCTTTGAAGATATTAATTGAAATAATTTCAATGTCACATAATTTATTCCTTAGATAGGTTTCGACATTTTTTCTTGGTATTTCTTTTTCCGAATTCCTAGAAAGTGCATAATCCGTGACTGGAGGACACGTGACCACAGGCGATGGACTGAGCAGGAGATGCGCATATGGTGGCGAAGGAGGCGGCTCTCTTGAAAGAGGATGGATGCGGAAACGGAACTTGGGTGACTGGGGATCATGTGCGGCGCGGGGCTGCGCGGGCACCCAGCCGCGGCGGCGCCGCGACGCCGTCGCACATGCGGAGCAAAGGCGTCGCGGCGGCCCCGCGCCAGCGCCCGCGAGTGTACACATGTGATGTGAACGGACGCCGCCACCGCCGTCACTGCTGCAGCCTCCTCCTCCTCCTTCTTTACCTCATCCCCCTTCTCCTCCTCCGCCTCCTCCTTCTGCTCCGCCGGCTGGCTCGCTAGCTCCTCGCTCGCTCACTCACTCGCTGGCTCTCGCGAGCCGGCCTCTCCCAAGCGCCGCGCTGTTGGGCTAGGTCAGTCTTCTCAGCCTCCTCGGTCTCCCAAGCCTCCTCGCCTCTGCCCTACTCCTGGACCACTCGAACCGACATCACAAGAGGAAAACAACTCTGCAACTTTCTAAGATGTTTTATGAAGTTGTCCCTTAACAGCTCCTTCGGGCCGGAGGCTGTATGGAGAACGCGCGGGCGCTGTTGCCACATGGCCGTCGCTCATTGTTGCTAGGTCGTGAAGGTGCTCTCGAACAGTCTTAGGAGGAAAATGCGAAACAAACAAAATAAATTATCTCAGAGCAGAGTCTGGAGTGCGTACGGATTCTGGGACAGACGTAGTCGTCTTGGTCTATCAGTCTTCAGTGAGATATTACAGGAATAAATTGCTAAACTAACAATCTCTACATTGCCTATTACTTAATCTTCTCTCGTCTCTTTTCAAGAGCAAAAAAATAGAGAGCATAAAAATAGATATTATATATCTATTTTATATATAATACTGAGCTATATTGAGAACCAAAAAACGATTTTAATATCATATCTACCATGTCATGATATTAAATTACCTATTTATCATCATCTTCACTAACTATATCGCTGATTCTTGCTCACTGTCTTCTGACACGTGTACAAGGAAACAAGAAGGTAGTTGCTTTCAGAGAAAAACAGTTATCCGCGTAGTTCTTAGTTTCTATTTCTCCGGAATGGATTCGTATTCTCCAACGTTGCATCTGGAGCCTCGGAGGAGATGCCGTGATCGGATTCTGCATTGATAGAACGTGTTCGAACCGCGAATCAGAGGCGGTTGTGGATGCTTCGTGAACCCCGTGCACCCGCCTCGCCACGTCCCGCTCTTCCCCGCCCCATACCCGTCCCGCCCCGCCCCGTAGCACCCCGCCACGCCACGCCCCGCCCCGCTCCGCCTCGTACCACCCCGCCACGCCCCGCCCTTCCCCGCCCTGCCCCGCCACGCCACGCCACGCCACGCCACGCCACGCCACGCCACGCCACGCCACGCCAAGCCGGCGGGCCGCGGCGGCCGCGAAGCAGGAAGGCGCGCCGAGAGAAGCAAGAGGACGGCGAGCACGGGAAGGCGACGGGCGAGGGCTAAGGCGGGGGAGAGGGAGGAGGGCGAGGTGAACCAGAGATGGCGCTTCGGTGCTGCCTTCTCTTTGAACGAGGCGACCGTACTTCATGTGCGTGCGTCACCACATCTGGAGTGCACGAGGCGTCCACTAGACAGTGCGTTGCTCTTCAACAAACAGGAGCACCAAGATCTGAATATTTTCTACGCAGTAGCCGTGCTTTAAGTCGCTAAATATAACGAATGCGTGCCGCGGCCAAAGCTGCCTTCTCTAATGCGATCGTGAAATAAGGTCGCAAAATATTTGTTTTCTACAGAGAATCGCGCCATGTATGTCATACAATCGTGGTGGGCATGGTATAGAAAGGAGATATTTAGTCGGTACATTCTATACTTCTCTTTCTTGATCGTAATAATGATAGTAAATACCGAAAAAAGTTTGCTATTTTTTTAAAATTAAATGTAAATTATATGGTCGAGAGGATTTTGGATCAGAAGGTACTCCAAGAGAGTACAGATAACATATTAAATGAATACTTATCATATGCAAATACGACAGCCTTTAATATGTAATATATATTTCGAATATACTATTTGCAAGAAGCAGGTTTGCAGGACCAAAAGTTCCCCGAATGCAACCCGAGTAATATTGAAGCGAGTAACGGTGTTGGTAATTTACACACGACGGTCAAAGGCCCCTTGCAACTTTTGTATTTCTTATTGTAACCCATTAGAAGAATCTACCGTAATTTTCTTTTTGAAGAATGTTTGATGGTCTTTTCACAGTTAAACGTAGAAAACATTCGTTCGTTTATTTATTTGTGAAGGAGGCTGTATTTTCAATTTACCTGGCTAATCTTCCTAATGTAAGAAGAGCAAAAGAAGGCGGGCAAAATCTTTAAAATATTTTTTAATACTTTACTGAGCATTGACTTCAGTCTACTTTTACTTTTAAAATGATTTCACCATTTTTTTGCATCATAAACGCCAAAAAACTCTCAACATACTCAAACGACTTTCAACATTCACTGCGTTAGAGTGCGTACAGTATTCATTGTACTCATCGCACGTGGCAGCACGTGGTGGTACTGAAAGCATGAGTCGATTAGATGAACACCAGGGTCAATATCAAGGTCTCCGGATTTTTATTTGAGTTATCTACCCTCAGATTACACAAAAGTAACTTTGTACCTTCTGCTAGTCGGTAGTAGGTCGGCCATTTTGAACCAACATTAGTTTATCTCTTACGAGAGTCGCACCGTCGATAAGGTAAGGTATCTTTTTCGCACGCTCCGTCTTCACGAGTCGAACGTTCAGAAAAAAAAAGAGATCGACGAAAATATCAACAAAGGAGAGCCTATAGAACTTTTCCGCGCATATCCTCCACGCGGTGATTGGCAGCGGAGGAAGGTATCGGAAAAAAAGGCATTTTTTTATTGGGCGTCGGCGGCGAGCGCTTATCAGTCCGCTGGAGGTAGGGAGGAAGTCACGGGCGGCCGGCGCGCCTGTTCGCCGGTCGCGCAGTGGCTCTGCTCGCCGGATTCCCGCCGCGCTTTTCCGAAGCGATGGCGCGACGCGGAGAATTTCGGGGCGATGGCGGGCGCTTCCAAGACGTCACTCGCGAGTCGCTGCACGCGGGATCTCGGAAAAGTCGCGGGGGCGGTAACGACGCGCTGGGTTCCGGCTGCCAACAAGTGCTTGTGTGTGCGGTGGATTGTGCTCTGTGAAATGTTTAGCCATGGTGGCGCAGTGTGCGGATAATAGTGGGCCTTGTTAACAGTGGAACGTGCGGTGTGTGTATCACCCTCGAATGGTAGATACGTATATACGTGAAAAACTCTTCATATAGTAGTGAATGAAGAATGAATAATTGATGGTGATGTGCAGCTGTGTCTTGTCTTACGATTCGTCACTTCATCGTTTAGGCTTACGGATGCAATTTCTATTCAGAACCCACCCTAGAGGCGTGTTGTTTCTGAATTGACACCTGCCAACTTAGTGTCTATGCCAGTATTTCTTTTAGAAACTGAATAAAAAATAAATTGCGTTGATCCCGCTGCCACTGGACTTTTCAGGTAGGCCTAATTTGAAATTTTAAAGGGAGAATTAAAATTATCTCATACTATTTGTGAAGCAGACTAAATATATTCATTTCTCATCATTTCAAAGCTCGAAAGGTAATTTCCTAAGCGACGAGAAAAAAAGACTTCTACAACGCGTAATGTAGGCCTGTATCCAAGGTAACAAAATGTAATTGTAGCGGAGACTTTTGAAACTGCAGTTCAAAAATCGAGGAGTGAAAAAGAAATTACTTCTCCCGACAAAATGCTATGGGACTTACCTACAAGAAAACTGGTCTATTATATCGCTTCGAAAGAACTGTTATTTTCGTGTTACGAATCCGAGATGATAAGGACGAGATGCTCTGCTTGAGAACTTCGCATTGTGCAGGGATGCCGCTTCCGCTGTCCGTATTCTAGGGTGCCACTTGAGCTATTTAAATTAGTTCCGATGCCCTCTACCGAAAACAACAAGAGAAAGGCCTCGTTACTTCTCTGCAATCAAATTGTTCCTGGTGCACAACAGGGAATTGAAATTACTGCGTGAAACAAGATGCACGTCTAATTCTTTATAAACGGTATACAATGATTGCTCTAAAAACGAGCAGTTTGTAAATCATAAAAGTTGTCCTTCAGTTTTAAAAAGCTGTCTTGTTGCCTGATCAACGTTCTAATGAAGTAATGATGGAATGCCTTTGTATTTGTTCTTCCCGTTTTATAATGCAACAAATGATTTTCTTTGCATATCTAATATGCGTTCGTCTATTGATATGATCATTTTTGAATGGGTATTTCAGATGTATAAGCTAGTATTCTATCGAATGTATTGTTGAACGAATCTACTCTGCATAGAAAATGTTAAAATATGAAAGTAGTTAATAATTTTTTTCTCAGTTTTTTATACTCAAGTGGGAAAATTAGAGATTAAAATACTATGTGTTTAAAATATTGCTAGTATTTTTATTGTAATGTTCAATAACCCGAGAGTAGTGTTTTTCACATTTGAATTCATCTTACTCTTTCTAATAGAGTAAAACTTGCCCAATGCGGAATCTCAAGGGACCAGTATGTATTTCCACATTAGACAAGATTCCGCATTGTAATACTGTAGAATGTTTGTTTGGCAGAACCGCAATTTATGTTCACATTAAACAGATTTCCGCATTATACACGATCCGTATTGAGCAAATTATACTGTGTTTTTATAGTAAAATGTTTTTTATGAAAAATATTTTATTTCGTGGCTACTTTATTTCCTGTAATATACTTTCACCTTGGCTGAGATATACATGACGATTGATAACGACATTGCCATGAGTTATAAAACATAGTTCATCAAATCTAAGACTCCAGTATTTTTTGCCATTGTATGAGAGTTCAATAGTTGCAGTATTAATGGATCCACTCATCCCGGACGTGGAATGTACCGAAAATGATTGCTCGATTTTAATGCTTTGAAACCAAAAATAGGCAATAAAAATTAAATTAGGGTTGCTATTTTAGAGATTCGTTAGAAGTATATTTCCCTCGTTATTAAGGTAGCCAATTAAATTATTCCAGTTTCATTCAGTGCTTTAATTTCCGCAAACACATCTCCCTTCTTTGATGTGGAAAAGATCAGCGAGGCTAAAATGAGAGAAAGAATCGCGTTAATCTATTGGTACCGCGGAGGCTAGTTATTCTCTCGGAAGCAACGATAGATTCTAGAAACCGGTAGTGTGGAGTATTTAGAAAGCGGGAAGAAAATAGTGCAGCGAGCTATTTGGTCGGGTGCCAAAGCGGCACGGCGGTTGGCTGTGTGGTGTCGGCGACGGGCGCAGCGGGTGACGGCGGCGGCGGTGGCGGTGAGGCGGCGTCGGCGGCGGCAGCGGGCGAGGAGGTGGCGGTGGTGGCGGGTGCAGTTGCAGAGGCTGGCTGCAGCGCGAGGGGAAACGGGGCTAGGAAAGTCTAGCGTGGCGCCGCCTAGGCGAGTCTAGTCGCGCGCACGCTGCCAGCCAGGCTGCGGGTCGTGCGTGCAGCGCCTATCCTTGCCGCGAGGGTACGCGGGCTCCCGCGGACGCGCGCCGCGTTGCAACCACCGCTCCACCCGCACTGCACCGCGCTGCACGCGCCCCGCGACCAATCTCGCGAGCTCCGCCGACGCTGCCGACGTCGCGACGACGTGACGGCGAGCGCCTCTTCCTACGGCCGCTGCGACTCTCGGCGCCCCGCCGCCGCCGCCGCCTCCGTCGCAGTCGCCGCCGCCGCCACCGCCGCCTCCACCGCCGACGTCGCCGCCTTCTCTAGCGCCAACGATATCGCCGGCCGCGTGTTGACATTGGGGCGGCAGCCATCTTGAATACTCGATGCACTTTTACTGCCGTTTACATCTTAGCTGTCCACTGCAAGTTTCTGCCTTGCATCCAGTCCGGCAACTTAACATGTTCTCCATTTTCTTTCTATGAATAACATTAGGATGAGAGCGCATTTGCAAACAAGATCTTTTGCCATATCCAGGAGTACTTTTTTGTTTCTCTGTGGGCGTTTTTCCCAAGAAGAAGGTATACTCTAGTGCGGGATTAATGGGCACCTTGTATAAAGAATTTCGGCGGAACGTACTAAAATGAAACTTTTTAAGACAAAGAATATTTGTTGTCCGGAGTAAGTTGGTACTTCTGTCATGTTTTTAAGATGGTGTGTGATTAGCACGATCATGAAATATGATCCAACGGCATTGTACTACAGTGCATCTGCAATTACTCATCAATATCAACATAAACATGCCATATACTACATCTGTTCGAAGAAACTTATGTGGAGAAAGCCGAAAGTATTTCCGTCATTTCATTAATATTGAGTTTCATAAATGGTTCCTTACTCGTGTGAGCGTGATTTACTTTTCATCCTTGTGCACAAGTAAGTAAGTAATTTATTTACCTTCAATACACATATAATTCTTTACTAACTCCTTAATATTCGAACCAAGAAAATGGATAATACCGTATTTTACGAATCAGTGAGTAATTTGACGTATCAAAAATCCATTCTTTCTTAAACCATCGTTCCATATGTGTTTGGCTCGCTTGGTGTTTGGGTCTGTTTTTCTTCTCGGGACTTCAATTTAATTTTTAAATATATTTTTACATTTTCATTAACTGGCATGGAATTCAATAGATTTTCACCCTAAAAGAATCCAAGAATTTAAAATGCTTGCCCACGATTCTTAAATGTTATTCATTTGTTACCCTTCTATATATTATTTTTCTTATTTATTAAACAAATATATCAAAATAAAGCCTTCTGGACAGTATAAACCCCAGGTGATTTCGTCGTTTGTCACACAATGAAGTGTATATTCGCGAGACGTACGTCATAGACCTCGAGGCCAAGGACACAATAGAGGAAATTAAATAGAATGAAACGAAGACGAAGGGTTATTACTTGCTACTTAACCCCTCTGATTGGAAAATTCTGGGATTACTGACTTTATAAACACAATTGCAATGCAATTTTGTGCACCTCGTCTCTTATATTCCTCATTTGCAATTTAATGAGCAGTATATGTAGTTTCTTTACCTTCGCCACCTCAAATAATTTTCTTACGTAATATAGCATTTGTCATTTCGAAGAAAAAAATTCTAGTCTCTTCCGTATGTTTCCTCTGCATTTAACAACGTTTGTGAATTTTGAAATTTGCTGATATACATAATATGATAAAATAATATTACTCTACTTCTTGAAGCATGGTAATTGTGTAGTTAATAGGCAGATTTTTTCGGCGCAGAACGTTTTTGGAAGAAAATTCTAACGGGATTCTTTATTATGCTTCCGGGGTACTTGGTTTTAATTCCTCATTTCTGCGAGTGACAGTAATGAAAACGCCATACGAAGATCGCATGGAAGGGGTAGTGTCTTCCGCGAAACTCATACGACGGGAAAGAAGGAGAGGCCCCCGAGGCGATTCTGGGAAGACACCTCGCAGGTGTGGACGTTGACGGGCGTACGGGCTTGGGGTCGCAAAGATGCATGCCGCGAGCTCAAACTCCCTACATCGCCACCTTCCTTTCCTCCCCACAACCCTACTATTCGTTTCTCCTACACATTTCTTTTTATTTTAAGGCTGCTTCTTGTTCGACTAGTCATAATTCCCGAAATTATATATTGTATGCGTTTAACCTCTTTTAAAATTGATGCCACTTTATTCATTCTTTATTTTTTAATAATAATGAACTAGATCGCGTCATTTCCATTCGAGTGTTCGTAGTCGATTTGATTCACTGTCTTTCCGCGCTTACGCGCTGGATTTTCCGTTTTATTTCCGACCACTGCCGAGGCGACGTATTTCTTTCAAGTCTTTGTGTATGTGCATTTATTTCTATGTTTGTTACCCGGGATCAAATGTTCCCAATAGAATTAATAATACTTCTTACTTCCATATTTCATATAAAGATAATCAATAACTTTTTACCTTATTCAGTATTTATTTAATCATCCCACAACTGCATTTTAATGCATCTCTCTGAAAAATGATAAATAAAGCCAAGGCATACCTTTTTTAATTGCTTTTGTGAGATGTATAGGTCCTATAAGATAACCATAAAATATAAAATGTATAATGAAGTATCATAAAAGCATGCATATGTTGAACTAATACATCCCACGATTTTCTTCCTGCAATAGAATATATAATGTAATATTGTTAATTCCATATCACTTTCACATAAGATGTAGCAATACCTTTTTATTTTGGTAACCACCCCAAAACTTCTGCCTCTTAATGCATCTCTCTGGAAAATGATAAATAAAATCATGGCGTTTGCATATCTTTTTATACTGCGTTTGTGAGATTTGTAGGTCCTATAAAATATCCATCCATTATAAAATGTATATTTAAATATCACACAAACACGCACATGTTGAACGAATATTTCTTCTTGAACCTTGACCACATACCAATTAACACAAAGAAATAGAATTTTCTGTTTTAAATGACGTATACGGGGAACGCAATGTTCACGCCGTATTTGCTTGGAATGTCATTCTGTGCTAAAATTATACATATTATATCAGCGAATTTTATTTCTCTGGAAAGAACGGACTCAACAAGTGAAAAACATTAATTTACGAATACAAATAATGAAACAAGCGAATTCCTACATTCAATTTGTTTCTCCCTCAAACTCTGCAAAAGGAGGCAAATCATCTTTCATTGTCTACTGTATGTTTTTACAAATGGAAATGATTAGAGTAATAAATTTTAATGATCGGTTTTGTCGAACAGCGAATTGTAAACATATCGATAATATTGTTTCTATATTCTACATTCATGGAATTGATTTGCGTCGATATGAAAACACGAACGTTTTGTCTCTGCTTCGCAACCTTTCCTTCTCGTGACTTACCCCGAAAGGATTTTCTGAGGTTTCCCGCATTCGCCGGTAGAGTGGAGCTCTGCTTGGCGAGGTCTGGTTGTATTGGCTGTACTTAATACGTACAGTAATGAAACAACTGATGCGTCCTACATGTCCTGGATGATTTTCCATAAAAACACTGAAAACACGACCTCCGTAACACCTTCCTTCCATTGTTTACAACAAAGACTTCGAAGACGTATTCGAATTCTTATCCGTAGCGGTCGATGTTTTCGCCTCCAATAGTACCTCCGCGGAGCGCATGTATTGGTGCACGTTCATGTGCGCTCCGCCTGTGTATTGGTGGAAGACAGAGATAGAGCGGCGATGCCTTGGGGGGATGAGTGAAAGGGAAGCTCGATGCTAGTGGAGGGGAGACGGGAAAGCGGGAGTGGGGGAGGCGACTTAAGGAGGTCCTCCTTGTCTGTTTTTTCAAAAGATGTAGCCGTTTTATTATGCAGGTGTTACTACTCGGGAACGGGTGCCTTAAATACAAGTTTCTTAAGGCTTTGGTGTGTTTACGTAGTGCGTCGTCAAAGGATGTGTTCGGGCCTAGGCGTAGTGCGTTCGTGTAGTCGCGTTCGGTTGTCCACGGTGTATAATGTTCGTAAGGACGTCATGTTTTGATATTAGTGCTGCGACTGTGGCCGAAATGGGCTGCGGCGTCCAATGCACGTGGGTCGCGCGTCACGGGGCGAGCTGCCCTCTTCCCTGGTGTTGACACGCACGGCCACTGTGCGCAGTTCTCGGTGAGTAGCCAACGGCCAATGTTGCGGTGCGAACCTCACATAGCTTGCTAGAAGTTCAATAGACGTAGTCAGTCTGTATTGTAAAGTAAATGCTTTGTCGTGGATTACGCGAAATAATGCGAAAGAGATGACGTAGCGTCGGACTGTACTACTGCAGCATTCCGTATTGACTACGTCCGTTCGTTGCGCCTTGTGTGAATAAAGGCCTCAATGAATGTTAGGATTTTATAACGGATGTTTAAAATGTGTGGTCGAGTTTTTTCATGTTCATCAGTGTTAGATTCCCGAAGACACTGAAACTATTGAATTACAGTGTCTGATAGTGTAGTTGTTATATTTCATAGTGAATTCTTCTACAATGTTCTTGTCGTATCAAGTACGATCAAATATTGATACGAATGGCCTTGAGAATTACAATTTCAATTCTTTCGTGACTTACATAAGATTCAAAAACATTTCATGAAGTCGCGAATAAGGATTGATATCAGTGTATTATGCTGAAGCGCAGTATTTCCTTGGATCTATTATGAACATATTTCCACGTGAATACGAGCTCTTATATGATACTAACAGTACAAAAATACCTATATTATTAGATAGTAAGAAAATGAATTTAAAGAAATATTTATGCGTATGTGCTTCATTAGCTTTCGAAGCGCCCTCCTTCTTTCAATAATGCCAACGTTCAGTATTCTTTGTAGTAAGCAATAGCTCTGTGAGCGAGACGTTAAAAAACTGTTTCTTTTATTTCATATGCTTACAGATGTAGTATGTTCTTAATTGTACTACATGCAAAATAAAATTGAGTCTGTATGGCACGATATTATTGATTCAATATTCCAGACCGGTTGGTAGGCCTTACCAAGTATCATGTGGTATCTGAATTACTGCTTTATATTGCTACGAAATGTCACTAGATTTAATATAATTTTTATTCTTTATGTACCTGAATATTTACCGAAATAATAAGAAATGGTGTTCGCATTAGGTATATACAGGGCTTGATTTCTGGCCGAACGTGATGGAATGGCGTTTCAGTACCTCGGGAATAGTTATTAAATTATATTATAAATATGTAACTATTTCTATTAAATTAATTGTTAATTTAATAGGGTTCCGGGACCTAAAATTTTAGAAATCAAACACTAGGTATATAAAAGATCATACTTACTGAGTTGCTGCTGTTTTGCAAGTCAATTTGTAATTTTATTTCATTTTAAACGACTTAAATGAACCGTTGTATCATTTCATGTTAGCTTCTTCATCTAAAAAGAAATAATTAAAATACTTGTGTGAAAAGTTTCCTTATTCATGAAGTAAAGAAAACATGAGAAATGATTGAGAATATGAGTGTGTGAATTGTCTTGTTAGACTTACTTCAAATATAATGAGTCAAATAAATTATGCAGCGAAAGAGCTCCTTTGTAAAATTACCCAAAGTACTAAATAATAACTGGAAAAACTTTAAGAGAAGATAATCTATTAGTAACCAAATAACTACATTTTGAATTTGACTTTCTTATCTTCAATGCTTTGGCTAGTAAATGCCAAATTGCTTAAATGCATGGTACTTATTTGACATAAGAAAATATGAACAAAACATTAATTGAAAATATTCTGAGTACTTTAAATACAACAGTACAAGAAACGTATGTTTCAATTTGAACATTGAGGTATTAAATCTACATTAGAATTAGCACAATATCTATTGATTTTAGCTATGGTGGAAGTTTGATGTATTTTAAGAAATTATTAACGCGCTTTTAAGGAAAGATGGTATTGGCGAAATTTGTGAAGTACGATGATCCTCTTGCGTGAACAAGGCAGTGGCGCATTACAGCGGCGTCCATGTAGAAACACCCTCTTACCAGCCAGACTACCTCCTCTCTCTCTACAACTAATATATACCGCGACGAGAGTGGCAGGCAGGGTTTCTTCGATAGTAAAATAGGTTTGTGTCCCTCGTAAAACACTTTATGAGAAGGTATTGCTCAGTGGTCTGCAAGAGATATAAAGAAAAGAACCGATGACCGAACGAACATTTACCTGTCCGAGAGTAGTTGAAGTAATAGTAAATGCCTCACTTAAATGAGAAGAAAGACTAGAGTAAACTAGAACTTTACCTTCTGATGTTAAATTAATTTTATTATGTCGTATTGATCAATAGAATAGAATTAAATAATTTGTTGTGATACAAAAATTAGTATAAGTTTACTGAAGAAACATATTTTCATTCGTTTCTTTTCATATAGTATTTCATATGAGAAATCAAGACGATCTCTGGAGAAATAGTGATTCAGTAGTAGTTACATCATACACTGATAAAATTTTAAATACGTTATACTGATAATTATTGATAAATACCTATTACTTAATAACTACATTATAATAGACATGAAAACTACGCTTTACTTTTGACTATCAGAGGAAGTTTTCTTGCTCGAATCATCCTTAGTGTTTATAAAATCCTAAAAAGTGAAATATAAATATTTTATAATATATATATATATATATATATATATATATATATATATATATATTCTTCAACCAAATCATTCACCGAAAAAAGTACGACCATCAAAATAAAAACACTGTTATAAATCAATTTCTTGTTTTGGGAAATATACACTTACCTGTGTCCTAGCAGCTGAATGTCTTTGGTTTTGCGGGATAAGTTGGCGGGATGGGATTGTGTTGTAAACAAAATTTGTTTATTGTAATATTTATTCAATATTATCTTCAAAAGTATATTTGAATAAAATATTTCAGATCATTCATTCATATCTCTCCAATGCAAACATATGAGAATGAGGCACATTTAATTCTTAATATCTACCATACAGGAAATTAAACTTAGAAATCGTTTCGAGAAATGATAGTTAATTATAAATATTATTCACATTGAGAAGCGAACGGAAAGGAGAGATGTATTACCGTTAGTTTAACTAGGATTTTCCTTGGAAGGAGGGAGTCCTACAGAAGTCACAGAGTCAATACAACCTTGATTTAGACTTCTGTTGTGGGCCGATATAAAATACAAATTCAATAGAAACATTGATTCCTAAGATTTCATTCAAATAGTATCAACAAAAGAAATCAATCAAGATCAAAATAAAAAGAGAATTATTAAAATATGTTCATTTTCTTTTTCAATCAGAAAAAAAACTGTTATTGTGATATTCGGTCATCGGCTTCTGGGGATAGGGCTGGAGCCCCCTCCCCCGTCGATTGGCCACTGATATTACTAGTTCATATACGACTAGATAATAGTTGTCGTGAAAGGCAATTATGTGATAATTGAAAATTAGTATTTTGTGAACTCGACACTGCTCAAGTCAGCAGGAGAATAGACAACATTAATAAGAAAAATAAACTTGAGGACTAATAGACGTTAGCAGAAATCCTCCTTTCCAGTTCCTCTCTCCATTGTCCGGAGGCATATCTACTTATTCACAAGCGGAAAGTTCCTAAATAATTCCGTATGCGAAAACAAAGGCTCAATTTCATGCATGTGCGTACATATATCAATGTCATGCATCAAGAGACCAACCACCAGAACTACATATGCAGATGATGAGGGAGCACTCGTGGAACATATCGCAGTATCTTTGTGATTGTTTCGAATCGTACAAAAACTCCATCGGTCCTTTTATTTTCACTTCTCTTTTGACTATCCGAGATTCGTCCCGCACTGGCCCTCGTTATGCGATATAAAATAAAAAATACAATGCAACAGCACGTCAATAATTTTTAAACTCAAATCTCTTTAGAGACTTTTATGCTCACATTTCATACCCTTCTAGGTAAAGGGATTAAAAGAGTTGAAAAAATGCAAAATGGTTGTTGGTCATTTGATGTATAACACGAGGATGCAATTTGACGGTCCCGATCGTAATAATTTTGTCATGCACAGGTTAATGTAAAATATCTCGTTGCACTTGACTCGCAGAAATACCTGTTCAGCCTGACGGCCGTTGTTAGCAAGCCCGAAAACAAGCATATTTTTGCCAGTTCCAATACCTTCCAATACTGGCTGCTCTCCTGTAACATTTGAAAAAAAGGTGTGAACTGTGACATCTCTAAGAATATACAGTTTCACACAATATATATAGAATTTTAATTGACTTCGTGTGAAAATTAAATAATCAATCATTGTGATGAAAATTGCAGTTCCCCCTGCAGGTCGACTGCAATTCTACACACGAATATGTTAGAATGCACACGCAGCCGTGTCGTGCTGACACCTCCAAGGCTACTGTCTGCACTAGCAATTAAATTAATATATTAGAATAAACCCAATACAGGTAGAAGTATATGATCTAATTTTTGGTTACGAGGTTCCATTAATGTTTGACGGTAATGGAAAAAGAACTGACAAACTGTAGAGACAGAAAAATTACATGTTTATGAAACATTAGGTGTAGATTTAGAGTAATTTTTAATTTAATGAAATTGGAACGTTGTGAAGAGCTTATATAAAATGCTGATAATTCAGTGGGTGATATAATGAATTCCTGATGGAAAGGATTCTCATAAGAGAGTGACCGAAGGGAACAACGCCTCTAGTACAATGAAGGAACAAGCTAAGGTGAAAGGGCGCGGGCTGAAAGAACAGCACCAGAAAAGGAACAGAGGAAAGGCCAGCCGTCAGTCGGCGGATGGTGCGGGCCTGGCCAAGCGGGCCTGGACGGCGCGCGGGGGGCGGGTGGCAGCCAGTGGGCAGCGTGGGGGGCGGAGGACGGGGGCAGACGGTCAGCCAGCCTGGGCCGGGCCAGCGGACAGCCCACCGCCGGTCGACCACGGGCTCGGGTACTCGGCGGGTCCTAGACGGCCGCGAGACAGCGGAGCGGAGAGGGACTCCGCCGGGCGCGCTGGGCCGGCCGCCCCGCGCCCCGCCTCTCCGCTCCGCGCCGCCTCGCGCCGCGCCGTGCAGGCTACGTGCCGCGCCGTGCCCCGCCGCGTCGTGTCACGACCGTGTGCTCCCCTTACAGCAAATCTTAGCTCGCCCGCGGTGGAGTGGCGTCCGGTGGCCGCTCCTGCCTGTGCCTCCGCCGCCGCCCCCGCCGCCACCGCGGCTGCTCGTAGGGGCGCGCGCGGGGGCGGCGGCGGCGGTGCGTGCCACTCACCCCCCACTACCTGCGACGCCCCTGACGCCTGCGCGCCGCCCCCGCGCAGGAGACGTCCCCACCCCGCCCTCGCCCCCGCTCCCGCTCGCGCCCTCCGCGCCACACGTCTTGCCACCCCACACCCCACCGCCCCCACCCGGTCGAGGTGCTGTGCTGTTTGCTCGGTTTGCCGAAACGATGGAGCTGACGAAAAAACTGATAAATAGTACTACGTCGCGAAATACATATTATTTTTATTTTAATGCATACTTCTTTCATTCACGGCTACCTTGTCCAGTTTACTCGAGGATTTAGTAACTCGAAGAGAGTGTAATAGATTATGCAAATCTATAGATGGCAATTACAGCGACCCATGCAGAAAAATGAAAAACTACATTCTATAATTTCAATATTTCTTAAAATTGTAGCTTGTGATTTACTTGAATAATGGTAGTTCAAAAAATAATTTAACATATTTCGTCCCATTTGCCTATATTTACACTAATTTGAGGTAAAATGATTAAGAGCAAAATTCCCTGCACATATTTTATAAGAAGCAATTGTAATATTTCGATACAAATTTTAAAACAATGCGATGTACCCCACAGCTATTGATTACCTCATTTACCCTATTACGAGAATGAATTACTAAACTTCATGAATAACATGATATTCATGAAATCATTTTACCATTACTTTCTTGTTGCATATTTTAATGATTTTTCGTCCGATATATACAAAATATCGTGAACAACATTATGGCCGTGGGTACATTATTTGGTGTCGGAATCTATTTTTCAACCTATCATTTCATCCTGCTTGTAAGGAAACTAATGTTTTGCACTTACGTTTCCTTACAAGCAAGTGTACAACCCATGTGTACAAAACACATTCGCTTCCTTATATGCTATTAGATTCTACTATTTACAGCACGTACAGTAGGCCATAAAGCTACTGTCAAACGTAGGCACAAAAAAAGCTACAACACAGACGAGTCTATTTTGGAACACACTGTTGCTACTCGCGATTGAACATGCTTGTCAATAAAGCGGCCGGGACATCGTGCGCTCTAAACACGATTGCATGGGCGTCACGGCAGCTCATCAACAAACACTACAGGTCGCGGTGATCAGCTGGGCTGGCGCGCGCAAGAACTCGCGCAGTTAGGCTCGGAGCGCGGCCCCGCAGGCAGGCGGGCAGGCAGGCCGGTGGAGGCTGGCGGCTACTTACGTGCAAGGCTAGCTGGCGGCGCGCCGTGGGCGTGGGGCGCGTGTGCTTCTTCTCCGTCGGCGCCGGGCAGGGCGGGCGAGGCCGGCGCGTCGCCGGGCCGCCGCGGTGACAGCCCCGCCGCCGCCGCCACGTGAGGCGGTGGAGGCGGCCGGGGCGCCGCCAGCCCGCCGGGCGGGTCGAGGCGCGCGCCCTGCCGCGGGGCTGCCCGGCGAGGCGGCGCGAGACGGCGCTCTCCCCACGTGAGCTGTCAGCTCGCTGCCGGCGCCGCCGCGCCGAGTCCGGCCGAGCCACGCCACCCTCGCCGCGTCGCCGTTCTCCTCTTCTTCGCCGCCCGCGGCGTCGCCGCAGCCCTCTCGCGCCGCCCCGCTTGCCGTGCGGGCGAGCGCCCGCGGTGCGGCGCGGCGCGGCGGGGCGGCCTGGGGCTGGTGCCGCGCCGCGCCGCACCCCGCCTCGCCCTGCCTCGCGCCGCGCCAGGCGCCGGCCCGCGCGTCATTCCGATCATTCGCCGAATGACGGCGAGGGCGTCGTCCCGCGCCCGGCGCAGCCGGCCGCCTCGCGGACGCCGCCTAGACGCGCGGGCCGTCGCCCTCGCGCGGGGCCGCCTAGAACAGCCGAATTCTGACCACTGGCGTTAATAATGTGTGTCAAGTAGTCGCCTCCAGCACGGAGATTCAGACGCCGCGCTAGCTCACCCCTGCCCTTTTTCCTCCCTCGCACCCCTTCGGCGTCGGTCATCTGGCGGCGCGGCGCCGCGCGGCGTCTCTCCCTCCCTTTACTTCCCCTTACGTACCCCTCGCGCCCCCTCCACGACCGCCCTCCGTACGGCGCTGCTTCCCCTTGCTTTCACTTCCCCCTCCAGAAACTTGTCTCGGAGTGGGGAAAAGGGGTGAAAAAATCCTAGTGTATAAGCGAAGGCAAGGCAACAAGGGGTTTTTCTCCCCTTGAGGAAAGGGAGGGAGAAAGGTGGGGGGGGAGAGAGGGGCGGAGAGAGGGGTAGAGGAGGGAGAGCAGGCGAAGCGTCGTGGAGGAAAACGACGCCGAAGTCTTGTGAGCAGCCAGCGCCAGACGCCGGCGCACAAAGTCGTAAGGAAAATATACCAGTGAAGGGGGATGAAAAGGAGAGGGATGGTAGACGCGGAGGGGGCAGGAGAAAAGATTTTAGAATAGGAAGGGTTTGTCCGCGCAGCGTCTAAGAGGGAATGGAAAGAGAGGGTAGTATTTTGCGCTTCTCTTTCTCTCTCTCTATTTGGGACCGCTTCCTTTCCTCTTCCTTTTCGAAAGGAAGAGAGCGCGAAGGTTTCCTCTTCCTTCATCAGTTCGTGTGTCGCGGGCGGAGACGTCGGGCGTCGTTGCCAGGGGGGCGGCGTCGGAGTCGGGCGTCTAGTAGTGCGGGTGCAGGGCCAGCCAGAGGGAGGAAGGGTTCTCCTTGGAAGGCGCTCGCTCGCTGCGCCGTCTCTTCCGCAAAAGGAATTGACGGAGTTTGTTATAAGTTAGAGGTTTCCTTGGAAGGCCGTATCAGTTGGCTGCTCGCCCCCGAACGCGACGCATCACTCGGCGACGCCGCCTCTGCATGTGCGTGCTCGGCCCGTGTGGCTTCTAGTCTGCGCGCCCTTATCGTAGCGTTGCCGGATACTACTGCGACTGGATGCGCCTTCCTGCGTTCACGTTTAGTGGCAGTTCGAGTCGTCGCGACTTGGAAGATACGCTTCGACTTGACGCGTTTCTGCGGATTCTTCTGAATTTCGTTGCTGTTTCGAAGGTGTTAACATGTTTTCATATTTCTGTATGGAATTCGCATGGACATTTCTGGTTGAGAATTTGAACCGTGTTTTGAGTTGTTGCGTTGTCAGCTGCTTGTGATTCAACAACATGTGCGATTTTCACGCGATGTCATTCTGAAACATAACTTAATACGATTTTGACTTGTTGTGAGTGATTTCATTTTTGGATTTCACTGACATTTTCGCGCTGTCATCTTTGCAATGTGGGCATTCAGTGCAGTACTCTTAACAGTAGATTCGCGAGACAGTGCGTTTGCCCCTATGTTTAGTTTCTTCTAAATGTGCGGGAAAGACAATTTCATGTTGTGACATTTGTTTCGTGAAAACTTGTAAACTAATTTTGGCTCGTTTGTTTTGCTATCTTTGCAGGTTCTGCGGCACAGCTGAAACGGGGTGTCTCGTCCGCATCTGAAACAATGAGCCAGTGAGTTCCACGCAAGTAAAAAAACTGGGGTTGACCGGTGTGGTGATTCAGAGGGACGCCGCCAGAGAGGGACATCTACCAGTAGAAACAGCTGCGAGTAAGGGACGAAACAAAAAAGGGGAAAGAAGAGCCTTTCTCATCTGGACATATATCTGTTGTCCTGTCATTCGTTCAGTCAGGCATAGAAGAATACAACTATCTCCTGCGTTATCACCGCTACTGTTTTCAAGACGAACTTTTCCATCAATGTTTCCGGAAGTGAAACCAGATAACCAGAAGAATAGCATGTGATGTGTCATTTTACTACCTCAGAAGTGACATTTCAGGTTTTCTGTTGAATGTGAAGAGTGCTACCGAACAGTCGAATCGCTATAATAAAGATTTTTAAACTAAAGTTTATGTGATAGAACTGCAAGTCGTACAAAACACAAAGTACTTACAAATCTACTTGGGCATTGATGACAAGAAGAAGAAAAAGGAATCAGCAAGGGCATTGAAACGACAACAGAATATTGTCAAGAACGGCATTACTTGTTCACCGTACGTCAATCCTCTTGTAATATCCTTTCAGGATTTTCCTGTCAAGAGTCCTGAACTCCTAACCGGAAACTAACTACCAAGGGATCTCATCCCTCATATACCTCATATTCCTATTACTGAGTATAATTGTTCCTGTTCCTAAGCCTTAAAGCACTAAAGCAGACTCGGCGTCCACTAAAGCGCCGGGCTATTTTTTTAAAACGCTAGAGGAAGGATTGTTTGTGTCCCCCAAGTTTTAAAGAAACACTTGTCAAAATTACGGACATAACTTTGAACTCGATCCCAACCCCATTGGATCTCCGTGCAACGCCTGTTCCGGACCACATGTCGGCCGAGGTTCAACAACAGGCTGCACGGTCAGTCTTCAAGATGGATCCAGATTTCTGGCAACAGGCGCGCGGGCCGCCAACGTTACCGCCCGCGCCCAACTTAGGCCAGCAATCGGCGGCGGCAGCGGCGGCGGCGGCCGCGGCCGCGGCTGCCGCAGCCGGAGCGGCCTCTGGGGTGGGAACGCCGACCGGCCAGAGCCAGCAGGGCCCCGGGCCGGGCCAGCAAGGCCCCGGCCCCGGCCAGCAGGCCCAGCAGAGCCCCATGGGCGGGCAGCAAGGCGCGGGCAACGGCCAGCCCGGCCCCATGCCCGACAGCCCCAACCATAACAATGCCAACAACAACAACGGAGGCAACCAGCCGCCACCCGGCCACGTCACGCCGCCGGATACTAAGATGATGACGGAGAAGCTAGTCAACGAATTACAGGTGAGCGCGCGCTGCGGGAGCTCCGCATGTGCATGGTAGACGGCCCTTAGCCTGCACGGCGTCGCGTTGCCTGGCACTCCGTCGCCATCGGCGCACAGCACGGCGTGCGTTGCCGCGAACATCACTTTGGACGCGTAGCATGGCGCTCTCTGCCACTTGACAACACCACCTACCTGTTCCGCCGAACACTCCACACACTTACACACACGACTCCACCGTCTTGGTTGTCGCCTCACTCGCGCACTCCACGTTCTGTTCCGCCGCGATCCTCATCTCACGCACTCTAAATCACGTGTGGTCGGAAGTGCCTCCTGCTTTCCCCGACCATCCACAGGCCGGCGGGGAGCTTCCGTTGAAAGCGGTAGTAGCCTTTCGTTATGAATGCGTATAGAATTTAAAACTCGAGTTGCCGAAACTAGATTCGGTTTGAATGCGGACTTCGGGGAAGACCAGTATGTTCTTCCGGCTGCCGGGCGGTCCCTCCTGGGGGTCATTTCCATGTGCATAAAAGGCCCACTACCGGGGCAGACACCGCAAAAAACAACAGCGTACCGGTTCTGAATAGGGTCGGAGGTTTTGTCTCCGAGGCCCGGTCGGGTCAGGTGTTGGGCGCACGGGACCGCGGGCGGCGGCGGCGGCGGCGGTGGTGGCGTCGGGGCTGCCGCCGCCGCGGCGCCGCTGTCACACGCGCGTCCGTGTGCCCTACGCCCCACGTGCTGCGCGAACCTCCGTCCGGCACACGCGTGCTTTTTCAGCCGACGACGCCGCTCGCGTGGGCTCATGTTTGCGCATCCGACTTCGGGGACGTTTCGCGGTTTTGCGCCTTCATCTACGCAATCAGTGGGCTTGTCTTCCGCATTGGCGCGGACGTGTCGGGGAAAAGTTCAGATGATCGAATTGGGCCAGTTTCTCCTGTGATTGAGCGTTTCTCGCGGCTGTTTACTCCTTGAAAGGCACAAATTAAGTGAAGTTTTGTTTCTGAATATATTTTTATAAAGTGATTAATCTGATGTGAAGTCATTGAAATAACGTGGCAGGTATTTATTTCTCGATATGCTGTGTCTGCATGCCACTGTAGTAAAACATTGCAATACTAATACATGATGTGCAATTCGAATCGCGTTCATAGATGACATCCTCGATTACTACGCTTACTCTACAATTCCCCCTTCGAGGTAGTGAGATGTGCTTGATAAAATTATATTTTTTCATATTCATATTTTCATTCTCAGTTCGTTACTCAGTGTGCATTTCATATTATTTGCGATGAATGGCTGTGAATGTTCCTTGTAAGCTTGCAAATTGTTAGCCGCGGTGTGCGGCATTTCATGATTAAGGCAACGTAATTAATTATATTTACCATTATAAGAAATAAGTTCAATTGATTGCAAGAAATGGATGATGCTAAATATTATGCCTTGGTAGCATCTCCTACATCTTTTTTGCCATGTTGTATGTACAATAAGATCACGGGGCACATACGCACATCATACATGGCAAACCATATCCCCCTAGTGACAACTCTTATATCTCTCCCTATGCATTTTAATCACATGTCTTATCACCGAACGTTAGCATTTGCAAGCTTACTCGAAATATTCCCGCTTCGTGAGTGTTTAGTTGCCCTTGCTCTAGTGTCCCTTGAGCTCGACGTGTCTCGGCGAGGTAGATGCGTGAGTGCGCGGGGCGGGGGCAGGCCGGCGGCGGCCACGAGTGCGTGTACGCGTGTTTTTCGGAGGCCAGCCGGCCCCGAGCGCAGGGCGGGCCGCGGGGTGCGGGCTCCGGGCGGCGCGGGCGCGGCGGCCGGGCGCTGGGGTGCCGGGGGCCGGGGCCCCGGCAGCCGGCAGCGCGCAGCCGGCGGCTTCCTGGCCCCGCGCGCCCGCCGCCGCCGCGCCCGCTCCCCGGCCTGCCTCTGATTAGCATGCCACGAAACTACCTCGCCAAATTTTAGTCATATTTAGACAATATTCTAGGTTTCTGGTATTTGACAACGGTGCGCTTGTCGTGGGATTAAGGTCTTCATAATCATTTAAGCGAACATACGAGTTTCTGGAAGTCATTTTAGCCTGAATAAAACGAATGATTCAAGTATAGATATTATTAATGGAAATTATTCAAGCTTTGGTGGATCGTGGTCGGGTTCGATCCTATTTCATATTCGTGTGTCTGATATTAAATTACCGTTTCTTACAAGCAATCGTAATGTGTTTTGGAGTAGAATTTCTTCGACAACGCCCACTGTGTTTATTACGGTCTAAAGTTTTGATTTCACTGGACATGCTTGTGAACTTTGTTAACTGTCACATTTTGAAATAGAAATATCGTATACCTTCGAATATTATTTCAGATCGTTTTCATTTTTTAGTTCCAAAAATATCATTAAAAATTTGTGGAGGACGTCGAATGTCTTTTGCATCGAAAAAACAGCAATAAGTAAAGTTCTTCGCGGTTGATTGTTAAAACACTTAATTTTTTGAGGTTATAAATGAAGAATACATGCGGCAGGTGTACATGATTGTCTTATTCTGTCATGTTTTACACTAATCTAATTTTTAAATAATTTGTAAGTTACAAAGTATCCAATGCTGGTTTTAGTTTGCAGAAGAAGTTTGAGGTTCATCTACAGGGAATTTATTTCGATCCTTTTGCAGTCTTGTGATGCCATTAATTTGTCAACAACAGACTGGCGATATTCTCATTTCCATCGCACGGTTCCATGGCCGTTATACATTTTGTTCTCTGAATCTTACGTATTTTAGTTAAAATAACACGAATAGCTACTTGAATTTAGATGTATATATCTGTGTGAAAACAGCAGTTTCGTGTGCTTACAACATTCGCGTTCGGATTTCGGTAAATTGCATTTCAGTAGAATGTTAAAACATTTTTCCTCATTTAAACGTGTTCATTCATTTTTTGTTACATTGTTACTGATTACTTCGTGTGTTAACAGTTATGTAGCTTGTCAAACTGCGTGACTTGTTTTTGTGACACTTAGGTTTCTTTGACTAGTCTTATCGAGTACAGACCGCCCGTCTCCATTGAACAGGGATCTAAGACGAACGATTTGAGGCAAAACCAGCCGCATCGATAAATGAGCGAGAAGTCCTTTTGGGCGAGAATAACGACGAGCGAAGTTCGCCAGTCTTTGGCCAAGAGTTTTCGCATATCGCCACGGCGTGTCTCCAATAGCGTGGCTCCGCAGGCCGAAGGCGAGGAGCGCGCTCCGGAGCGAATCGCGCCCCCGCATTCGCCGCGGGCGTCGGCGTCGGCGGCGGCGGCGGCGGCCGGCGTCGGGGCCCCGCGGGCGATCGGCCGCCGGCGACCGGCGCGCCGCCGCCCCGCCGCCGGCCCGCCCGCCGCCGGGGCACGCGCCGCTCGCCGCCCGCCCTCTGCCCGCCGCGACGCGTCCGATTACGCAACTAGGCGACTTGGTGTTAAAACCTATTCGTATCCGCAAAGCGAAATAAAATGGACACGTAGGAAATGCAAGACACATGATCCCACAGTTCATCAGAGAGAAAATATTAATGTAAACATCCCATATTAGTTCCTTCAAAGAAACGTAGCTGAACTTAAAACCGATGTCAAGGTGGGGAAGAAGGATAGGGGCGTTTCCCAGGTGCCTCTGACCCTCACCCAGCCCGGCTGTTACTAGCATGCCACGTGTATTTTATGACTTACGAATAAACAATAATAGACTAGCCGGACACCAAAAAATTTCTACAGTTTAATGCGATTTTGTAGTGATAAGAATGTGGTAACGAGAATGCCGGCTAGAGCGATGATTGGGTATACGGCATTAAGCTGTTCGTTTCGTTCAAAATCTAAATAAACGCCGTGGAATATAAGATGCACAGGACGGTAGTACACAAGTGACTCGTTGAAAATCACCGATCATAGAAATGTGAATGGCGGCTAGAGCGACGACTGAGCATACGGCATTAAACTGTTATTTTCGTATAAAATTAAAACAAGCTCCGAAAACAATAAGAAGCGCAGGGCGTTCGCCGACCAGTAACTCGTTGCGAATTACTCCATGTCATTTTCCAAAGAAATTTCGCTCTCAGTTTCCTCCCCTAGAAGAACGACAGCTAGATCACAGAGGGGTTAGATGGTGAAGGAACTGTCATATTGATCAGGTTGATGGATCTTCGGAAAGAATGCCGAAGCCTTCATGCATTCACGATGTTCACGAAAAGAATAAAATATTAGAATATTTTGCGTTTTATTTGTAAGTACTCGCAATGATATAATCCCCGTTTTGAAAGAGGCTTAGAAGCACTGGTCAATTCCTCACTGTGAATGTATTTTCCAACTGCCCGACGTAAGGACTCTGCAGCCAAGGGAGGGCTGGATACGTTGAATCGGCGTTGTTTTATTGCTCTTCCGATCGCTCGCCTCTCTTTATTCATGCGTACATCCTTTTCTTCTTTTTATCAGTTTCCTTAGTCAGCCTACTGCTTTTTCCCGCTGTCGTCTTTTTGTATCAATCAATTCGATTCTTCGGTCTCATCGCCACGCAGCTGCTCGGTTTCGGTTCTCCATCCCCCGAGAAAGTCCTAAATTGCGAAACGGATTGAGAGTGTTACAAATGTTGTGTTTCATAGTCGGGAACATGAAGTAATGTTTTAAAACTTAATCTATTTACACTGCACATATTTCGTACACTTCCTGAGCGAATAATATTATTAATACAACGGTATCAATTCTGTAATAAGCCGTTATGAAATTGGGTAAATTCATTTGGTCAATTTTCTACACAAACCTGAATGTTGGATGTCATATTCTGTTTAACTGACATTACATGTATAAATATTACGAATGCTTTTATTAACTATTTAGAAGAAAATATTCTGCAAGAATTTTGTCTAAGAAACTTGTTCATATCGTAAGCATATTATCATCATCAGAAAAGAATGTCTTCTACACGCACTTAAAACAAATTTTATTCTCGAGTATTGTGTAAGCTCAACAAATGTATATCGTCCGTTTCGACTACTCCTACGTCACCCAGAAGGCCGCCTTCTCCGCGGTGGCCTGTAACAAGGCGCGTTCTTTTTGTTCGCCCCGATCGACTCGTCGTTTAATCGGGTTAGCACTTCCGAAGGCGATCGACAATGTCAGCTCCTAAGAAACTCAAGTGCCGTCATATTCCGCCACTTAGTACCCACTGGAAGATCGGGAAAGTTTATCGCGGCGAAGAATCGCGGGGGTGAGGGAAAGAGGCCGGAAGGCGGGGAGGGAAGCCGAGAACATCGGTGTAACAAAACGCCTTCTCGATACAGTGGCGTTCGCCCCGCGTGGGGCGGTGCACCTCGGGCCCCGCCGCCGCAGCCGCCGTCGCCGCCACCGCGGGCCTCTTCGCCGCCTGGCGCGCGCTGCCAGGAGGCGTTCCGTCGCGTTTGCTCCCGAAGGCGCCCACACCTCCCCGACCCATCGACAAGCAATCCCGTCCCGAGCGATCGAGACGTGGCCCTCGCCGTTGGCCGGCTGGCGCGCTGATTCTTCACAGAATATCCCTTAAAATAATAATAATAATAATAATAATAATAACAATAATAATAATAATAATAATAATAATAATAATAATAATACATAGCCGACACATAACATCTTTAGTCGTGATTTAGGGGAACAATAATACAGCTAATCTTCTGATGTCCATAATCTATGATCATCTTTCCTTCTAGTTCGACATCGAACTGCAAATTTTTCTTTGCTTATTCTTGTACTTGCTTTTCATAGACCGACGTAGAACTTGTATTTCGACACGAATGCGTGAGTATTCGTGAATCGAAATATATACACTGACATCAGTATCTACTTTCTCGGTCCACGCAAACGCTCGACTGTAAATTGTTCTTGCAGTAATTAATAATAATAGTAATAATTATAATAATAATACAAAGGAATTTAAAATTGCATTTAATTACAGAATATAAAACACAATGTAATAAATTAGCGTGGAAGCATAGCATTTTCAAAATACGGCAGCAATGCGTAAGAAATGCATAGAATGTTTCTTAAACCATAAACATGCATGTATAATTTTAACATTTTCTTTGCTCTAAATTTAGAGTTTCAAAGAGATCAGGAGACTCGGAGTCATTTCTGCATAGTTAAAAAAGCAATTAGTAGATGTACCGAAAACGTTAAAAATTGTCATAACTTTAATACTAAATTAATAAGATCGGCTAAAAATATAGTATTTTCGTCGTAAAACTAATCAAAGAGTAGTAGGCATGTTTGAATATTTTGATTTTTGATGACTAGGAATGAAATAATTTTGTCAACTCAATGCAAATTACATTTGGAAACACACCTGCGGAAGCATAAGTCGTCACCAACCTTAGTATACTCTAAAGAAGGAGTGCTTTCCATTTAAGACATATTGCGTGAATTACGAAATCAATCATAAAAAACTCACTTCTGATTGGAAAATAAAATAAAAGAATGAGAATTTCAAGAAACGAAAGTAGCTCCTGAGCAAAAAAATAATAAAAACACAATTCCATGTTGATAAAAATGTGTATAATGTTCATACATTTAAACACACATTCGTATTGCTTCTCATAAATTAACTTGGGATATAATAGCATTCTAAGCGTCATTGATGTTTCTTTTATATCATGTTTGAAGATGTTCTAACCAACCTGTAAAGTAATAAGCACTCCACTCCAGTGATAAATTAATAAGATGATTTCTCAAACCAAACTATAACGTTTCCAAACCACTCTCATCATTAATGATAATAGTAAACCGGTGATAATGATATTTCATTGAGTTATTTTTATTCTTTTTAATTTTGATTTTCTTGAAATGTAGAAATTCTTACATTAGTCAGAGAAAACTTAGTAGTTATTTTTCTTCTTCAGATATTAGGCGTTCGGCCCGTTGCGTGTTCTTTTTATTTTCCTGGTATTTAAATCACTCATTTAATTTTTAATAATAAGTTCTACATCTTAGATGGAAAATTTGAGATTCGAATTCAAAATGAATTTCTTAGATACATAAATCAAAGTTGAAATCGCTAATTTTTTAAGTAATAGGAAAGTGTTCATGTTAAAGAATTACATTCTTCTATATATTTCACTTCCTATATTAAGCCTAATATAATTACTTTACAGCATATTTTTTCTATTGATGAAAGTGTATACAAGCCCAATAAAACAAAACGTTTCTGAATGAAATAAAACGAGTAGTCGGTCAATCAGGGAATCTTTCCTTTGTGTTGAAAATGCATTCATGTCATTTTCTCTACTGTTTCATATACATACATCGAACCTTTCTAAATTGCAAATATTTGACTTCTTTTAACCACATACTTGTATTTTTTCACACGACTACTAATGAACAACCATTTGAATACTTCACACATGCTACACGTACTGGAGCAGAGATAGCAACCCAGTCCTTCCCAGTAGCTCACCCGAACTGGTTAGGCCTGTTGTCAATCAAGAAGTGCGAGATTCCCTTCAGTCTGCCACCCCGCCGCCTTACTTCTTGCGGTGAAAGGCCGGTTCTTGTTCCCGAGGTTACAGTCCACTTGTTAACGAATTACCGAGCACTTACTGGGCGGCGTAATGTCCGTTTGTTCTATGGAAGTTTGCGGGAGAGTAAGAATTTCTTTCAGTTGTGTTTCTTCAGCTTTTCATATTCATGTCATACTTTCACACATTTCTATTGCACCGGCAGTTATAACTTGTTCTCCACTAAAAGAAAAATGTTTGTTGTACTTTCCAAAGGGATTCATTAGGTCATTTCTTTGGTGGTTATTAACCGCTACTAGTGCTGAGCATTATTATCCATATTAAAAGGCTTTTATTTCATGGTATTTAAGTTGCAACATTGCGTGTAGTTTTGCTCCCTGAAAAAGAAACTATTTAGTTTTATAACTTGTACCACGATACATATATTTACTCTCATTAGAATAAAAAAATGTCACGCAGGTGGTAAGCTCAGAGTACATGAAATGTCACGCATTTATGTTTGAGGGTATTTCGCCCCTACTTAATACTTATCGTCGAGGAGATCGCGTTGAGAATGTTCTTGACAACACGAGTGAAAGCTTTTTTCTACACCCGTCTGTCCCTACAATTAACACCTTGAATTTTTTTGTTTCGCACTAACAGCAGTTTATCTCTTGTTTGAATTTTTTGTTATTCATTATCATACACGTTTACATTTATTCACTTTTTGTCAGCTACGTCTTTTGAATATTGTAATGAAAAGTATTTGTAGTTTGCATGAATTTTAGGGCAGCCTTTAGAATTTTGCTTTTATTATATATTCATTTATATTTCTTTGCTTTTGGAATACATTTGAAATTTGCTCCTTTTAAGAAGAAACTGAACGCAAATGTCGTGGCCTAAGCTGTTGACTCCTGATATTTTTGAAAAGCATGATATTAGTCGTTTTTCTATAGTACTTAGAAAATAGTTTTAAATCAATAGAATTGTGATATCTTTGCACTGTTCTTTATGGAGATTCATAGCCTATTGAAATGTCTGACATACTACGGCTAGAATAGTGGGAATCTTGCAACATAGTGTCATAGATATGTTATTCATCTAGTTCAGAGGTTTCCCAACGCCCAGTGCTGCGACCACTATAGTCTTCCGATGCATGTCACTAGCTGCTAAGGCTAAGCAATGCAATGGTCGAGCAGAAATAGTTGGGTGGCCTCTGCTCTAGGCGAAGAGCGCTGCCTTTTCTCTTGCTCCTTTGGCTCGTTTGGCTCTTGTGGCTCCTCGGGCGCTGGCGCTGCGCGAAGGCGACCCATTCTGATGCCATGCGTGCGTATCTGTTGCAGGAACAAATGGTAATCATCCGTGCGGCCGTTTCCGGGTGCGGTTACCGTGCGGAGGCGGGCGAGGTGCAGGCGGAGGAGGCGGAGGCGGAGGCGGAGGCAGAGGCGTCGGCGGCGAGCGCAGAGGTCGGGAGGTCTGGAGGTCCGGAGGCGCGCAGGAGGCGGCGGCGGCGGCGGCAGCGGTGGTGCAGCTGACCGATGGCCGTGCGCCCTGCGCGCAGGTGGCGCCGCGCCGCTGAAACAAAGGCAACCAGCGGTGGCGGCGGCGGTGGCGGAGGCGGCGGCGGTGGCGGAGGCGGAGACGGAGGCGGAGGAGGCGGCGGCGACGGCGGCGGCGGCGGCGGCGGCGAAGGTGGTGGCTGCCACCCCCCGCCGCTCCGCCTCGCCCCGCCCCGCCCCACGCCCGCCCCCGTCCCGTTCCCGCCTCGCCTTCGCCCCGCCCTGCCCCGCTTCGCCCCGCCCCACCCAGTCCCTTGGCCCCCGCGACCCCAAAGGAATCGCCATGCGCAAGTAGTCGAGCGGCGACAAGCGCACACCTCCGGTTGCAGCCCGCCAGGCTTGAAGCCTTGGGCCCCACACGCGCCAGGACATTCCCACCACCCCGCATTGGCCCCTAGCCCTCCAAGCCCGTCTGCTCCCGGGTCGTTGACCCTCACTTCGGCCCTTTCCTATCTTCTCCACTAGCCGCTGCCCTTAGTGCAGCTCACATGACATGTTTGGGCACTAGGGATCAAAAGAACTGTTCTTTACGGGCACCTTACAATATTGTTCACAAAATCATTAATTACTGGACATCGCAAACTCAAATTTATCATTAAATAGCAGAATTATGATTCTATATAGCTGATCTAAATGCAGCTCTGGGGATACTGTATTTGGCAGGACACTGGCCATCAAAAGAACTCTACAGAAATGCTAAAAGAATGCTCAGAAATCCATTGAAATTTTTAATCTTATGAACTCAAAATGTAAACATTTAAGTAGCTGTTTTTTTATAAGAGTCAATATTTTAGATGTATATATTTTAAACTCAGCATATATTTGTTGCAATGAATGAAATTTCAGCTTTTTAATTAAAAAATTAATACTTTCTTGTATTAACTTTGTCCAAATGCAAGTTATTTCACCGATTACTTTTGGAGAAGCAATGACCTGGATTTTGTTTTAAGTACAGGTCAGTCATTTTCAAATTCAGATAATTTCGAATACTATGTTTACATCTTTCCCTTGTATACAATATTTCAAAATTTTGGCAATTTCAAATCGTATGTATCCATACGTTCATTAAAAAGTGCGTTTAAAGACTTTTATCCCCTCTATCTCTGAACACGTTTATCATTTTGTTACATATTTGTGCTCAGAAAGACCAATTCTTAGAGACAGAAGGATGATTAGGATACTGCTATTTAAAGATAAATTGCCCTTGTTTCAATGGGTAAGAATATAAATCCCCTTATTTAGTCTAAGGATATTTGTTTTGATACACCATTATCGTATAAGTGATTTCACACACACTAGTACCAAAGTTGAATTTAAAATAACATATTCTTGTCAAAAATAAATATAGAATTTAACAAAATTTGCCACCCTTACTTCTAAACGATTTCTTTGGTTTGTTGTCAAGAATGTGAGGGTATTTTATATGCCAAAGTGTCTTCTGGGGACATCAATACTGTTGTTTCTTCAAATTCCCTCATTCATGTATACATGAGTTTTGAAAGAATTCTATGAACACATTGGTTCGCCCTTATAATTCCGTTATTTTTTCATTTACATACTATCAATGATTTATTGAATGTTTAAGATAATTTTATCTCATCATTTATGTAACTGGTACTGTCAACATTCGTATTAAACTCTCACTTCTCTAGAAGCTCTGTCCATGAATCATTAATAGTTTTACATGCAAAAAGTACACAGCTTGTTAAAATGTTTGAATTTCTTGAATTATTGGTATTTGGAAATACATTTTTAAATGTTAATTTGTTAATGTCTACCAAATTTTACGTAAACTAATACATCTGAAATAATCGACCGGGGTTATGTTTTTGTAAAATTTATAAAATTTCATTTGCTTGTCAAAGTCTATATTCAAGTAAGATTATTCTTACTACTTTGCAACCTTTTCCACGGCAATTTGGGAAGCTCCCAAGACTGTGGGTTTAATTTGACTCATGTTAAATTCCGCATTATTGAAGGGATCTCAATGCAAGAATGAGAAACATTTTTGCAATTTTTACATCCTTATTGCTTGAATAACGTTTTGTTTAAATGCAAAGGGAAAACGCATGAGATGTCCAGATAGCTGTGTCGTTAGTGATTTTGAAGACGAGTAGGAAAGTGCCCCAATGTGGCGATCGTCATAACTGCTTTCTTCCCCGCCCCTGCTTCCCCATCCCCCTGGCGCGCGTCGTCGCGAACAGCCCCTCGCCCGCCTGCCCCGCCCACTCGGCGCTCACGCAGCGCCCACGCAGCGCCCACGCTGCGCCCACGCTGGTTGCCCGCGTCTCCTCGGCTCGGCGGAACCCTCCTCTAGACCTCCGCGGTCTGCGCACACTCCGCTCGCCCCTCGCTCCTCCTCGTGCCGCCTCCGCACCCGCATGGGCCCCGCGCCCCACCCTCACCCCTCCGCACTCCTCCGCACCACCCACCACCACCCACTCCCCGCCACCGCCCCCTGCCTCCCGCCCCCACTGGGCCCGGCCCGGCGCTGTCTCGGGCCGGGACCCTCCGACTGGACCGGGCTGCAACAACTTGGGCGCTCACCTCCTCTTTGGCTTCTTAACATGTTCAATTGACACATGCCCATGGCCCTAATTTCTTTGAAAGGTCCTATGTTGTTGCAGCGTGGTTTGGAAAAGACCTGCATGTTAATATAAGATTAGAATTGACTGTCACCTATGTTGTATACTTTTTGTGTTATGTATTGTCTGTTTGTTTTAATTTATTTTATATATTTTGTTTATGTTTTGTACAATGTTTTGATTTTGGTATCAATAATCATTTTTTGACACACATGCCGTATTGCATCTGAACCAACTTTTTGGCTCTTCTTAATCTTTTACACAAATGATCTGTTTGAAGTTAAACAATGATTTATAGAAAATACCTCTGGAATGAATACTCTGATACTGAGACATAAATATTTACTTCAATGGTGGAAATAATTATGTCAGAAGAAATGACTTTTATGGGAAAATGGACTGAGAAAAACTACTAATAAAAGTATTTAAAACATTATTGTTTATATACAATAATAAAGACCCGGTTTAGGTTCGGACTTCTTTTAACCATCGTCTATTAAATGCAAACCTGCATGGACCGTTGACATCAATTGAATGCCCTGTGATTTTGGGATACAACTTTCTCTATATCATATTGTTTGCAGTCGTTTTGTAAAAACTAACATCATTTTTTCAATTTGTAACAGATTTGTTTTATGATGTGTGAAATTTCCACAGTACTCATCTAGAATTAATATTTAATTCAATACATCATTGATCATTGCGTCCTGACCGATTCTAATGTTATTAATTTCATTTTTGGTATGTGTGCGCATTTTCACACACTGGTATGCATACCTATTTACCTGTATTTGATATTTGAGCTTTGCATGGTAGTAGTATATAAATGAAATGAAAAAGGAGAGAGGTACAATAATAATAGGAAAAACCCATATTCAAAATTTCAAAGTTGGTTGATTTCTTTTCCAATTGTTTAAAAAAATTGTCAATTTGGTGAATTTAGAATACATTCCTTAACTACAGAAACCTAGAAATCACTAATAATCATAATCATTCTTGGGATTGATGTGATAATTTCAGACTTTCATTTGAAATATATATTGTTATTAAATGATCGTAATTCAGAAATATTTCTCTCATCCCTTGCGAATATAAACCTGCCATGAAGAGACGTTTGCAAACAAAACAGTATTAAACAATTTTCATTTTTCTTTTCACATAAGCATATATTAATCTTCTTCTGAGTATATTTATGTTGCATCACTGCTCAAAATATCGGGCAAACCAAGTTTTTATTGTAGATATCCTCTTTTTTATGAATTATTCGTAATAGATTCAGGAAATACATTTAAACATTCCCCACATAGGAACGGTAAAATTTACATTTTTACAGTAGTTTTTTGATACTAGAAAAAAGCAGTTAAATGTTTTCTTCCTTATTATCTAATGGTTTTCAAATTGTAAGTGCATTAGTGGTTTTCGTTCAAGTACTACTGGCCTGAGACACAGAAGAAATTTTAATTATTCGTTTTATTATTTGAATGTAATGCATTAATTTATGAATTAATCTTTCATTTGTAATGCCCTTCCTCTTATATACGTACTTCAGGGCATTAAATGTGGATTGTTAGAGCAATGAAAGTAGACAGTATTGTTCTTCTGTATTCTAGTTGTGAAACAAAAGGATAGGAAGAACGAGTCGGCCGCTGTTATTTCTGTTTTTGTTGTTTTCCGACTCTTGTTAGTATTCATTGCAAGCACCTAAACTTCCTTTTTTGGGATCAGTCTGGTAGCAAAGCTTTCGACATAAGAAATGAGATTCTTTGTAAATCAAGACACAATAACGTGAGTTCATAAGCTTGCATACTATTACACAATGTAAATACAGTACACTTGAGTCGTTGGCAAGTGCATGGGAAAGAAAAGATAGATTGCATATCCAGTTAATTTTAAGTTAAATTGTGTTTTATTTATTTTAACTTAATATTCTTTCTTGATTTAAATTAAGAGAACAACGAAAGAATATAACCTCATTCATTACAAGGATCTTTTGTAAAAAACGTATAGTAAGACATCTAATTATTTATTTAAAGAAACGATAGGCTATAAAATACTTATGAACATAGAAATACAGCGCGCTCTAAAGATAATTGCTTCATGACTTGGCCAAAAAAGCACATTCATGCAGCTTTAAACCATGTACAGGAAGAAAACGTTTTACACCTGCTAACTTGCATCATCACCTTCATATGCTTTGTGACCTCCTTAAATTTTTGTGTCCTATAAAATTACTGAACTGACTCAAGAATTTTTATTTTCGTAACATATTTTTCTTATCAATCTTGCAAGCGTCTTGATGTCAGGTGAATAACTCATAAAAGACATAACACAATGTTTCATGGGCTTTTATTTAACTAATGAGTTTATAAGACTAAAACAGAGCACTATAATACCGTATTACGAAATATTTCCTTTTTCTTAAAAAAAACAACGTTTTATTGGCATGAAAGTAAACACATAACTTCTGACAACATTCGTTCAGCGGAGGAGGCATAAGAAGTTCGCGGCCCCGTTATAGAGCAGAGATCACAAAACCAATTCTATATATATATATATTTGGTAGAAAGGTAGAAACTTGTAGACCAAATATAGGAACCGAACAGAAGTCGAGATAATTGTATTGAACGGTTGCTTTACCTCTTGAGTAAACTTGTATTATCATTGTAAGAGAATAACATAAGAATTTGTAAAATACATATCCTAATTGATGAAGTATTTTAGAAGGGCATATTTTCTTTGTAAATCAAAGAATGTCTACGTTTGCTTGGAAGTGACATGTGCCAGACAGGGTCCGTCCGCGCACCAACGTTAAAACCAAATCGCGTACGCCTCCCCTCAAAAGTCTCCGCAGCTCACACGCCCCAACTTTTCGCCCAGCCGAGATGCTGCAGTAGCAGCGGCGGCGAGGGGGGCGGAGCAACGGCGCTGTATTTGCTTGCAGAAGCTAATGTAAATCGCGAACATCGGGAATAGCCTGCTGTCACGCGGGTGACAGTGCGGTGGGCGTGGTGTGGCGAGGCGTGGTGAGGAGCGCGGCCTCCGAGGGGGCGGGGCGAGGGACGCGGTCGAGGAGGCGTGCGGGGCGGGGAGGCGGCGTGCCGCTTGACCACCGAATTAATCGTCTTGTCCGGGCCCCTCCGCGGCCGCCGTGCCGCGTCGCCCCCGTGACCCCGGGCTGTCTCGGAAGGCTGCTGCGGGCCGGCCTCCCGCCCGCCGGATTGTCCCGCCGACCCTGTTCTCCACGCCTCGAGCTCGCAGAGGAGGCTAATTTTTTGCGTGTAGTCTGGTGAGAAACGAGCAGTTAATTTTTCTTCCCTGTTAGTGTCAGGTCTTCTTGGGGCGATCGTTTGTTCCCTGTATACGACTGTGCTACTGGCGATGTGGGGCTTGCATACATTCATACTGCAGTTTGTCGTCATAGCTTTTCAGTTTACACATTTTTGTAGGATTGTTTGCTCATGCCACGTTGATA
The DNA here is from genome assembly GCA_031308135.1 of Acheta domesticus. Taxonomy (NCBI): domain Eukaryota; kingdom Metazoa; phylum Arthropoda; class Insecta; order Orthoptera; family Gryllidae; genus Acheta; species Acheta domesticus. The sequence goes on from JAHLJT010008446.1 coordinate 108,764,278, forward strand.
GAAATTCTTATATACTATGCGTTCGGTGTATAATCTTATTCTAAATGTAGTATAAATGATCTGTGAAAATGGTTGTATGTAAGGTTGGTGTATATAAGTACATGCATTAGTATGCACTATGCAATATTCTTATGTGTATTTATGTATCTGGGTGTGTGAAAGAGATAGGCAAAGAAAAGTGAGGGGAGGGTTGTGTGAAGAAAGAGTTGTATCTTAATTGATTTATTACTGAATAATCTACGCTTTATTAATCTGTGTTAACTACATTCAAGGCCCTTAACTCCAGAAGAAATATTCTATAGATATTTATTTCCTTATTAGTCAAAAGACTAATCTCTTAATTCAGAATCCAAAATACTGGTCATAGTTAAATAATTGGCTGATAGAGTGAATATTTTACATTCTGGGAAATTAGTACTTCATGCATTTATTGATATATTAATTTATTTCTTCTGTCAACACAATTTTATATTGCATTCGCATTTCATTAATACATTTTAGAATGAAAGTGTAACTAACCATAACTCGAGTTGAAGCAATTCAAATTGTTTCTGAGATCTATATCTTAATAACTGCAGAAAGTATATCAAAAGATAGTTACGTATGACCTATTATCGACTGATGCCCTTGTTAATCGCGTTTGAAAATTCCCTTTTCTAATATAAATATTGCTACTATATATCTGTCTAATTCGAAACTGTATTTTTGATTTTATATTACATTAAATATTTCACTTCTTTAAATTAAATAAAATTAACAGTTTCTGAATATGCTCGTTTCCATTAGATAGCAAATGAAAACCTTCATTTATTAAATGTATTATTAGGAGCACGCACAATTGTACAACCATTTAAGGTTTTAATATTATGTTAGTTATTTTCGGGCAGATTATACACCTTATGTATAGTTTTAATTGTATATCAGAAACATGTAGGCGGAATCGAGAAATCACTCAACAACGTTTTGTGTTACCTTTTGTGTTTCAAGGAGTTAAGAACTTGTGACTCTGAACTTCAGTTGCCAGAATGCCACATTTCACTCATACAGATAATATCGCAACTTAGCAAACATTAGGCTGTGTTCCTCGGAAACAGGATATATGATACATTAACATTTTAAATAAGGTCTCTTCGCACGACATTATATCCGTCTACAAACGTGTCTTTGACGATATGGCGGTTGTATTTCAAAAGAGAGCGTGGTAAAACAATTAGGCTGTATTGACTGACCACTGTTGACAAGTGTTCCCTGTCTTTCATGTCATGCTAGCCATAAATTCAAATAGAAGATAAAAATGTATATATACATGTATAAAAAGTTCTTTGGAATATCACATCTCACATGAGAGAGTTAAGGAAACCTCATGATGAAACTTCAGTGTTTTATGAATGTGATGACTTATCAATCCGCTGCATTGAATTATTATTCTCGTTTTGTGTATGAAATAGTGTTGGGAATATTATTACAATGTATGTGGAACACGTTCGGAGGAAAAGGCTTCTTAGAATGATAAATACATTGAGAGTATGTGGAACACTTTAAAATGTAACATCTTCAACCATAAGCAAGTAATAATCACTAAGTTATAATCCATCATCTTGAAAATTGCTGACTGAATATTTGTCCGTTGAGGATTGAATTTTGCTTTGCCAACATCATATTTGTAATAATATGCCTGAAAGAACTGAGATTTTTGTTATCTTACACTCAAGCTTACATTCATTAGATGCACAAATAACTGCATGCATGCAGTTGGTCAGTCAGTGCGGTGACTTTTGCTTCACATGACGCACAGAAAAAATAGGCCTTATTGTTCGCTCAGCCGCTATGTGAAACTAATGAAATTAAGTAAGCTCAACGCACTAATGACCTGACATTTTGAAAAGTCGTCATACATCATTCTGCGGAAATTCGCAATTTTAAGTAGAAAGTCTCGCATTATACCCATAGAAAACAGTGCATTAAATCGAGTTCACAATTACACAAGCAAGCACACGCACCGTGATGAAAGCCCCTCGACTGTACCTCGAATACAATATTTGCTGTAGCGAATACGACTCAACTGTAGGGTGTACCGGATGGCCTTTTACCTTTCGACAGTAAACGGCGTATCTGAGGAAGGGGGTGATTCTTGGAAGGATCCCAACGCAACAGGGGCATAGTACTCTATGATTTTGTGGCATGAGAAACGACCTTCCCAACTGCATGGCAAGGCATACAAATTCCAGAATCGGTGGGCTGGACACTCAAGTTTAGAGAAATTTGTCGCGTTGTCTTTGGTCGTCCTGACTTCTTCCTATGGCCAAATAAGCTTATTCACTTTCCAACATGCGAGCATTAATAGAGTAAATGTTTTCATGACAAAATTTGATCAGATTTTTATCTGGTTTTCCGTTATTCTTGAGCAAATACTAAAGGTTTTTATCTTGTTTCTGGATTTTAAATGTAGTTTATGCCCTCCTATTAAATGTCAGATACAATCTAGTGATTTTACATGTATAAATGCGTTTAAAATCAACGAAGTTTAGTATTACTATGAAAATATTATGTTGAGTGGGATGGTTAAAGAGATGACTGATTTTTATGCCGTCAATAAAACCTGAATGTGTTCTGAGAAAAACTACTATCGATCTGATTAACTTGGGCATGTTTGTTTTCTATGAAACATTGGGACTCTTATCAAGAAATTTTATCTCATTCTTGTCAGTTATACTTGTCTATACCAACATTGACCTGAGGTCTAGAGTAAACCATATCAACATTGACCTGAGGTGTCAATATATTTTAAACTGTAAATGTGAAATGTAAATGAATTTTATTTACTAAGATGTTTTACAAGATATTTCTTTCAATTAACGTTTTTAAGAGGTCAGACATCATTAATTTAACTTTATCAACAAGCGGATACACTCTAAAAGACGTACGTTCACCAACACTGATAGAGCTAGTATTGTTATAAAGACTTCCGTGGTTTCAATCCTCTGCATTAACATACTGGGTCTTGTGTATAATGTACAAAGGTGTACAGATCATGCAACTACGAAAGGGGGTGTGATAGATACAATATCGACTGTTGATACAGCAGCGTGTTCCTCTGAGGCCTGCAGGTGGAACCGGTTCCTTAAGTCTTCGCGAGGACCTCGATCACTCGTTGTTCGTACGGCGCGTTGTGAATGAGCCCGGCTGGATGAGGGCCCCGACCGCAGCCCCCGCCTCCCACTCCGCCCACCTCGCACCGCCCCCGCCCCCGCCCCCGATCCTCACCGCGAAGGTGTTAGGTGCTGTCTTGTGCGCCACGAAGAAGCGCGAGAAGGTGTTGCTCAAACGATCTAAAAGGCTCCGAAGCCGGGTTCAATTGCCTCACTTGAAGGGACCCCTTCCCCGGGGGAAGGCATGCTACGCATTGTGCACTGCGTCAATACACACTCGCCGCCTACACCTGTTTGACGTTCGTAGGCCGCCGTCTCCGGGGCGAGGGGAGAGGGCTCAAAGAGACGATTGTCCGCGGGCTACCAGTGCTACTCACCGGGACCACAGGGAATGGGGTATTCGAAAGAACTGCGCTTCTTCAAAAAAACACGACCTAAAGCACGTGTGTCTGTGTGTGTGTGTGTGTGTGTGTGGTGTGTGTGTGTGGTGTGTGTGTGTGTGTGCGTGTATGTGTGTGTGAGTGTGTGTGTGTGTCCGCGTATGTGTGTGTGAGTGTGTGTGTGTGTCCGCGAAGACAAGGGCAGACGAGAACGTGAATGGGCTAAACGCGGCCGTGTTGCGTACGTATGTGAGTGAAAGTGTCAGAATGGGGTGAACGTGATGTGAATGTAAGAGGTGGATTTGAATGGGAGAGAGGAATGTATGAGAGTGGACTTAAACGAAGTGTGTGTGCATCTCGGCGAATGTTTATCCACCGAGAGCGGATAGAGCGATGTATGGGTGTTAGGAGGGGAGCGAGAGTGTGAGGGTGAATGTCTAAACATGGCAGAAAGAGGATCTGGGTGTAATTGAGAAGTACAATCCGTGTGGGTGGATTCAGCTGAAGTTTGAACGGCTTGAAAGGATGTAGGTTACGCATCTTAAAGTGGTTTTAAAGACATCTGAGATGTACGTGAGCAAGGTCAGTTCAAGTAGAATTTCTATGAGGAAAGGGATGTGACTTGAAAGTGTTGGTCATTGCAGCAATTATCAGGCACTGTAGTTATCGTACGGCCATAGTCATGCGCTCAGAGACACATCGTTATGAATGCAAGACAAAGCAGTCTATTTAAGTGTGTATTTGCCTAGGAATTTTACGTTAGGACATGGTGTAGAATTGTACAATCATAGTGTTGAGTTGCGCACATGTATCATAAAAAGTCTTTAATTGAGAATTTGCAGTAACGCACATCGACTTTCGCGCATAACCGAAGGCTCAAAGCTTAGGCACAAACGCTCGAACGTAACCCGTCATGTACCCCCTTCCGATCGAAGGCGAATGTGAGGAATATCACTGCTTGTGTGCATGTGTGCTCGTCGAGATCTACCGTGTAAATGTATTGTACTTTTTCATTTACTGACTGACCTTCAGGACAGTACTTATTTTCGTTGTACATCTTTGCACGTTAACGATTTTTCCTCCTCCTTTTTCATTCGGAAACTCTTTCTTTCTCCTACGACGCCAAAATTGGAATAGAAGTAGGGTGGCGATTATAGAACGGGTGTGTTTTTAAACCTAAAGCGAAATAGCATGGACTAATTTTAGACTCGGTAAGTCTTGCAAGGGCGAGCAGGCGTGGTCCGTTAGGAGCACGGTGATCCACACGTGTGCTCCCAGTGACGGACCACTGTCAGAAGCGCGACGTGAGGCTCCAGGGTGGAAGGGGAAGTGGCGGGGAGCGAAGGGCGCAGGGAGGGGCGACGCGAAGGGGAATAACCGGCGGCGGGGCGGGGATTGCCGCGGTGGTGGTGGCAGCGGCGGGGCGGGGGCGGCGGCGGAGGGGCAGCGCTCGGCGCGGCGAGGGGCGCGGAGCGCGGGGCGCGGGGGCGGCGGAAGCGCAGGTGGACAGGCGCTCCCCGCGCCTCGGCGTCGCCGGTCGTCCGCCCGCCCGCGCGCGCCGCCACCTCGTTCTCCGTTTCGCGGGAAGGTGGCGTGGCGACTTTCGCGACGTAGCACGCCGGGCTGCGGGCGCGCGCCTCCGCCGCCGCCGCCACCGAGGCCTCCGCCGCTTGCCACTGCGCAGGCGCGACGCGCGCTCCGCCAGGAGGCGAGTGGGTGGCGGCGCCGTGGTGGTGCGCGGAGGGGCGGGGCGGGGAGGAGCGGAAGGGTGTCGGGGGCGGGGAAGAGAGCGGCAGACGAGCGCGTCTTCGGTTTCGTGTGCGTTTGTTTCGCGGTGGCGTTTACCCGGAGACGGAGGAGAACGCGAGGGCACAGACGGAACGGAAGAGGAAGGTAAGGGGATGGGCGAGGGAACGAGAGAACGAAAGGATGGGTGGAAGAGAGGGTGTAGGGAAGGCGGAGGGAGCGCTGTCTCACGTCCTACAGACGTCAGAGCCGCGCACCGCTTCTGCGGTTCAACAGCTGATGCTGGGTCGTGCGGAGACCGTCGGGAGCGCGTGCTCCGGCCGGCCGCCGTTTGCACCTGGGACGAAATTTTCTTTCTTTCAGTCGCCTCACAAGCACTTAATGGCCTCCGCGGCGCGCCTCAAAGCGATGGACAATTTTTCCCTCCGCTTCTTCTGCGACCGTAACGTGTGTGGGCAGTTGAAATATTTTCTAACGTCACCTCGTCTTACATAAATTGCCACGCTTTTAGAGAGTCAATTTGTCTTTAATGCGTTAGACCCTCGTAAAAAATCGAATTTCCCGTGAAGAATGTTACAAATGACAGAAATTGGCTATGACAGTTCACTCCGGACTTCAATTTTTTTTAATGTGTCCCTCTCCTCAGCCCGTAAATAACAGGCCCTCACTCCGGCTCCAATTTTTCTCTCGCTCATTTGCGGCTTCGTGTAGTATTAGAACCAATTAATGCCGGCGGCCGCTATCGGCGTCGTCTATCGCCGGCGGGGTCCCATCGATCCGAGGTGCGATTCGCAGCGGCCGACCACACGCCGTCTGCGCCGGAAGCACATTCGCATTTTTACGAGAGCCGCCGCCGCCGCCGCCGCCGCCGCCGCCGCCGCCGGCGCGGGAGCGCGGGGGGGAGGGCGGCGCGGAGGGCGCCCTCGATAAGCACCCCGCCACGCTTCGCCACCCCCGCCCCGCCCGCCCCGCCCGCCCCGCCCGCCCCGCCCGCCCCGCCTCCCTGCAGCCCCGCTTGCGCCCCTTCGAGCCTCGCTGCCTCCTGCCGCGGCCGATGCCACGCTCTGGGCATGGCCATGTTTTGCTGAATATTGTACAGAGTTAAATGCCAATAGCTTTAGTGTTTTCGGCGAAACGATTTTTTTCCCACCCCAAATTCATTCGAAAAAGCTAATATTTTATTTTGATTTCCATTAATATAAATGTTCCGATTTAAAAATTGATAAACAGCAATATTATCTATTGGACTAACAAAGATACTTTGGGAATAAACACATGCTTTAAACGAAGACATCCATACTTTATTTTTTAAACATTTATAGCACTATTTAATGCATTTATACTACTCGGCAAACGTTTGGAAGTAGTGTTCCTAAAGAATTTCAACATCAATTAGAGGTTGTTTTAAAATCTCGATGATCACTTTATCATTCATCATTGCCTTGATATAGAGATTTTCTGGATTGCTTTTGTCACCAAATTCTTAACCAATTTTCTGTATATTGGTGTTCAATGGTTTTCGCAAACTTAGAACTTACTCTTACAAAATGAAAAAAGTTAATTTCTCTAAGAAAATCTATTTTTCATGTATTTATGCTCATTGTATTACTATAAACAATGGCGTTATTGAGGGAAGGCTACGGGATAAATTTATTATTTTTTAAATATGATATTACATGATCAGAGGCGCATCCGAAGGGGGAGGGGCTCAAGGAATCTTCAGGCAGTTTTTTAAAGTACGTCTACAATGTTGAAAGAATTTTGAAATTATTCTGACATTTTTTTATTTTCGTTCGTCTTCCCGACTCAGACCTTCCCTGGTAGCCTACTCGTACAATGAAAAGTAGGCTACATTCTTACAAAAGAGATTCCCAGTCCAAGCACTCCGGAGCGAGGCATGCACTTCCCCGTCTCCACGGTACGGAACGGCAGGGACCTGGAAACTGTAACAGCAACCCTCATATTACACGGCCCATCCGGCGTCTGAAGTCGCGGCCAGTGAATTACGCCCGGGCGTTTTCAATACAATCGACGCCGTAGCCTGCCTTGAAATTCATTAAAGAGGAAATGATATAGCTACTTGTTCCGGCTTCGAAAGAGGTAATTCCGCGGAGGCGGCGGCGGAGGCGGCCGCGCCCCGCGACTGGAAAGACGGTGCGCGTGATTGCATTGTGTTGGGCCGGCGGGTATCTGATACGGGCGCCGGGAGCGGAGAGGAGCCGCGGAGCCGGGGGGGCGGTTTCCATTGCATGTGCTCGCCGCGCGAGGAGAGAGCGCCACGTGCCTGCCGAACAAGAAGCCCGCGCCGCGCCGTGGGCGGAAGGCGCAGCGGGCCTGCGCGCCCTTCTCCTCGCTCGCTGCGCCCCGATATGCAAATCCTGCCTTCGCGCGCACACGTCTTCACCGAAAGCCCGCGCTGGACCGTGTCACGAGGGCTCGGCACTTTCGAGAGTTTCCTCGCAAACAATCGTAAAAAACAAATCCAGGCAAATGCACACTTTTCGGTCATTTAAAGAAAATATGCAAGTTTTAAAATATTTAAATGATTGATAAGTTGGTATTGTTTAAAATAGAATTTTAAAAGTAATTAAGTATTCTTTTGATACAAAGGGCTGTGAGCTTGAACTTATTTTACGTATTTTGTGTGCCATTAAAATTACTTTATGACTAATTTCAAGTTCACGTTTCCAAACTTTAAGTTATTAATTAACTAGTTTAATACGATATTAAGAACGTTTAAAATTACATTTCTCGATATAATAATATTAATATTAATAATGAACTAATTTGTAAAAAAAATAAAAATAGCATAACAAACTTTATCATTAACGTTAAAAAATTAAATAGGGGAAAACTCTACTTCAAAACTAAGGACCCCCATCTGAAGTGGAAGTTAGCCTCACGGTCTCACTTGCGATTTATCATCTTTGCGTGAATGTTATGATTAGTATTTTAGTTAGTATTTTTGTCTTTTGCTTAAGAGTTTCAAACATTGAAGAAATGGTGCCTTTTAATGCACTTTAATTCTTCACACAGTTAACATTATTGTTTAAGACCTGTGAATTTGGTCCGTCTATTAAGTTAGTGTTGAATTGTAACCTAAGCATAGACGAAATGATGGTCATTAATTTTGTGCCTGGTAATTAAGATCATAACATCACTTTCATCATGTTTATCGCAGTTTCAAATTACTAACACTAGAATAAATCCAATTAAAGTGCCAGCATTAATAATATACCAACGAATAAAAATTTTTCATTAGCTCATTAAGATTACAATCTTATCTACCTAATCCAGTTGCTATTATAACATAGGTACGAGTATTTTTTTATCCAAATAATTAAACCTTTTTCAGCATCTCGTTATACTGAGTTGACAACAATCGTATTCTTTTTCACACTCATTTAGACACCTTGAATAAATTAAATCCACAATTTCTTGACTGTTGACTGAAAGAAAGTTTTGGTGCACATAAGTGCTCTCTTTCTCCATCGGCTCCTATGGTCACGAAAGGTCGGTGGGAAACTAGTCTTTGCTCATTATTATTCCCATTCGATCAATTAATGCCGGTCACTTACCTACCATGTCACAC
>JAHLJT010008446.1:108773244-108813061 GCA_031308135.1 Acheta domesticus
TGCTGCCCTCCAAGCTTCGTCGCAATCGATGTTTTCTCTTATTGCAGAGAAATCGTACTTCTTTAGAAAAGGCTGGCGGAAATATTATCATTTACAATGTTTTATGATTCATTGAGCTACCGAAGGAGATATCGCTGAAAGTGGATTAGTGAAACCTTTCCAATTGTGCAATGGTCTCGAGATTATACTGGAGTGCGTTTAATTCATTTTTCTTAAAACTGGCCAATTGGTAGAAGGCACAGGAAACTATTCTTTGTGTGTATGAGTAAAAGTTATGAATAAAATGCACTCTATTCAATGAATAGCGTCTGGATAATATTTTAACATAATTATCAACAGTAATAGTACTCGTTATATTCATAATGTGTTATTTTAACGAACACATCGAATGACCACAGACACAGGCCAGAGATACAAACATTAAGATTCTATGCTGATTGAGAGGAATCTTCTGTATTAATAAGCTAAATTCTGTTTGATAGCGATTTCAATTCAGTCGAAAACTAGTGGTGCTACAGAATGGCAGAGACTTTCCCATATTGATTTTCTATTTCCTTTAGTCTCGGCTACCTATTCGGACTTGGCACATACTCGTGCCAGCTGCCACCTATCGCCGCCAAAGTACAGTTTTTGGCATTTTCTTAATTTTTCGTTTTCCTAATAGTAGAACAGGAATATTATTTTAACAATATTAATGAACAGTACAACTCGTCCTAAATGGCAATTTACTTTGAAAAATTTGGAGCCGTTTTTAAGAAAATGACGTTTAATCGCTACTGTAAATTCGAAATTTGAAGCTCTTTTTCGCAGACAATTTTTGAATTTTCGAAAAAATCATTAGAACTCTTTTGAAGTACATCAACTCACAAATCCAATATTGTTTACAAATTGCTGAAAATGTACATATTAACGGTGTGAGAGATCTTTCAAAACCATGTGTGTAATTTTTGAAAAAAACGAAAAAATACCCCAAATTGAACCTTACGTCATATTGAACTTTACGTCGTATTAAGGATTGCAATTAGCACTATCAATTCGAAAAGTTAAAAGAAAAAAATTAGAGCCGTTTTTGAGATCATATTGCTTTTGTTATTTTTTAAAATTCTACATATTGCACGCAATATTGCGCAAAAACGACTAAAATTTTCAAAAAATGTACATGACCTTAATGAAAGAACTCACTTTAGAAAACAAATGTTATTTGAAGCAAAAATCTCTATCTTCTATTTTGTAGTTGTAGGAAGAGGCAGAAGGAAATTTAAAATTTGGCAATTTTCAAAAATTCCGTGTTAACCGTGAAAATCGGACCAATGCCACCTTTATATTTTACTCCATTCTTACAAGAAATTTAAAGAAAAAAAGGAGCCCTTATTGAGAAAATTTAGCAAACGTCTGGATCGACATGTGAAGTACCCCAAATTTTGAAGAAAATTTTTCAAAATCGCAGCGCCTTGTGTCGGGCCAGATCGACTGGGGAATATCCATTTGGAAAAACTCCTACGTATGGTTTAGGCAATAGTTGTTTTCACAGACAGACAGGCAAACACATAGACGTTTTAAATAAAAACACTTTTTCGGTACCAGGGGACCCTAAAACGTGTATTTCCGTTGAAATCTCAAAATCGATTTTCCGCAGCATTATATAACTTTCCCTATACTACTTATATTACTCCGTTTATACGTATGTATAAGTAAAAAACGGAAAGTATAAAACACAGCCAAATAATCAAATTCCACTTACAAATATTGAAAAATATTCAACAGCCCTAAGAATATTATCCAATCCTTGTGCTTTAGGCAATTATTTTAGAATATCAGTCATTTGATGAAGCGTTTGCAGTACTCAAATATTATCGCCATTGTTTGCTTCTGCTTCGCTAATGCCTAGACAACAGTAGACAGACTTTTATGTCACCTTGAATTCATGTTAATCAATTGCATTTCCCACAAAGCGTTCCAGTTGCATACAATAAGTCTCGCTAGCTTCCGTTTTACCAGTTTCGTTGCATTTCCGTGCGCGACCTTCATGTTTGTAGAAAAGCTAGTACTCCCTGAAGCTATCGATGTTATCGCTTCGAGCACTCGCTTGCATGCTAAACAAACTGCAACTAGTCCATGACCTCTTGGTTGCATCCTTACCGGGTCAGCGGATGTGTCCCGCCCTGTCTCCTCCTTTCCCTGTGCTTCCTTCTGCTTTCCTTTGCCCTCACGTTCCGATCGTGTTGCACCATATTGTTTAAGAAATCTACACCAAAGAGTAGACGGAAACGTTGTGTCACTTCATTTATATTTGGCCATTGGGTCACGGTGACTTTCATAGATATATACGATTACGTTAGTTCCCATATATTTTTTTAATACTTACTCTCCATTGTCTTTGTAATGAAAGAATGATTTACTGTAACGAACTGTTGAATAAATGAGTATGTCAAAGTATGAAATGTATTTATCGTACTGAAAGAACTTCAATTTCGCGCTGTAAAACTTTATGCACCCAATATTTGATAACAAGTTCGGAATTAAAAAATGTATTGAAAATTTATCGGTATAAAACGAAAAAAACTGTATGTTTCGTTTGGAAAAGTATAATCTGTAGCTCTGCTTTTACCGTAATTATTAACACTTTCGTTACCAAGGGTATAGCCTCTGTCTGAAGAGTGGGTGCTTCGAATCATGACATGAGTCTGAATGTTTTTTCGTTGCATGCCTGTTGCGTCGCGGAATGCCTTGCGTTGAGCTAAGCCCATTTCGACCGAAGAGTCAATATATAATTTATGGTTCAATGAATACGTCTTTTCTTACAAAGTGACAAAGGTAAAGGCGCAGAGTGATAAAATATAATATTAAAACTATAATTTTATAGAGATTTTAGGGAGTTTTATTAACGAGTGCATATATTAAGTTATCTATATTTAGAAATGAATTTTGCCACTTTGGAAGATTGTTAATGTGTACAAAGTACATTAATTGTCGTAGAAAAATTGAAAAAATAAAACTAACAAAAAATATCGAGGCTTGTTCTCTAACCCTATTACCAACTGCCCCTACCTGCAAACAAAGCTTTCTCGTCCTGTTACAAGACTTCTGTGCCTTGGTTCTCCGCATCTCAGTCTTCCTCACCACCCTCACTCTTACCCTCTCCCTCTCACCTGAGTCCCTCTCACTTCACCTCATCCGCCTGCGGAGTTCTAAGTTGCAACCGGTGCTATTAGAGGCACCCACGACATTTCCTAAGTATTTCGAAACTGTCAGAAGCCGCGGGTCTGCGCCTAGAAGAAAACAATTAACTATCAATTTGGCATCAACCTTAAGGATAATCAGCCTTCCTCGACCCATTTTCTCTTCTTTCTCGGCGATGATTTTGCGCGGTTCAAAAGAAAAGCTCTAAAGCGGAGGCACGCTTCTCTGCTACCGCTGTGGATGTCGAAAGGCCTTTTAAAAACACAATCGGGAACACTTGCAACTTCAATGCTCCTCCGTCTACACAGGTGTGTTTATGTCTTCGGGGGGGGGGGCACACGCAAGCGGAACTGGTGCAGGTTATTAAACAAATTGTTGCCACGAAGAGTAAAGGCAATGCGAACAAGGCACTCGTAAACGGTATCGTGCGGCTATGATGCCGCCAGACGGGCGCAACCAGGTGAGTAGGTGTCGTGTTGTGTACCTTATGCACGCGGTGATCTCCGTGGCGTGATACTCCTTTGACGCTATGCAGCCAGCTGGCATAAGTGCCACTAACGACACCGTTTGGAAGCAGATAGCGGCCGTGACGGTTAGCGTCTCTGGTTGTGGGTAGCTGTTTAGAGGAAGTGTGCAAGTAGTTGAAAATGAGGAGCTTGGGAATAACTGCATTAAGGGAACGCTAACGATGTTTCGAGAAGCGTAAGTTGCGTAGTACTTTCATGTGCTCGCTGCTGTCGTAGTAGTGATAATACAAGCCATGAAAAATTTGGTTTTCAATGAGGTACTTAAGATAAGGAAGGAGTAAATATCATTACTGAAAGGTGATCAGCACCTGGTAGAGAGTACTGTTTGCAATTTGAGTCAGTTGACTTGGAGAGAAAATAAAGTGTTGAGTCGAACGTAAATTGGCCTCGTGCATACGAGTATGTATGTATGTATGTATGTATGTATGTCTACAATATACTTAATGTCAAATTTTATTCAATTTCTTTCACCAATTGGATTATTTTCTTGACAGGTCATATTTCATTTGATAATTAAAATAACAGCAATAGAGCATATCACTTTTCAGTATCATACATTTAGATTACTTCGAAGATGATTCGGTTGTTTTGGAATTGAATGAAGAATTGTAATGTCTCTCGTAGCACGACCAGACTCTTGAAAAAGTAGCAGCTCATCGTAGTTGCGGTGCGCGTTTGCCTTTACGTTTCTTCGCTTCGTGGCCTCCGCCCTTGTCGCCAGCGCCACCGGAAACGCTACGCACTTCCCCGGACGTGCATTTTTACCGCCGGGCAGAAAGAAGTACCCCACGTCTGGGCGACCACAGGCGCCCCTATGAGTCGCCGACAGTACAAGCCACATGTGGCGTTCATGACAACCTTAAAAACTCCCCCGACGCGGCCCCTCTCTGACGGGTTCTTGCGGAGACGGCGGCGGCGGCTGCAGCGGCGGCGGAGACGGAGGCGCGGATCGCGGTGGCGGGGGCCGGGCGGAGGCGATGGTGGGGGGAGGAGGTGAGGAGGAGACGAGGAGAAGGCGAGGGCGGGGCCGCAGTCGCGAGGTGGAGGTAGACGCAGAAGCAGAGAAGAGGTTAGGGTCGACTGCATGTAAAATGGCGGTGATGGCGGTAGTTGAAGGTACGAATAAAGAAGGTTGAAAAAGTGACGGTTTGGAGGGAATAGAAAGGAGCAGGAAGGTGAGCGATAAGGGCCAGACTATCGGAGCGGCAGAGGGCATGTGGAAAGGGCGAGTAGCGACCTCCGAAGAAGCGGGAGGAGGTAACGCGACGCGGTGTGGCGCGAATGTATGTGAACACCTGGATTTATCGGTCAACGGCCTCCCGGCAACTGCATCGGCACGACGCCGGCCCGATAGCGAAGTCGTAGGTTTGCATTCCGAGGCGTCGGGGCGCGCGGAGGGGGGCAACGCGGCGTTGCGGTGGGTCGGGGACGCGGCGCGGCGCGACGGGGCCCTGCCTGCGCCCAGCCCGGGGCCTAACGCGCTACCCGCGCCCCCCAAGCCTTCTTGTACGGTACCATTACCAGGCGCCGCCCGCGCCGCAAGTAGCAATTGCAGAAAATTGCGCCGTGCCGTGCCGAGGCTCACCGCGCCGAAACGCATGATACGGCATCAACGTAAATAGTCAGTCATCTATTGTTTGCTCCCGCGGCGTCTCCTCTCCGAGAGCGTTACGCCGCGTAACCGCCGACTTCCGAGAGGCAGCGTCGAGAGGCCCGGTCCCAGCTTTAACGATCAAAACGATCTCCGAGGCGTCGTGCCGTAGGGACGCAGTTGGGTGTGTGAATTCCGCGTGGCGTCGACGCTTTGAAACATTTCCCTGGCCCCCACTGCGCGGAGCAAGCAGATGTGCCGTGCTGGCGCGTTGTAATTCAAACTCCATCGCACGTAATTCTTCATATTTCGCACCGCTCGCACTCAAGTGGACTCTGATATATCGACTACTAATTTTACAAGACCTCGCGCAATTTGCTGTGGGGAATTTCTATAGCTGGCTGCTGCTTGCTACTGCTGTTAGCTTACAAATTCAGTTTTTTATATCGTATTTTTTCTACACGTTCCTTTTTACAATGTATAATCTATCGCGTATGAAGATGTATAGTATGATTTTACCGACGAGAGTTTTTGTAAAGTAATAATAATATTATGCAAAGAAGGCAGAAACATTATTTCATATTTTCTATTTTCTGGATAAAATTATGCTCATTTCATAATTCATTGTTCATTTTAATGTGTTATTCATTTCTACAAGAAATATTATCTGAATCTCACAGTTGGTTTTTCCACATTTGTTTTGAAAGAATTTCAAAGCTGTGCAGAATAGTGAGAATCCGAAAACAAAAGACTCACTACGTGTTTTTTGAAAGCGTTTTCATAACTTCATCTCAGTGTCTTAAACTAGTTGACACGTAATTGTTTCCCTCGTTTTTGCCCTTTGCTCGTTTTCCCCTAATTTACCATAAGAAAACGTATAATCGAGCACAAAGAGGGTACAAAAATTATCACAAGAAAATGAACTTAATTTTTGCTATGCCTCTGTAAGACCACTGATAATAAAAACGATAAGTAAAATTCATATAATGTATATTGCCGGTTACATAATTATATTTGCATTTCGTTATGAAATTAGTTTTTATTATATTATATCTTCGTTACTGAATGTCCATCTCATTATTGTGCCAGACTCCTTTGTTGTTCTAGAAGAGTAAACGAATTACCATTAGCTTTGTATTCAAAAGTATGGCGAGCAGCTCGCTTCGTAGTTTTGTAACTGCTGCCGCTGGTGGTTGTTTATTCTGAGAATCGCGCGCGCGAGGTTACCGACCCCGGCCTGAATCACATACGAACAAACTTAACTTGCCTACTTAAAAAACTGACACACTCTCTGCCGCCTCGACCTATCGCAACGTTGAGGCAGTCCCAAGCTATCTTGTTAATTCAAAGGACTCGCACCGACCGAGAAAGAAAGAGGAATAAAAGAAAAAGAACACGAAAGTTGGTGATGAAAAAAACAAGACGTTTGTCACGTGACGTACGCAACGGCCTCTCCCCTCCTTCCCCACCACCCCTTCCCCTTCCCTCACCCTTCTAACCACTCTCACTCACTGCTTCACATTCTGCAGGGTTAAGGAACATATACAAGGTCATTGTATGTTTGAAAGGCGTTTGAAAAAGAGTGTAAAGTGCCTAGCGCACTTTTCTGCGTTGTGCGCCAATACGACAGTCGTGAGTGCGCGGGTGGCGAGGCGTGCTTTCGTCTGTGGGCCAACGAGTGATCAAGAAATTTTAAGCGACCGGAACGCTCTAATCGTGGCACTGCACGTCCCGCTCACTTATCGCCGTGCGGACACACCGCGTGCATCCTGATTTCAATCGGTGGCTCGGGTAAGTTCCGCCAGCACGGGCGCTTGCGTTTCTTTGTGTGCTTAACAGCGCTAGCGACTCACGTGTACTCACACAATGCGGCGTTCGTAGATAGCGAGCAAATACAAAGCCACGCTGCAACGCGCGCGGGGACTTCGCCGCGTTGCGATGGCCGCGTGCTCTTATGAAAGTCATGCGCGCTGTCAACGCCTACTTGCGCACGCCAGCATGAGAAATAACAATCATTTGTTGGGCTGGCCGTACGCGCTTTGGCCCGGCCGCGTGCTGGGGCTCGTTAGCGGACGGCGCTGGCGCGCGTGCACGTACGCCGGCGGCGGCCTCCCATTCACTGCAGTTTCTCTAATAAATCCGTAATTGACACAAGACTGTGCTGTTAGGTATGTCACACTGAACACCATACTCGCGCTGGCCTTGTAAGATATTAAGAGGTGGCGAGTGCAACATGTTTTCACCGCGCGTAGTACAGCTTGGCAGGCGCCACAATCCTCACTGACCTGCCTCAAGTGAAACTTACATACGCAATACTCCCGGCCACGGCTGAGCTAGTGAACGCTTCTTAATAAACATTCGGTCGTGATTCGAGAGGCGTGCCAAAACGCAGTCGTATTTTTAGGCGAGGGTATTGACAGGGTTAAAAGTACGTGTGGAAATTAGTTTACATTACCTCATTTAGATCGGCGAGGCACTGTCGGCCAGCTCACGCTACGTGCACGGCTGCGACGTCACGGGTCATATCTGTCTAGCCCCGCTGTTGCCATTGACTGGTCTTGCCGATATGCAAAGGACAGGATAAGCACTGTCACTCGCGTCCGCCGCCGCCACCACCACCACCACATATGCAGAAACGCACATTTCCCGTCGGGGAGTCGCAGACAGGGCAGCGCTTAAACGGCGAAAAGAATCATACGTAGTTCGCCATGCGTTTCCTGTCGACATTCGATTCAACGCGACACGAAGGCACTCTCCTCACACCACTCGTGCACTCGCCAGCGCCGCCGGGAGCCGTGGGAAAAACGCACACTGGGTTTTTTCTTGCTTGACGCGCACCTCGCCGCCGCCACCGCTACCGCCGCCGCCGCCGCTGCAGTCGCGCCAGGTTGTACTACTACAGCCGCTAACGTCGCCTAGGAGAGGCTTGTTTCTCGGCGGCCATCTCCGACGGCGGCGTCCCCGGCTGCTTTGTGGGCAGCGCCTATTTTTACGGAGCGTCGTCGGAGCGGAGAGGTACCGGCGTCGAAAACGGACGGGCGGGCGCACGGCGTGGCAGACGGCGGGCGCGGCGCGCTGCACTGGCGAGGCTGGCGGGAAGAGGCGCGGCGCGGCTTGCTGCGGCTTCGCGCGGGATTGACGCCCGCCGGCGGCGGCGGCGGCCGGGCCGTACGCCGCCGCCACGCTGCCGAGTTGCCACCGTCGCTGCTGCCGCAGCCGCCGCTGCCGCCCGTTGCCGTCGCCTGCCGTCGCCTGCCGTCACCCGCCGTCATCCACCGTCGCCCGCCGTCATCCACCGTCACCCACCGTCGCCCGCCGTCATCCAGCGTCACCCACCGTCCCCCACCGTCGCCCGCCATCACCCACCGTCACTCGCCGTCACCCGCCGTCACCCGCCGTCACCCGCCGTCATCCGCCGTCACCCGCCGTAGCCCGCCGTCGCCCGCCGTCTCCCGCAACTGCCAGCCGCCGCCCACAGCCGCCCACCGCTGCCCACTGCCCGCCACCCACCACCGCCTCGTACTGCCCACCGCCACCCGCCGCCGTCTCTCGCCGTCGCCACCCAGCGCCCACTGCCTCCGCCCACTGTCCGCCACCCACCGCTGCCACCCGCCGCCGCCCGCAGCCCGCCGCCACCCACCACTTCCATCCACCATCGCCACCCGCCGTGCGCCGCCTGCCGACGCGTCCCGCGCGACCTTCGCCAGGCATCTTCGTCGCTGACGCTAACGTCTGAATAAATTTTTTTGCCGGCGGAGCCCTGCCTTTGAGAGATACGACGGCGCTCTTGCACAACACGCGATTTTCGAACGTGAAACAAATTGCATGTGAGAAAGCAGGATACTACTTTTCTTGTCCATAGATTCCACAGTGTGAAGTCTGAATCTTTACCTGCTTTCTTGCTTTTTTCCATACAAAAAATGTGTACCTGGCAGTGGGAATCAGACTTACGAAAGAATGTGTAAGTCAATCTCATGCTCATAATAAACCTTAAATGCGTTGAAATCATTTTATCGATTTAGCTGTTGTCATTCATTACGAGTCGGTAAATGTCGTTTACTAGATATTTCGACGCTTTTTTCGACTCTTATTACAAACTTAGAATGACATATTTTAACTCAGCATGGCGTCTAATTGAATAAAGAATCCTACAAAGTAGGATTATCTTTCCGCCACCTGCGTGTAACTTTCTTTTAAAGTTTTAAAAATTATGGACTCTTATATTGTTACTTTTCAAGTTACTTCACTCAGATCCCTTGAAAATCTCTCCGAACGTGTACGCCATAGATCTCTTTCTGTTTCACATTACAAAGGAATTTCGTATATATTCTGTGAGAAATAATTTCGTAGCTTATTTCATTCGATTATTTCGGAAGTATATTGTCCACCTCATCATTTTCCCTCTCATAAATATACCAGCATTACGTAGAAACCCTCGTTGCAGGAAAATTGCACGTATGTGAATTAATACACCTTTTTTATGTTCGCATATTCGACCCCCGAGAGAAATGAAATGAAAGAAAAAATAATTTAATACGAACAAAATAACTGAAAAAGTACATAAATCATAGTGGATAAGGGTCCTCTGAAACGATGAGATACGTCACACAAAAAATTGCTGTGTGGATTTCCATTTTTTGTTGGCGTACACGGTGCCGCTGATGTTTATGTCGTGTGCTATCTTGCCCACACGCGTTCTACGTGCAGCCGTGGGCGGGGACAGCGAGGCGTGATGCCACATGCGATGAATAGAGACGAATATTCAGACTAGATGGAGCAGCCCTAGTTATGTTCTAGGAAGCTGAACTCGGGTTGCTTTCGGCAACGCTAACTTGGGAATGTGCACTGGTTGTGGCCGGTGTTACCACTGAGTGCGGTCCCCTCGATTACCTTCGCAGCTAATGCAGTTTGGCAACCGACGCGAGCAATAGACCAGCTTTCTACTTTCTTGTTAGAATCGGCAAACCATCTGGGCAACCTGCCCTGTTCCACCTTCTCTGTTTTGCTGGGTCTTTTGTCTCCACGTTTTTCGCCTGACGCATTTGAATTTTGTATTTTCAATTATTATTAATTTTTGTAAGACCTACTTTTCAAATTTCGTTAACAGATATTTTGATCTTGTGCCTCGTAAATTTCTTATTGAACCTTAACACTTCCAATTGCGACAGTGCTTGGAATTATTCTCTTGCTATTAATAGAAAATATCGTTCATAATGACGCAAAAATTGGTGTAAATAAAGTCTGTATTTACATCATATTTATTCTTAAATGCTTTATAGACTGAACACTTACGTCCTAGATTACTAACTAGATACTTACGAACTAACCTAAATCTACTTTGTCTTTCTTCCTTGTAACTACAAAATAGTAGGATTTTGTTATTAACAACATTAAGTAATGTTCATGAAATATTTTTGTTGTGTCTGTGATCTTTCGTTTACTCGGGTTTCAGGTAGATTACTAAGATGTATTAACTTTTGATTGTTATTGTCGTCAATATCTCACATGTGTACATAATCATTTTTTTACTATTTCGTAGATCATTCTTCATTTGCACATCATTCGACGGGCTCATTTCTGGCCCCTTCGGGGAGCTGACTCTCGTCTCCCTCTCCAGAGAACTCACATTTCAAGTCGCCCAGGGCGCTTCCCGCTCCGACCCTGCGGCGAAATGCTCGCGGAAATACTCGCACCACCATTCAATTTTTTTTTCTACCGCGCTGGAACTCGCCCCGAATCTGGCGGCTTGAATATCCATTAAGAGCAGGAAGTGCGAGCTGCCCGCGTCCCCCCTGCCCCTGGCCCCGGCGCGAGCGGCCCCTCGCCCTGGCCTGGCCCCCGGGGCCCTCGGCGCGGTGGATGCGGGCCAAAAGACAGGGAAGAGCACGTCGCCCTGAGAAGGTCGCGCGGGCGCCCACAGGTACTCGGCCCTCGCCCGCGCCCGCGCCCGCGCCCGTCCTGCCGTCCGGACTGCCCGCGTTTTTTATGGAGGTGGGAGACGCAGGAAACCTCGGCCGGCTGTTACCCTTCGGGCCCTCTTCCTGATCCGAGCCGACCGGCCCTCCTGAGATTTCGAGTTGAGGCCAGTGTTGATTTGTTTGTTGTCCTTTTAGGGCTTAAGGTTGCTGGACGTGCATGTGGGATCATCATAAACATCCACAGTAAACACTCGAGCAGTTTTGGCCGAATTTATGTGTGTGATAAAGGTTATTTCAAATAATGTGAACTGTCCGTTTCGTGGTGTACAACAAGAGCGATTTCAAGCAATGTGCGTGAAATATCTCGAGTAAAAATTCTTTTTATCCAATCCAAACCGTTCCATACACCAAAAATGTGACAGTTGTTTCGAGTTTATGAAAGTGCATGCGCTTAAGAAATTCATTTGTTTTGTGAAAATTTCAAAATAATTATGTCATTATATTTTTGCTTTTGCCAACTGCCAGTAGTTATATTTTACTGATACACCTCTATTAATTACAATTTTCATTAATTACGTCTTTAATTTGTTAAATCTCTCACTACTTGACAATAGAAAATAAAAGTTGGAGAACACCTTTTTTCTGAAAGTGACTTACAGATGAAGCGAGAAATACAAGAAGAAAAATAGTTTATTTATAGCCAGAAAAATAACGTCACCTCACTTCCTTTCTCGCGATATCCTTGGAATTCAGCCAACGTAATCTTTCGACTGATATCAAAACTTGTTTACTACATGCTGCATCTGTTGATGTTGACGCCCGCCCAGAATACGAGTGTCTCTTCATGCACAATCCTCCCGGAAGAAACAGTACCACGATCCAGTGCTGGCGCGTGCGACAGCCGCAAGACGGAGGGTGCCCTCAGGGACGACGTTGGTGGTCGACCTTTTGTGACGGAGACGAAGTGGCTATGATCGCAGTCATCAGCGTAGCCAGCTGCAATACTGCTGCGGGTCAAAAAGGTCACTGGTCACAGAGGAGAAGGTGAACATGGCGCGGAGAGCGGAAACTAGAGACGGAGTCAATGATGATGATGATGATGATGATGATGATGCGCGCTGACGGTGGAATCGTTCTTAAAGTGTGGGAAGGGGACGACCAAAAACAGTTCCACAGCCCATTCTAAGAAAGTCAAAAGGCAAACTCGGGAGGACTGCAAGACTGCAGCGTGAAGGCGAAGGTGAGGGCCTAGAAGGAGCTGGAGCCAAGGAGCGGGCGAGCAGGGGCGTGGCGGCGGCGGGGCGCAGGGCGTCGAAGGGGCGCGACGGGCGAGTGGGTGCACACCGCGTGTCGAGGCGCCGCAATGCACGGCCAGGCCGACACGCCGCCCGCCACAGTTCACTGGAGTGGGTCGCCCGGTGAAAGTGAATTACAATTTGCGCGTCTGCGTCCGCCACGCGGGGGCACACGCCGCCAGCCCCGGCGGCCGCCTCTCGCCCGCCCGCCCACACGACCACGCCCTCCCCTCCTTTCCCCTCCCCTCACCCACACCCACCCGCCCACACGCCCTGCCTGCAGTCTCTGCACCTCTGGGCCTCTACCCTTGTTTAAATGCCGGCTACGTCTCAAGAGTTAGCGTTGCTAAGCAGAATCTGATGACAGTTCCCGAAGCAACGCGAGAACAAGCTCTAGCCCTCTTTCCTTCGTTTTCGGACTCTCCACAGTAATTTCATTAGTCCGCGGGCAATTACCGACGAAAACCAGCGTACCGGGTCGAGTGCGTCCTCATTAGTTCTTTCGCCTCCAGTTGTTTCTAAATAAACGCTCGTACGCAAGGCAAATATTTAAGAAGGGCGGCGAGAAAGGGGGGCTCGGCCAAAAGGAGCAAAGGAATCCGCGCCATTGAAGGGACGCGGCGCGGAGGACGAGCTATTGAAGGGCGTGAGGGGGCGGGGGAGGGGCCGCGGCGGTGGAGAGATGGTCCCGGGGCGCAGATGAACCATACTCAGATGATGAGACCACGATCTGTAGGTCCGGTCCGCCAGCCAGCCAGCCAGCCACGCCGCCGCGCCGCACCACACCGCACCGCGCCGCCTCTCCGCTCCGCACCGAGTTGTACCGCCGCCGCCGCCATCGCCACGCCGCCGCCAAGCCGCCGCCGGCGAAGCGTCTGGAACTGAAAGAAGCTGCGAGACGCCTCACGCCGCTGCCTAGTTTTCCTCATGCACCTCGTTTCTTCGTCCCTTGCTCCTCTCTCTCGTCCTCCTCCTCCTTCTCCTTACCCCGTTCCTTTTCACCCCACCCCCTGCCCTCCCTTCTTCCCCGTCGCCTCCGCCGTTGTAACGGCCGCCGCCGCGCGGCTCGCCGACTCGCATGTGTGTCTGGGGGAACGTGGGGTGAAGGGAGTACTTCAAGAAAACTTCCCAGACAATAAAAAGATGAAAAAGAAAAAGGGGAAAAAGAAACGAAGAAAGAATTACGGCAGCAAAAGACTGTCTGAAGGTCAGCCATTATATTGCAAGTGGATGACCGGAGGAGGCTGGAAAGGCAAGGGGGTAAGCAACAAGAGGAGGGGTGGCGATATAGAAAAAGGAGTCTGCGACTTGCATATGTACGTCGTAAGACGGCAGTTTCACAGGCCGCCGAGACGTACGCATTATGGTGACTGGTTCCCGGCTTCTGTTCGTTATTTATTCACGCAGGAACTTTTAATCTAGCCAGGTTCCTCATAGATTGCATACATTTTATTAGTTCGAAGAAATAATGAATTATTGCCGTAGCTTGTGGAAAATGTGTACAAGAAACGTTCTGCGAACAACAGCGTCAATTGTTTCAAGCACGTGTATACACCTCACGTGTGTACTTACATCGCTGCCTTGCAAACAACTGAGTCTTCTTGTGTACAAACATGGAGAGGGGATGTTTTGTAAATAGTAACACGAGGTATACTGGATGGCTATTCAAGGTGTTATGGCATGCTTGTTATGGCATAACCGTTAATAGAACCGTGGTCACGTTTTCAGGCTCATATAGGTAAATCGCGAACCGGTGACGTATACACGAGTTCTGGGATACTGAGAACTTATGAAGAATTGAGAAAGTTAATATTTTATGGTTGTATTAATTTTTTCCAATTTAGTTATTTCTAATTGAAGGAAAACACCTTTTTAAATGAAAAGTTAAGCAGCCTTTTAAACGTTTTTTGAATATTAGTGGTGAATTTAGAAGATAATTAGATATTTATTGATTTGACATTTTCACTTTAAAGAATATCGAAGATAATACAAACCAGCATATTTAAAATTAGGCATTTTGCTCGAAATAAGTCGGCTATATCCACTATGAACAACAGAGGGAAACGAGCTAGAACATTCCAATTTTAATGCGCGTGAATAAGTAGATTCTAAATGTAGAACCGCGACACCAAAATTCTCCATAATTCACATGTTACAGATGCGAAGTTTACAGCCATAAAATATTCTTGAAGACACCAAGCACGCAAGAGACGGTACTTTCAATCTTCCTCCGACCAAGCACATCCCCCCCCCCCCCAGTGTACGACGAAAATCTTCGAATCTCAGGAGCCTGAAGCAGCAATTGTATTTTTAAAAGCGTACAGAGAATCCTTTTTCTGTGCGTCTGAAAACACAGTTGAAGTCAAGGTCAGCCACAGCCACTTATGCAGGTAGGTGTGTCTGGACGAAGGTCGGGGTGCGAGAGCTTGTTCCGTCGGCCTCACAGCACATCGGCGAGAGAGGAAAAAACTCCGCGCGCTCTTCTGCATTCTTTCTCTCGGCTCTCGCGCGCGCCGCCGCCGCCGCCTCCGCCGCCGCCCCTGCTCGCCCCGCCCAGCCCCGCTCTCCCCCGCCCCCCGCCTTCTCAGAGACGGAACATGGCGCGATTACTGCCGCCCGGTCCAAGAATACCCGCGCCAATAGGGCCATGAGCCCCGAGTTAGAGCTCAGCTGCGTGGCGCTCGGCGGCGGCGGCGGCGACGGCGGCGGCGGCGGCGACGGCGGCGGCGGCGGGGCGTCGCGGCGGGGCGTCTCGGCGGGGCGTCGCGGCGGCGACGTCGCCGCGGTTGCGACGCCTCGAGCGAATGCAGTCGCCGTGCTCCCTGAAGTCTCCGGCCTAGGCCATTCCCCCCGGTCCTGCGACGGCCGGACCCTGGGCCCCGCGCCGCGACCGTCTCAGCAGCATCTCGCCGTCGCAGCATCGAACCACTGTCTCAAAGAGAATTCTAGTGGCCGGGCGCACACATCGGCAGTTTTCCGTGCCGTCTGTGAATAATATCAGGCGTACGCCGGAGCAGTACTCTAACAAACGGGCCACAGCCACGCGCGATATTTCCTTCGTCTTTCTTGGCATATCCTTCCCAGTTACGTACACTCATTTACATTTACATTTACTACCCTACCACACATTTCGGGAGATCATTCGAGAGCGTGCAGCTTGACTCGACTGCGGCAATGTCTCGCTGGTGGAGACCTGGAGAGAGAACCGCCTCCTACAAGCCTAGGTGTAGGTAGGCGCCAGATATCCAGCGGGGAAGAAACACCGCCACGTCTGCACTGCACTTACGGGACCATTACCAAATTAGTTGTTGCTCCCTGAAACAATATTCGCCTTCTCACCTTGTTGCATTGTTCACGAGGTTGCCCTCACTCGCCGCCTTTGTGTAGCAATTGTTTGGGAAACTCGCAATATAGTGCGGAAGAGCGAACATTGACACAGAAATCTTCATCTACTATGATTCGTGTCCTATTATAAAGTTATATTTCTCGGTGTTTGAAGAAAATTGAAGAATGCTTATGAGTGAAAAACTGTATTGCCTGCACTTTTCGGAATGTGTTTTACTCGAAAATACGGATGTGTTTTACTCGTATATTACTTAATTAATTAAAAATAGTAAAATGTATTGATGGAGAGACTTATATATTATTGGCTCAACCTTTTTCGTACAGTTATCTCTATATTAAATTCTTTGAAGGAAACAGGATTCAGTTCCTGACAAAAAATTAATTGGGACGTGGATTAAACATTAATAATCTTCCGGCTAATACTTTCTCATTTACATTCCCATAATATTTCCTTATCGTTAATTCGAATTGATGTTGTTTTCAATTATTAACCTTGTGCAACATTGTAAACTCACTCAGCAATATTTCACTTTTATTAGTGGCCACCTGCTTTTGCATTCCCCGCTTACTTTGTCAAGTGCCAAAACTAAATGCCAAGAAACGTTCCCATTACTAATTAAAAGGCTACAAGAATTTGCAACGAAATAATTTATTGTTCGAATTTGAATGTAGTCTTTTTTTCAGTCATTGACTTCTTGCCAAGTGCAACATCAAAGAACCAATGCTGTGTACTGACCGAATTTGTGGGAGATGCTAAATTCCTTTTTTTAAATATTCGTTTGACTCAAATTGCAAATGTTCGAGAAAGACATTTTAGAAGCGGAGCAATGTTTGTCAAACCAGAGTGCGCATGCAGCTTGGCCAGAACGGCCTGCAGTCGCGTGGGTGGGCCTCGCCCAAACACGTCCGCCAGCTACAGGCTGCTAAAAGGTTCACACGCTGGGAAATAATCGGTATGGGCGTCCACGACATTGTTCACAAGCTACACCCCTCCCCTCCCCCTTTCCCACCTCCACCCCCCACCCCGCCGCTTCGTGCGCCCTCTCGCGTTTTTTCTTACCACGCGTCGGTTATTAGGTCGCCTCTTTTGCGACACGCCTTCTGTAAATAACTTTTAAGTAGTGATTATTTTGCGCTGGCTGGCACTTTTAAAAGGCGAGGCGCGAGCCTCCTTGGCGTAGGAGCATCCTTAAATTTGGACGACTACGAGGGCCCCGCGCCCTTGCCAAACGATCATTTCTTGGCCGCGTAAGAAACCGGGTCGCGATGTTTGTGCGCAGCGGAAGCGCGGGGGTGGGCGACCTTTACGAGGGAGCAGCCCCACCGCGAGGGCCCCGCTCGCGTCGAGTTGGTCATCCAAGAGATGTGCTCTTGACAGTTTGCCTTACAGGAGAAATGCGTGCTCAAATCTTGTAATACAAATTCTATTCATATGATTGGCAGACATTATGTAATTGGGTGCATTTTTTTACATTAAAATCCTGTTGGCTGGACGGAATGTTTACTCGTTGATTGTCAGGTGGTCGGAATATAAACTTGCAAGTGATTGTTTCGAATTGGAGATTAAATGGTAAATGAAATAGTTGGTGTTCTTTTTGCACGAATTTTGCACGAATCTATTGGAATATTGCAATGATTTTATTACGTACATGATAATTACGGTTTTAATATTTCTTACCCAAGAATATTTAATAACATGAAAGATTAAATAGAAAGAATAAAGCAGATTTTTAATAAAACTTCGAGACTTGATGGTAAAGGTTAATGTAATTTGATAATATTCAGGAAATATTGGAGATTTTCAGAAATTGAGCGGAAATGACCCTAAACAAAATTAGATGATCGTGGAGAAACACTAGGTAAATGATTATTGTATGGTTTGAAAAAATCATGAATGCGAAGTTGTAACATCCAGTGAGTTGGGTATAAAGTTAATTGGACATATGATTTTTGCAGATATGGATGAATTTCATTTCCAAATTCGAAGAGATGAAAAGAGAAAATAATAACTTGTTCATGTAATACTTTCGCGTCACCTGAAATCAACAGCTTTGGGCTCGGAGCGATTTAGGAGCAGGAATCATTGAATGTAGCAGGTTTGAAGGGCCGTTAGGTCATATTGTAGATTGGCAATCGGGCGATTAGCGTGGGCGCAGGCGTGGAGCGTGCGGGCGGGCGCTGGGCGCGGCACGGGCGGGGCGCGCGGAGCGGGGGGGCCGAGCGGGGGCGGGGCGGGGGAGGGGTGTGGAGGACCGCTCTGGGCAGCCTCCCACCCGGATGCGCGGCGCTGCCCATCTGCTGGCCAGGCGCGTGTTCCCACGTACAAGATGCCGGTGGAGCGTGCGAAC
This sequence comes from Acheta domesticus, assembly GCA_031308135.1. Taxonomy (NCBI): domain Eukaryota; kingdom Metazoa; phylum Arthropoda; class Insecta; order Orthoptera; family Gryllidae; genus Acheta; species Acheta domesticus. Next base: position 108,791,449 of record JAHLJT010008446.1, read on the forward strand.
AGATCTAGCTATTATGTGTTTTATTGTTTGCAACCGCGACTCCCATCATGTCATTGCATTTAATGAGTTTATTTGCTTCGTTTTCTTTGCGCCGTAGGGAAGCAACTTCCCCATCGTGATGGTCGCCACCTCGTGTTCGATAAAACCGTCACCGAGCGTATTTGAATACAAGTGGATGGTTCGTTTCGTAACAACGGCATAAATAGGGCAAGAAAAGAGTTGTCTAGACGCGCGACTTCTGATATTTCATTTTTTAATGGCTCTTTTCAACACTCTTTCCCCATAAATTGCATAAATATCCCCACTGCTACCGTGTTTAATTCAAATGCGGATTTTTGTATGCTGTTTTTCGACCGCGAGAGGAGTTTTCTTGTAAGAAGCCATTTTTCCTCTTACTTTCCTCCCGGACCTGCCTCCTAAATCACTGCGGGAAGCTATTAAAATTCATATGGTGCAAAACGCACTCTTATACTTTGATACAATATAGGTAAGGTTCTTCATTTCCAGAAGGCGTTCAGGTTTCCTTTGCCAGCGGCAGGCGAGTTGGCGGGCGCGGGCGCGAGGGGCGGGGGTGAGGAGCACGGGAAGGGGCGTTAACAACGGCCAGTGCTCGTGTTGTTGGCGTTGCGGCTATTTCACGACTTTTGCGGTGAGGGCGGGTATCCGCCCTCGACCCTCTGTCCGCCGCCGCCGCCGCCGCCACCGCTCGCCTACAGTCTTGAGTGCGTGCGGATAATAATGTTACCGCGCGGAGAATTCCGTAGAGAAATAAGCCGGCGCGCGGCGGAGAAGCCGGTGCCCAAGAGCCACCAGACAGCGGCGGACTGGCCGCTGAGGAGTCTGCCTTCACTCCGAAGATAAGAGGGAAGGACACATTGTTGACGGCGAAATGATTTGTGCATTCGGTGATGTATTTTTTTTTCTTTTAACAAGGAGTTTTGCAGTGGTCCCGCAAGTCTTTGCAGTCCACTTTCGCTTTATTATGTTACAAACTTTTTCTCTGCGAACTAATGTTTATCATGAACCTTTTCGGGAAACTAATTTCTAGCGAAAACAATTTACTCATTACCTATTTTCGTAATTTGCTGAATAACTATAATTTCTTTGCTACTTCTGTAATCAGAAACGTCGTAATTTTTTTCACGCGCCACAGAGAATTTATCCTCAACTATAATGCAGAAAGTTTCCTTCTATATTTATACGTAACTTTGGGAATAAATTGTTCTGCCGTCGGTAATATATCTTAGGTCAGTATTTTCCCAAGAATCAAGAGAATATTAATAATTCTCTCATGTGATACTCGCAAGAATATGTTTTTTACTTAGAACGTAACGGAGCAACGAATAATCACGAGCTTTAGAATTCAGTAGTATTGCAATCGTTTATATTAAAATATTTCGTTTCACATGTGTTGGCGCCTTCAGATCATTATTAAAATATCTATTCTCTATCAAATTTAATTTGATATTACTTCCTGTAGGATATTAATTCCTTCAACGAAGATATGCTTGGAAATATGAATAAAAGAACCGTATTTACTTGATGAATTGAGACAGTTACGCGTGACTGTTCTTATCCCCTGCTTTCATCTAGAGGGATTCTGGCAAGACAATATTTTCTTGAAATACTGTATTGAAATCTATTACATTTACTTAAGTCGTATTAATTTTTGTAAAACGTATAGTACATCGTGGAATGTAAGGATTCATTTCAAAAGCTACATATGGATCGCTTTTGTGCAGAAACTTCTTGAGATGCGTTTCAACTTCAACCCCATGTGTGGTCAGGGGGGGTGAGGGCAGGGGCGGGATGGGAGTGCGGGAGGCGGGGCGAGGTGGAGCGTGCCCAAGTCCCCCCGGGCGTGCCGGCGCGAAGGCCTTGGTATACGTGCGCATTGTGCATATTGCGTTTCCGAGGGTCATGTCTGCAGACGCGCATATGTGCGTGGCGATACGTGGTGTGTATGTGCGTGCGAGGGAGACACACTACTTGCTTGTGAGTATGTGTGTGTGCGTGCGTATGTGCTAAGACAGCAATGGACTGGAAGCGGGCAACTATGCAGCGTTGCCGTATCGCTGAAACGTCTGGTCGGGGCGCGGTAGCGCAATGAATCCACGGCGAGAACAAAGAACTCGTCTTTGCCGATCACGAAGTCGCGCATGAGGAGAAGTCCAAAGTTCTCGAGCTCAGATCCAATACATAGTGCGATCGGTCAGCATCGATGAACGTCAAGGGAAGTTATCCTCATAGCGTCACGATTAAATAAACGAGAATCATCTTATTCATATTGACGCTTCTTTACGAACGTAAATCGACGCTCGGTCCTGCCTCCCACGCAAAGACTCATGCAAATTGCGTGGGATGATTTCTCAGAACGCACAAGACGTAAATAATGCGTTTAATGGAATTTTACTTCGAGACGCGTCGTTAGAAGCACGGCGTACTTGATTTAAAATCGAGCAAATTCCATTTCTGGACATATGATTTCCTTTCATAAGTCAAGAATACCTTAAAAAAATTATAAACAGAAACCAATGTTATCATAACTAATATTTACATTAAGTTATTTAAATGTATTGCTGTCTAGTTATGTAAATGAATTATGAAACTAGATGGAAATAATATAAAATTAAAAACTTCTGTTTATTACATTAGAATCTGAGATTAGGTCATGGTAACCGTTCACATTCTTACTTAGCCAAACATTACACCATTACCATTACATTACATTGTCATTAACAGTAACATTCTTATTTAACCAGCCGTTGCCCTCAGTAATACCACGGAAAACTTTTCCTTTACATTTTTAAGATAAATTCTCTCTTGTTACTTCATTGTTGTACATTTCTTTTTCATTAGTGGCACATCCGGAATTAGTGAGACAAAAATACAAAAACATTGAGGGAATAGTTGTATCCCCTAGACTGTTCAAAAGATTCACACGTATTTCTTTGCGAATTATTCCTTCTGTGGTGTATTGGAATTAAAAAGAATGCGATTATAAAATTTATATGCTCACGCACGTTTGTGAGAATGAAAGAAATTCTGTTAAAAATGATTGAAATATTCATGCAATTGTAGCGAATGTCTTCAATCAGCAAGTCCTAGATCTCCTGAATCTGAAACGACCGCACTTGAAATACGTCTGTCAACACTTCTTCAACGGGGCATTACCGTTTCGTCGCCTTAAATTTTGAATGATGTGTGGAGCGGGGCTGGGCGCCTTAGGCGCGCATGACGTCAGGCGGCGCCGGCGAGCGCGGCCGCGACCCCGCGTCGGGCGGGCGACGCGCCGGCCCCGCTACTGCGTACGTGCGGGGAGGGCCGCGCGACTATAGCTGCGGTTAGGCGGCAACATCTCTGACGGTGGGGAAGGTCAGGACTCGCAAGCTGGTTCAGTGAGACCCCACCTCCCACCTCGCCAGCAACACCCTCCTCCTCCTCCTCATTCCCCTCCTCGTCCTCTTCCTTCTCCTCCACCTCGTCCTCCCCCTCCGCGCTGCCTCCGTCTTCTCCTCCTCCGCACCGCGCCACCCCGCCCCCCTCAACGCCGCTCTCCTCAGCGCCGCTCCGCTCCCGCTCCGCCTCGCGCCGACTCCGCCAAGCAGCCAGACGGACTCGTCGAGTCGGGTGCGGGCGGGGAAGGCGTGGCGGAGAGGAGTGGAGAGCGGCGGGGAGCGAAACGGGTGCGCGGAGCAGGGCGCGGGGCGCGGGGACCGCCGCCGTGCCGGTGTCCAAGTCGTCGTGCTCCTTTATTTGCGACATGGCTTCGGCGCGCCGCCGCGCGCCAGCCCCGCACCGCGCTCTCCTTTCTCTTTCGCATGCAGCGACGGCGGCTCTGCCCGCCTCTGCCGCCTCCGCCGCGCCAACTCCTCCACGCCGTCTCTTCGGCGCCACCTCCTCCACGCCACCTCCTCCGCGCCACCTCCACACCACCTCCGGCACGCCACCTCCTCCACTCCACCACCTCCACGTCATCTCCGATGCTGCTTCCTCCGCACAGAACGCGCCACCATAACCCACTGTTGCCTTCACCCTGCCGTCTGGATCTCCCCTTGGCGCCCCCCATACATCTGCGTCATTTTCTTCTTCCCTACCTGCCAAGCCGTCTGTGTCTTTTTCCTGTTTTGATGCTCTCAAATCCTGGTTCTGTTTGAGATAAGTTGCATTAGTTACTCATTCTCTCTAATGCTTCACCTCACTATCTCTTTCAACGGCGCATTTCAACCTCCCCAATCCTCAGTTTTCGCTTACATGTTTGTCCTCCTTCAATTATAGCTTCCTTGGTCTTCTGCGCCAATGCTGCATCACGTGGATCCACTGTTATTCTCACCCAGCGCCAAGTCCCGTGTTTTGGCCCGCCCTGTAATCCGTGCTGGCGCCATCGCAAGGCAATGAAGCGAGTGAGAATAGCGGTAGGGTAAGAGTAGAAATGAAATGGGGCAGTCGATTCTCGACTTGGCGCTATGTAGTCCTACAATCGACCAGTAATCTGAATTATTTCCTCTGCTTTTCTTATTGATTGAAATTGTAATGAAGCTTTTAAATACTGGGAATTTGTATGTTGTTTCACGCGGCAAAATGACTCCGAAAGTACCTGTGTAAAATTTGTTGTGAAATCAGATTGTTTTGAGTTTTTGGAATCTTTTCACTATCCTGTATTCTGGGCAGAAGATACAATAATTTAAATGCACATTATGCAAAAACAGCCAGATATACGAACCAAATGTTTTGAAAAGAATCGATAGTAGGAATACACAAAATATAATTTCCTTCAAAATATCGATATCGATATTTTACATTACATAACTTTCTCCACACTACGTATCCACTAGTATACAAAAAAGTAAACACACATGCAACTCTAATAGTCATTCCCATGAAAAACATGGTAAACCATGGAGGTATGCTATGTTTGCCAACTCTCAACACCTTTTCATCTGCTGTACGTAGCTTGTATCTTACAACTTTTTTTAAGAGAGCACACATGTGTCTCTGCGTGCATTACAAGAGACAGCTATGTTTATAATATTGTTTGTCTAAAGGGATTATAATACGATTCTTTGAGCTGTCAACTGACAGAATATAGTACAAGCAAGCAATCATGCTTCACTCTCTACTACTGGCGCTGCCTTACGCGATTTATATATTATCCTTCGTTTATCAAATTTACAAGGGTGTAAATCTAAGTATTATCTTGTTCTAAGTTCCTAACATGATGTTGTGAAGATTCTCTAGTTGGAATTTATTTAGTAGGTATTAGTTAAGCATGTATGTTGGCCTTCTTCATTTGGAAACCGTTTCTATTTCTAAGAGTTATGACGATGCAGCTTTAACCCATTGAACTTCATTGTCAGTGAATCATATTAGCAAACGTACTACTTATGACAAAATTTTGTTCCTATGTTAGGTATTGTAAAGTATGGTATTTATTTCAAACAAACGAACTCAAATGTAGTGCATTATAAAATTTCGTTGAATCAAGTGTCCGTTATAATTATGAAATGCCGGACTGGTTATGCCCTGGGTTTATAGATTAAATTGGTGCCATAGCAGTTCTTCATGGGATGCCAGTGTTAAAGAGTTTTGTTCGTTCGCCGTTTTCTACTTCCCTCAAAAGCTGGTGTGGCAACTCGCTCTTGCTAGGAAAAATATTCCAGAGAACCGGTTGTCAGGCACTTTCAATCACACGAGAAAGGCTTTTGACCCAGTAATAACGAGCTGTTAATCGGCGGAAAATTAGATTAGTTCACATCTCATCTCTATAGACTTTAATGCTTACGACTTAGATTATCTGTGTTGTTGAAACTGAGAATTGTAAGATGATAGACTTAAAGAAGTGTCGTATCTTCAGAACGTTCTTTCCGACCCCGATTCAGCATTCACTTCTGCAACATTACACGATATGAAGCGAATCATTCCGTCTTTAGTTCCGAGCACGGATTAAATACAGCGCTATCAAAATTTGGTGAATAAAAAAACAATACTTTTACACTAATGTTCCAAATTAATTTTACTCATAAAAATATGGAGAATATAAAAAAACAGGTCTAAAATTGCAGTACTTGTTGGATCAAATGGAACTGAAGCATCACACAAAATTGTTGTGTTTATTGATAATTTACGTAATTTCAAGATTATTTTGGGCTGCTGGTGTTTCTGGCTCGGTGTTTACTTTTAAGCTGCAGGTGTCTACATTCTGCTTAATAGAATAATCTCTCAAGTAAAACACGGAACTTTTTTAGAATCTTGTTAACATTTACATCTTACCTATTTTCAGGTAAAATTGTAGGAGCCGTAAAATGTTCGTCTTGGAGACCTTTTTAAACCGAAATATGAAGTCATAATAGTTATTTTATTGTTAACAAATATCATTATGCCAATGTCGAAACACAGAATGTGACGCTACCGTTTTCTCTACTTCAGACGCCAGTTTCCGCACCTTTTCCAAAGCATTTCTATAAAAACGAGCATACGATAGGTAGATGTAGTGCGATGGAGGGTTCTGACGGCCATATTGCTGCCGCCGGTAACGGCCGTCGCTACAGCCGTCGCCCCGCCCGCGCCCACGCCTCTGTCGCCGCGTCGCCTCCTGGCGTCTTTGCCTCCCCCGCGCTCTCCGCCACACCCTTCGCTCGCCGTTCTTGCCCACTGCGGCGCGCTGCCCGCCTTCTGTGAACAATGATCGAGACGCTCTATCCCTGTGGATCCGCTCTCTTGTGCCTTTAGAGTGCAGGCCGGATGTTTTCTACTTTTTCGGAAACTATCTGAAATTGTTGAGATTATTTCCAAGGAGGCGTATTAATGTATTTTATGTATTAATGTATTTTTAATACCTTTTCCGTCATGTTGCGAAATATTGTGCGCAAAAATTGGCGTTTCTCCGATGTTAAACAGTATCCGAAAACTGTTGAATCCTATCTTGAACTATAAGGTTGAATGTGAATAGTACTCCTTCCTGAAAAATTGTGTTTCATGAAGATACGTCGCGTTGGAAATAAGTGCTTCATTATTTCTTAAAATTTCCTATAAAAATTTATATTTGCTTAAATGTCTATTTAGAGCTTTGTTTGTCCTATAATCATTCTGATATATGAGACGTTATTTTAATAGTGGTACAACTCCCTTTATTTGAGAAATTGAGTTAAATCCATTTTCAGGTCCGTGCAAGAGTTATACATTTATTCTGCACGTGATAGAACTCCAAGTTCTTTCTGTGCACGACGTAGCTCTTCACAATAACAATGAATCAAAGGACATTGCAATCTATTTATTTTGATAGTGGTACAACTCCAGTGGTACGACTACGTGGTTTTCTACAAGTCTAGTGATGAGTGATTTTCGAGATATTTATAGCGTCTGCAATGATATGATGATAAAGAGCTTCATCCACATTTGCTATTAGAAACAACAAAAATAATGCAATTATATAGCACATTTTTTATTTACAGAAATTAAACTTAACTGTCTGTGTCTTAAAAGACCTCCAAAAGTCTGTAACAAGAAGGGGAAAAAATGAACAAAATGGTGTCTGTAACTGGCTAAAAATTAGATGGATTAGTTTTGTCAAACAGAAGTCTTTTATAATTATTTACAATTAAATCTTAAATCAACACATTGGTTTCTACCCAGTAAACTTCACTACACACAAACGACCAGTGGATGAGGAAGAAGTAAGGTTTTCAAAAACTTACATATCCTATTTAATCACAGCAAATGTAGGTTGATGAGAAGAAACAGGATATGCTTGATTTGTTTCCACTCATTTCAAGCGTTAATCTCATTTATTTCACTGATCTGTAGATAGGAACAGGACGATTTCAAGAAAATGAAGAAAATTGAATATTCCTCAAAAACAACATTAAATTAATATATAATCTGTTTTAATAAATCTACATTGCGTTCATTTCCAACTTTTCTTAGGACGACATCTGCCGATTTGGCCCACCAGCCTCGTTGTTATGGTGGTATAACTCCCTTTACACCCCCAATATTCCGCGAATCACACTGTGCTTATTCATATCATCGTCAGACGAACAAGTAAATATCTTATAAGAGAAAAACACACAATTGTTTTTTCTAACTCCATCTCCGATTTTTTGTATAATCATTTAACTTTAGAGCTCAATATCTCGAAATGAGTGTCGATGGCTATTAAAATAACGCCTCCATTTGATGCTCAAGAAAAGTTAGTTTCATAACCGTCTGAATAACCATCTAATAAGTTAGTTTCATAACCGTCCGTTTGCCTCGCCACTAATAAAGGCAATTTTATTATTATTATTTATTATTATTAATAAAGGTTTTAACATTAAAAGTATAAATAATATCACGGAATTGTTAAACGGATGTTAATTTTACTATAACACAATTTCTGAAATTCACATTACCATTGAGTATTGTGTATTATTAATAATGTTTCATTACCTTATTCCCTGTGACGAACCGCATGAATTAAGAACATGGTATTGTAAAAAATGTTTGAGAAAATTTACTAACAAGAACATTCCCGAACCTCTGCTTCATTTTTCTCGGTACTAAATATTGGCATGCATCACTGTTATTCACAATGAGAAAAAACGCATTCTGAGTACATACTTCTTCTCTTGGAAAATATTATAGCAAATGTTAGGTAGTTAACCCACATCGGAGTTATATTTACACATCTCATTATCCTTATTTACCAGCTACAGTCAGAAACTGCGCAAAGGACGGAGCTAGATGTGCAATAAAAATTTGACTCGGTGTTTCTCTCAAATGTAATGCTCCGTTCTGCATAGGTAAATGTTAAAAGTAATTGTTTAGAATAAACATTTGGGGAATACATTTGCCTTATATTTCATCTATTCGCCTACTTTTGTTAATACTCTTCGTTTACAATATTTCTTAAATAAACAATAGAAGAGCTTTAAGATATTGGAAGAAATAACATAATCTTTATCCAATACTTCGGTACTAAAATTTTTTTTAATACTACAAAAACGCAGTAACATCTCTTGTCGTGAATTAGAGGGATAATAATAATAATGATAATAATAATGATAATGAAGCGAGATTTTGCGAATATTTCTAAATTGCGACAAAACATTAATTGACCAGTGTCTTGGTTATTAATCCGACACAAAGTAAAATACAAACCCGGCGACCGTAAAATAAGAAGTAAAACAATGTATAATAATAATAATAGGAATAATGATGATGATAATAATAATAATAATAATAATAATAATAATAATAAAACAATAGTATTACTCATGCCTAATGCATACATGTAATCCTGCTTCGACATCGGAAAGGGCCGTTACTTGGCAAGAGCCCGTACGGTTACCTCAATCCTGAGATTTTATCCAGAGACAGAACTGCATAATAATAACAATAATGACTGTATTGAACAGTAATTATAGTTCAATATTTTGATATACTGGAACACCCTTCAAAGAGCAAAGCTCGTGATCAAAGAGTTTCATACAAAACATTCATGTTGGATTTAACAATAAAATACTATAAAAAGTCTTTAAAAAATATTACTATACAAACTAGTGGTGCTACAGCAGCACTAGAGGTGCTACTTTCTCACACTATTTCTAACTTTCACATCAGATCTGAAATTTCAAAATTTCATAGTGTTCACCGTAAATGAGGTCTGCGGCATTTTTAAACATCCTTTGCCATATTTGTAGAAAACCCCCAAAAAACAAATTTGAACCGTTTTTGAGAAAACTTTTATTTTATAAATTGCATTAACTTCAAGCAGAAATAACGCGCCAACTACTCGTTTCTTTTTCAAAAAGATTTTCGTTCTCTTTTTAAGTACCTGATTTCTTAGTTCAGTATTTATTTAAGAGAAAACATTTCAGTATTATACTTTTGCAATATTAATTGTATGCAATTCTCAAGATACATAGATCACAAAAATGGGACCAGCACAACTTTTTTACCGTCCTTTGATAGATAGAAAGAGAAAATTTAAAGAAACACTTTGGAGCTGTTTTTGTGAGAGTAATTGTTTAAAAATTACATATATTTCACTATTACGCCTTATTTAATCATATTATTTTAATATTTTTCAAATGCAGATTTGATACTTTGAAAACAGATTTCATTGAGGAAAAAATGTCTATTTGGAGACACTTTGAGAAAATTTTGTAAATATTATTTACGCTTCATGTAAAATATCCCCAAATTTCAAAATATTCGTCTCAAACTCGTAGGATATTGAGTTAGTTCAGATTGAATATCAATTCTAGAGAAAATCGTTGAACGGTTTAGGCGCTACAGTTGAACGACGGACAGTCAGACTTTGCCGCGAATCGATTTTTCGGTATCAAGGAGCCACCAAGCATGGGTTTTAACTACACAACTTGTTAGATTTTTACTACATATAGGAACAAGGTTTATCCAATTTTTCGTTACCAGGGCCTGGCAATAAGTTTTTCTGTCGAAAAAACGCCAATTTGCGGCGCACGATTAAAATACTTTCTCTTCTTACGACGTATGGTGAGAAATTATAAAGTGAAATTAAATTATTTATACAATAGTATTATAAACATTAAAAACAACATTACTAAAACAAATTCCATGCTTCATATTGGCTTAATCTGAAATTAAATCTGAGTTGATGAGCCGCCTATAAAAGTATGAAATTAAACAATTCATATTTTTCAGAGTGGGGAAAATTCAGAGTCAACAGAAAATGGTACCTGCGCCATTTTTAAAAGCTCTAGTTAAGGCAAAATATTAAACAAAAATTTGCGCCCGATTTTGAAGAAATATATTTTAGAAATTCTTTTTACCTCAGACAACTAGTGGTGCTATCGACTGCAAATTTTTCCTTAATTATATTTTCAAAAGAGAAGTACAACTTATAAAACCGGTACAGATATAATTTTCGTTGAATTCTCTGAATTTTGGAATTGGCAAAACATACAAATAATACCAGAAAGAAGTGTTGTTTTAGCCGTATTAGTTCGATATTAAGACCCGACAATACGAATTTTTGTAACGAAAAAATCATCACTTTCTGCTGCAGCATTACAATACTATCTTTTGATACATAAGTACGAAGTAGGCGAGAAGTAAACAGTTGAAACTTGATTATTTTTATTCAAATATAAAAAATTATGTTGTATGTTAATAAAGCAATATAAACAAAAAATAAAAATGTTTGCTTCATGTTACAGCGGATTTTTTTATTAAATAGATCGCATACATCCTTAGTTTGCAGACCTAGTCTGCATTTTATTTGCTGTTTGCAAATCTTTGCGATAGTGGTGTTTGCAGGTCTTTGCTGTAGTGGGAATGTGAATATCCACTATAATTACCTCCAGAAGATGAGTAATGGATGAATGACGTATTTTGTGATTTACTGAATGAACACTAATATACCAATTTCTGCTCTCCGCTTCTTTTTGCATTTATAATGAGAAAACAGCTGGACAATGCGTGTACGGCGCACTTACGAGAGGCTGAGCTGAGCGTCGGTGGAAGCGAAGCGGGGATGCGACCCCTGAGGAACCGAGACGGTCTCCGAAGAGGTGACGTCCAGCTAATCACTTTGCGTCAGGAAAAGATGAAGTACGCATTTCACGTACGACGTTGCGCAGGCGTGCGGTCAAAGTGCCGAACGGTCTGCGAGCGTCCTTCGTCCGCATTTGTGGTCCGCGATTTTTGGCTGCATCTTTCGTCCCCCCCTTTTGCCCACGACTTTCTATCTGCGTCTTTCGTCCGCGTCTTTCCTCGGCCGCGGAGGCGCGACTGAACGGCGCCTCGTGACGTGGAGCGCTCGGGCGTTTTCCAAGAGCGCGCCGCCAAGATGGCCGACTCAACAATTAAAAATGCTACAAATATGTACATGGCTGCTTATCGTTGCCGCTGACGATGTAGTCAGAGCAAAAACAGCACAAGTGCAGAGCGTTTGGGACCATGCCGTCGACGATGCATGTCATTTAGTAGGTGTAGTAGGATTGAGAGGGCTCAGAAGCGTAGGTTTTTTGTTAGACACGAAAGAGGAAAAATATTCACTGGACATTTTTATTTTTTATTATTATTTTTTTGTAAAATCACCCTTGCTATAAACAATGGGGTATAATATTATAAAAACATTTTGCAATGTCACTCCACGTGTATATTACAAGTAATATTTTTCTTGCCTCAACCCTAATTTTGATGATAATTTTAATTTTCACAAAAATCCCCAATAACAATCAGAGTTTCTAATATGATAAACGTTTGCCATTTAATATTATTAAACATTTATCCATTTTCTGATTAAAATGAATATAAGTCCAAGAGGACTTCTAGCCTCCATTTGTGGCGGATGTATAAAATTTATATTGCCATAGTGCACTTTTCCCATCTGGCTGACATAGACCGTTTTTGCTCTCACTGTTTGGATTTGTGTATGAACTACGCATGACCTTTGCCTTATCTGGCTATTCTGCATTTTTCTATAAATATGGGAACTGGAGTACAGTTGGCGAAGTCTTAGTAACCGACTGCTCCACATTCGGTCAGCGTTCTGCTAATGCTGAGCTGCTCCGCGATTTTTCAAAGAAGAGCTCTCAAGACCTTTACTGATATGCGTCGTATTTTATGAGTGGGAATGTGGAAACATTTTGATGTGTAAAACAATTATTTGAAGGATCGGTCATAAACTGAATAGTTTGTTTGGGCCGTGACTTCGTAGTGAGATATCATATTATGGTAGTGGTGGTCGTGGTGGCGGACTACGTTCGTTTGATTTTCACGAGTGCCTGAGTAAGAAACGGTGGCCGTGAGTTTTTATAGTCGAACGTAGATATCAGTGTCATCGAAGGGACTGCAGGTATTTCTGCATTCAATTGCTGCGCTATAGATATACATTTTTTCACGTGTGCTCGAATCGTCGGACTCAATATGAGCGAGACTGGTCGCACGCATAACAGCGGAAATGATTGGGCCATATACGGCGTGTAATCTGACAATCAGAGAGACCGAAGGAAGGAACTGGACGTATTTCATCGTGCCGCCCCGCCGCGCCCCGCGATGTTTTCGAGCATAGCGGGCGGGGAAGTGATGTGGCGGAGCCCCGCTCCGCTCGCCCCGCCATCTGGCGATTTTGTTCGGTACTCGCTCGACAGCCACCCGCGCTTCCCCACCACCGCCCACCACCATCATCAACTCACCACCACCACCCGCTCATCCGGCGTTTGCCGGCCCTGCGAGACTGGATGGCGGCCCTGCGACCCTCAGGTAAGGCTGCGCGCGACCACCGTCGCGGACTCTCCGTGCGTCCGAGTGCGTGTCGTTGCAACGGTGCGTCGCTACTCGGAACGTCCTTACCGCCCCCGCCCCCGCCGCCCGCGCCCACCCGCGCCCGCGCCCGCCCCCGCACCGCTCGCCCGCGCCCGCGCCCGCCCCTCGCCCACGCCCGCGCCGCGCCCGCGCCGCGCCGCTCTGACCGACGCCCGCCCGCCGCCGCACCGCGCAGCGCTGCGCGCCGACCAGCGTTGGCGCTGGGGCTGCCAACTTGCACCTCGCGAACGCCCGCACAACCGGCGCAACGCACAACCGGAAACGCAGCGCGCGCGGCGAACGCGGCCAACGCGTCCGTCTTCATCGGCTCGAATCGCGCCCGCAAAAACAGACTTTGCGTTCAAACCGAAGCCGGAAGTCTTGCGTGGTTTGTTTCGATCTTTTAGGCCAAAATCTTCGTTGAGGCGCATTGACGCGTAGAAAACATGAAAATACAAAACGTTGCTAATCAAGATACCGATGATGAAGGCGTTTCAAATGAAATCATTGGATTATCTGTAAGTATCGCTGACGGACTAGTATGCCAGATTGATGTGTTTTTTCAAATATTTCTTTTTATTTTCGTGGAAATTTGATTTACTCATATATTTCAGTATTTTAAATTATTTTTATCAATATCCATGTTCACTTACAGTTTAAAACAATTATTTCATTTTTCTTTTCAAATATGTTATTTAATGTCTTTGTTTACTTATATTTTCATTCTACTGGAATTCATATTATGTGTAGTCTCATTAAATAATTTGTTTTGTTAATTTGAGATGTTAATGTTGATTGCGTTACTATCTTTGTAGATTACATTGAAGGAACTAAATGTATGTCAAGTGTCTCGAGGCAATAACATTAATTGTTCTAATATTCGCAGTTCTTGCAAACAAGAACAAATGACATCTACATTAAGTCTATGTTCCTTATCGAGAGCAGATATGGTTGGATGCCCTGCTCAAGAAAAGATGTTCAAAATGCCTCCTGTCTTGAACGTAGCATGTATTCGTTTCCCTGTTCTGATATCAAATGCTTTTTTTCGTTATTTCTTTCTTTTCCAAAAGTTCTTTACAAAATTGTTTTTGCATACGTCTTTTCCGCGTGCTCGCTTTGGTGCATTGCCCTTTGGACAAGGCGAGCGGACAGGTTTGCTAATTTATCTTGGGCGTCTGGAACTGGGGTTGTGATTTTTCTTATTATCTTCGCTGATTTGAATCTGAGTTTATGTGTCTCTTCCTTTTCCTTTAGAAATCTTATTGGTCTGGAAATGAAATCTCCCGGATCATATTGGAAGTTTCTAGTATTGAAATATTAAAGCAAAAGAATTTTATAAGAAAGGGAAGGTATTGAAGAAAGTATCAAAGTTCATCAAAGGGTTGGGAACTGTTGGGGTGGGGCAAGAGGTGAAGAAGATATAAGAAAGGGGAGAAAGAAATTGTGAATTGATATAATGAAAGAAAGGCAAGGAAGACAGAAAAAGAAAAGTATATAATGCATTCCTTTCATATTGGAACGTTTTAAATTAGTATTCTTTCTTTTTCTCTTCCACGTTGAGGTTTCTCTCTCACTTTCATTCTTACAGCGATCGTCTTAACGAGTCAACCGGTGCATTTTAAACGGAGAAATGGAAACCGTTTATTCAGTGGTTACGTGGGCGGAGGAAGACGTATAAAAAATCTTATTTTTTGTGCTTCATAAAGAGGGGTAATGAAGTATGACGTTTCCCGGCTCCAAGAAATTTTGTTTTCCACTATTCAATTGATTTGACTTCAAAAGTGACAACCGTGTAGCAATTAAACATATACAATTGCATAACTAGTTGAACTGACTATTATTTCGACAATTACATTACCATTACATAATTTTCAAATAGGTCCTTGACCAGACGTGTCAATGATCCTTCTAGAGTGTACTCTGTTGAGTTCGTTAACGTGCAATGCACGACTTATCATTACCTGTAGAGAAACGATAATATTGATTTGACCGGGGAAAAAGATGCAATATTTGACTACGACAAGTATGACGACATTTTTATAACAGCGGTGTAGTACATTAACAGTTTTATAAGAAAATATTTTTATACATGATTGAAACAAAACTTCCAGACATCTGATACACATTTAATATCTCGATTTCCTACACTGCGGAACCTCTGAAAAGTAATATTTTTAGTACATACATACATGTGCTTTGAATCAATTGTCTCCATATAATTTTTAGAAATTAAATTATTTCAAAGTACACCTTAACCTTCTCTACATGGCAGTAATTCACATTTGATCGGCCTATATCTTGCAGACAATGAAAGTCTATATAAATCTATCATTATTGAGAATAAAAATTGGAGAAAAGTGTATGCTTCTTTGAATGTAGAAAAAATGATCTAATTGATAAAATAAGGCACAAGAGGCTTCATCATTATAGAAACATTTTTCATCTGATTATTAATGTGTCTTCCTCATAACGTCTGGAAAAGAACGTTGGAGATTAGGTAGACTTTCCCATGTTTTCAATATATTATTAAGAAAGAGCTTCTAATATCTCAGAAATATTCGGCAAATATAAGTGTTCCGATGATAGATTTTCAAACAGTATCTTATGTTAGGGTAAGAGTAAAGTCGTGTAACGATGAACAGATTGAAGGAGGGACGAAGAAAGCAAGTAAGAGCAAGTAAGCGGAGGGATTCCACTCGGGGTCCAGTGTGAGAGAGGCTGCGGGACAGGCTGTCGAGCGAAGCTCTCGCTGCAGGGAACACGTTCGCCCAGGAGCCTCGTCCGGGGCTCGCTCCACGCCCCTCAAGGCGGCCGCGGCGGTCCCGCAGGTCGGTCGGTTCGAATTCCGGTTAGACCAGTCGCCTGCGCAAGGGAACGCCCGTACGTTACCCATACTAGCCCTTGGCGTCGCATCCCTCGCGGGTGGGGTTCTGTTCCCCGGCAGGGCAGCCAGGGCTGGCAGGGCAGGGCAGAGAGAATCTCCACCTTGCGTCATCTCAGCTCGAGCCGCGTCGCGCCGCGCCGCCTCCGGGGCAACAGCTTTGATGCGGCCGCTCCAAGCCGCCCCTGAGAAGAAATTTATTACGCTCTGACAAAGGAAACGAAAATATTATGCGCACTTCTGGCGTCAGCTATTATTTCGTCGACAATTTTCTGCCGCCTGCTCTGATAATTAGGAGAATTCTCTTGTGGAATTATGGGGAACCTGATATGGACGCATTTATGCAAAATGTCACTTCAATGCATTTTCTTAAACTTTTCCATCGTGATGGATCAAATAATAATAATAATAATAATAATAATAATAATAATAATAATAATAATAAGGAAATCGAGATCAGCCGAATGTGGGGCGTAAAAGCACAGGTCGTTATCGGAGCTCTGGGATTTGTTCCGCAAAATTTGAGTAAGAACTTGTCTAAACCTCCCCGGTAATTCAAAAGACTGGGAAGTGCAAGAAATTGGTTTATTTGGAACAGCCCACATTTTGCGTAAAGTATTGTAGAGGCACTGATAGTCACCGGATCTGCTCCTTAGGTAGCTGGTTGCAACCTCGAGTAGATTTATATTCAACCGACTCATAAGATCTTTAGTCGTGATGTAATGGAAAAATAATAATAATAATAATAATAATAATAATAATAATAATAATAATAATAATAATGTATTTGGCATATAGGGTCAGATGAATCCGACTTTTGCCAGCATTCCGAGGTCTGAGCCCTGATTTTATTTATTATACGCGCCTAGGGGTAAGGGAGGTACGTGGCGAGCATGACGCTCTTCCATCACCGTCCCTAGTTATTTGGCCCGCCTAAACTTTCTTTCGTCACAAAGCTGTAGAAACTACGATGATTTGTACTAGAAAATCTACAGCTTTGTTTTTCCCCCGCCCGGAAAGCAAACCCGGGACCGCTTCACAGAAAGCTAGCACAATGTCCATGAGCCATTTGAGGGATTATATTAATAATAATAGTGAATTATTGTTGTTGTTATCATTATTATCATTATCATTATCATTATCATTATTATTATTATTATTATTATATTATTTATATTATTTTGTACCTTTTTAGCATTGAAATCTTGAAAAATGCTGAACTGTTATTCTACTGTAGAGTAGAAAAACGGATCAGCGTATTTCAAGATTTCGGTTCGCTTCTTACTTAATTTATCTTATATTTTCTCCTTCTATCTCACTTGCAATCCTTTGTGTTCTTTACTTCAGATATTTACGAACCATACCCACCTTGATTTACTTGCACTGGCAAAACAATTTGAGATCGAGGTCGCGGACGACGGTGGTTTGGAAAATACGTTTTTGGCAATTTTCATCCAGCATAAAACATAATTACACTATGTGCGCACGTCTGCCTTGTATCAGAATGTGCTGAGTAAGAAGGAGAGAGTTTAATTTTCTACTTTTTGATAA
Source organism: Acheta domesticus (assembly GCA_031308135.1). NCBI lineage: Eukaryota > Metazoa > Arthropoda > Insecta > Orthoptera > Gryllidae > Acheta > Acheta domesticus. Next base: position 108,809,153 of record JAHLJT010008446.1, read on the forward strand.
AGTAATTACTTTTTTTTTATTTTAAATATTTTTATTCACAAGGAGAGAAATTATATACTGCCCAAGCGATTACCGTCTTGCAATAGACCAGTGTACAAGAGAGTGAAAATATAATTATAAGATTCTTATACAGGCGAGTTGAATGTCATTGTTTCTTAGATTTTTTGTTAGTTAATGAGAAAAATTGGAAGAAACATTAACTACGGGGCAACCACAAATTGATACAATACGTGAATAAAATGATATATGTCCTATGATGATTCTTCGCTGTATGATTCTCCATATCTCGGCAATTAAATGCAGATGGTTTTCGTTTTCAACGAGATTGTATTCTTACTGAAGCGGTACAAGAAGTTTCGATTCCCCTTTCTTCACTAACCCCGAGTCGTATAAAGTTGCCTCCGTCTCTATCTAGATAATAATTTTCTTTATTATTTCTCTCGTGGCTGGGATCTTCCGCGCGAGGAAGGGTGAGGTATCGGCGGGGGCACAAGGGGGAGGGCTTCTTGGGGGCGGGGGCGGGGGCGGCACGTCGCTGAGCCAGGTGCCTAGGGCAGCCGGCCCTCCTCTGCACTCCCCTCCTCCTCCCCTCCCCCGGCCTCCCCTCCCCTCCCGGACGTCGTTTTTGGAGGCGTCTGTACGTGTTCTGGTCAGCGGGACGCACGGATGTCAATGCTCCTGCCGAGGCAGAATATTGGCCGACAGGTGGTAGGTAGGAGGGCACGTGGGTCTGTAAGTGGGTGGATGGCTGGCTGAGAAAACCCACTTCCCCTTTCCACCGCCGCCTGCCCCCCACCCCGGCGAGTTTGAAAGCTGAAAGCCAGTTATACAACTTCCGGCCCGGGAAGGGCGGCCCCGGGCCGGACGCGGGCGGGTGGGGGGTGGGCAGCGGGCGCGGGGGCGGGCGGCAGGCGCCCGGCTTAGAGCTTATTCGCCCACGTTCGTCCACACTTGTCCTCAGCCCTCGCATCACGCGCTCGGTAATGAGGGCCGGCGAAATCCGGCCAAAGAAGCCCTCCCCCTTCCCCTTCCCCTCCCTTGGTAGCTGACGGCGCCGCGAGGGACCGGCCAGCTCCAAGGTCGAGCGCTCGCTCACGCCCACAGGACTTTTGGGACGAGGAGAGTTAGTCTCGCGGATCGCTTCCGAAAGGAAATGAAGAGAGCAGTTAGGCAGTAGATGAACCATAGAGAGAGCATTCTGTGTCCAACTTATCACGATCTTTGCCCACTTCTATAGTTAAAATGCGGAATGTATTAGCTCTAAACAAAAGAGTCAAAAACATCTTTCACTGAAGATTAGCTAGCTGTTCAATCAAGTTTTTTTGTTCCCTCTATATATGAATTGGATCCGGAGGTTCCGACCCTAACTTTCTCCTTTCCCCCTTTGACCTGCCTCTGACCTCAAGTTTGTGATGGTACAATGAGAATCCCCTTCAATTTTCTCCACACCTTTCCTTCATTATTCCAACGAACTTATTTTTTTTTATCTCGAACGTAGATTATACCGTAAAGTTCGTTACATTTGCCGTATTCCAGATGTATAACGGAGAGAAATGTCTGGCGGCAAGGAGAAAGACGTTAGTTATCGTAGGTAAAATTTAGTGTTTCTCTGGCCTTCAGGGGGAGAGCAAGGGACCTCACGTAGGGTCGTCAGAACCGAGCAGTCGGCTGCATGGGGCACTGGGTTTCTTATTACCTGCAACTGTCGTCATATTTCCGCATCCCGCTCACTCTGACCACTACCTTAGGATAATGAATTTCGTTATGGTGCCCTGTATCTTGATCTACGTCACCACAAATTCTTAAAAAAGTTCTAAAAGGCATTAAGATGTTCTTTTTCCTTTTAATGGCATATAGCATATTTTGTATTTAGATCATTGTCGACTGAAAAAATCTACATCTATTATTTGCGAGGTGAATGAACTTTCATTTAAAATAGTAGTTTTAAAAAGGTTTATTTCTGGAGACGCAAGAATCTTTCTTCTCATCAGAAAGAGGAATTCATTTGAGTTCCGCCTATTCTTACCGTACAAAATATTTTATACGTCATTGGCTTTCTAATTGCGCGATGGAGCCTATTGGTGCAGGGTGGCAATTGACCTCTGAACTGGGGCAACCATCCGTAACTTCTTGTGAACGTTTGAAAGGCAGGCAAATACATTCAGTAATTTTTTTGTTAATCAGGATCGATTTGATGAAAGACGACTTGTTGCTTTTACTGGCACTACAGACTGAATCGTATTGTCTGCTTCTGCGAGGTGCAAAGACCCTTCACAAACGACATTCTTCCTCTCCATTTCTTTATCATTCGACACCTGTTAACCCAAGGCGCGTTGAAGCACATAAAGTAGCCAAGTAGACGGAGTAACGTGTGACGATTCTAAACGCTTGAAAGTTTATATCCGGAGAACGCGATCGTGTAGCTCCTTGTCTTACGCCTACATCGTCTCTCGTTTCCTCACGATATTTCTCTCCCTCCCCCCTCTCTCCCAAGTTAATTGTTTTTCTATACTGTTTTCAATTATCTTCTTTACCCATTGTTATATTGTACCCTGCTTGATCTCGCCTTACTCTGCTTATTTCAGCGCCATCTTTTTTTACGATGCCAATCGAGTGGTATCCGTTACTCTGTGAAAAGTGCAGTGACCGTTCAGAAACGGCATTCCGTGTCTCGAACCGTCATTGGCCTCCCACAATTAGTCAAGGGCCGCGAACAAGCACGCCAAGAAACCCGGAGGAGGAGCGTGCGGGGCGGGCGCGCGGTCCCGGAGCGGCGGGGTTCACATCCCAGGCGGGGTGTATCGGGTGCCGCTTCTTTGTTTCCGCCGGCCGTTGCCCAGAGAATGTGCGGCGGCGGCAGCGACGACCGGTTCTCGGCCGCGTGGCTTTGCGGAGACGGCGATTGCCGCAGCGACGTGCGGCAAGCTGCTGCTTTCTCGGAGCCCTCACACCCGTGCCCTCGCACACCCTCTTGCCCTAGCTCTTGCTTCGTCCCTCGCCCTCGCCCTTGCTTTCGCCCTCATCGTTCTCGTCCTCATCCTCACTCTTGCTCTTGCCTTTGTCTTCGCTCTCACCCTCGCTTTCGTCTTCGCCTTCGCCCTCTCCCTCGCTCTTGCGCACGCTCTTGTTCTAGCTCTTGCCTTGCCCTCGCTCTTGCTTTCGCACTTGCTCTCGCCCTCAGCATCGCTCTCTTCCCCCATCCTCACTCTTGCCCTCGTCTTCACCCTCGCTTTCGCCTTCACCCTATCCTCTCCCTCGCATACGATCTTCTCTTTTACCCTTACTATTGCTTTCGCATTCGCTCTCACTCCTCATCCCCACTCTTGCCCTGCCCTGTCCTCGCCCTCGCCCTCGCCCTCGCCCTCGCCCTCGCCCTCGCCCTCGCCCCTCGCCCTCGCTCTCGCCCTCGCCCTCGCCCTCGCCCTCGCCCCTCGCCTCTCGCCCTCGCTCTCGCCCTCCCTCTCGCCCTCCCTCTCGCCCTCGCTCTCGCCGTCGCTCTCCGCCTTCATCATTACTCTCGGCCTTCATCATCACTCTCGCCCCCGCCTCTTATCTTCACCCTCGAGCTCGCCTCGTTCTCGCCCTCGCCTTCGCCTTCTCCTTCACCATCTTCACCTTCGCCTTTGCCCACGCCCTCGCCCCTCGCCCATCGCTTTCGCTCCCGCCTTGGCCCTGTCTGCCTGAAGAACCCTGAGAAAAACCTCGACACCGAACTGGCCCTTCGTGCTCCACAATACGGATTTTTTAGCGCAATATTTCATTCCAATCCGGCTTACATGAATAACTCGCCACTTGGGTGCTGTGAATCGCCGCTTAGTGTACTGCCATATGGATGGACGTTGTTTCTTGTCTTTTGTCCTTTGGTGGGTCTCAGAAGCTTGCCCACCACCGCTAACCCCAAATCCAAGG
>JAHLJT010008446.1:108813161-108877755 GCA_031308135.1 Acheta domesticus
AATTGAATTTTTTTGTGGAATTTCTTGGCTATTGTTGTTTCATTGAGAATGACTATGAAGATATGAAAAAGAACCTTGAAACTGATTTGTGTTAGTAGACAGCATGTGGGCATCAGAGAAAAAGAAATATTTTCTGGGAGTGGTGTACCAAGAAACGAAGAATAAAGAATGTTCAGGGAAACAAAGAAGTGGACGGCTCATGTTCAGTAGAGAAACGTTCGTTTCACTAGCAGACTGTGTGCGGGCAACGTGTAAAAAATCGAGAGAGGAACAAAGAAAACAATGGTGCTTTAGAATTCATAAATAAGATAACCGGGAAAATTGTAGAGTCATGAAAGAAATGAAGTTTTTTTATCACTTCCTCTTGATAAAATTTGAGACCTTCATTATTCAGCTGCGTGATATAATGTACCACCTGACCATCTGAGAGAGTTAGTACTTCATTAGAAATAAAAATATCGGTTTCGTGGAAATAAGGATTTGAACATTAGAAAGTTTCCTCTGTTTAGATGAGGCGTATGAAGTCCAACATGCTGAATATTTTTCTTCTCACTTCATCTTTCATTTAGCAAGTTCTATACGTATTTTGTTCCTAGTTGTTCTTTCCATTAGTTGACAATTAAAGAGACTTCTGTAATCGCAGAAATTTAAACTGCATGAGCGCAATCTACATCACGCAACACCGAAACATTAAAGGTCCGATTGTCAATTCTTCCATTACTCAAACCTTTACGACGTTCTTTAATCTCCAGTGTCTTCTGCATTGTCTGTTACTCTTATTAAAATACAAAAAAGAAAATTATCAATTTCTTTTACGTACCTATAATGATGAGTATTGAAGCACTGCTCACCGTATAGCGCGGAGCTGATCGCGGCAAAAAAACACCATTGGGAACATTTTCTCTTATCGGCAGTGTTTATATTGTGCATTTGTGCCTCTGGTATCATTTACCTTTTTGACATTGAAGATAATTTATTTCATCATAATGGCGCCATTTTACCTCCCATTCACATATCGCTTCTCTTGAAAGAAATTATTGTCTTTTGCGTATTAAATTCATTTCTACTTCATCTTATATTCATATATAGACGACATGACGAAAGTACGTAGGGACGAAATATGTCTTCTTCTATACGAAGATGAAATATATGTGTGTGTGTATATATATATATATATATATATATATATATATATATATATATATATATATATATAAAATGTACACGAATATTTATACAAGATGAATTTATATATAATTCTGAATATTTGCATGGCTATTTTTTAGTCCGTAAATTTATTCATTTTAGCTGATTTGTCAATTTACAACTTTATCCACTTTTTCTTAAGTGAATGTAATGAGTGAATTGACTGACTTAACTTAGAGAAGAAGAACCATTGTCAGTACGTTATAATGGTAAACGATGTAGACACTTTTAATAGACCTTACATTAAATACCGCTTTGTGGACATACATGACACAAGTATTGTTTGAAAGATATTTTTCAAATTTGGTCATGAAGGCGATTTTCAGTGTCTTCATATATAAGTTACGTTTTAAAAACTCCATTGGTTTAATCTTCCGAAACAGCGACATTTCCAAATCTAACAAATAAATCATGCGCTTTGATAAACGTTACGAAGAACGACAGAGAAAGATCAAGGAGCATTAGTTGTCTATCTTGAAGAAAGAGAATGCGAAAACTCTTTTGATTCCTATGATGCTCTCGCCATGCGATTTAATGAATAACTTGTGGGTGATTTCGTGAAATTTGTTTGGTTTTGGGTTTCTCCAAGACAGAAAAAGTTGCAATTAGATATTGGCGAAGTGGCTTGACCGGGGCCGGCGGGAAGGCGCCAGCAACGGGCATCACGGAGACCGTCTTGGCCGCGCACACCCTCCGCGCGAAAGGGGTAATTAAGAGCAGCGGGGTATTGGCGCGCCGAGGGGGCTGGGTCGGGCGGGGCGTGGAAGGGAGGGGTAGGCAGGGCAGGGACGGAGGGTGCGGGCCGAGCCGACGGCAGGTAGCGGGTGCTGCTGAGAGGGTGAACCGGCGCGGGTGGCTCTCTGGGCGTCGTTATTCTACCGTTAATTCCACCACTGCCCGCTCCATGACTCAGTGCTTTCTTTTGTTTATCAACCATGACTGTGCACCGTGTATCTTCTTATCGCAATCACGTTTAAAGGATGAGGAAATAAGGGAGGGACAATATTTTTATACTCTCTTCTGGCCGCAAAAGAGGAAGGCAATATTTTAACGTCGAAATTTCCCTTCCGTTCAAAGAGCTGGAAAGAAAGTGCAATTTATAGAATAAGGAAAATTGCACTCTACATCTTCTTGCTAAAAAAAACGGAAAAGAAAAGGAGAAGGGAACAATAAGAGGCTTTTAAAACCGGCTCCGTGCTCCTTGTATAATTTAAGGATGTAATCAAACGCAACGCGGGTATTTTTGCAGGTCTACAACGGCGCACTCCACGTGTGCTGTTTACGCTCCTTGCAGCTGCGGGCAAGGAGGAGGGAGGAAAGGGACCAGAAAACAGTGTCTGCGCTGCAGTGGCACTTCGTTTATGTCTCGGGTCGCACAACCTTACCAGAACGAGCGTTGCCTGGTGTTTTTGTCTTCGTCGCCTACCATACTAGTCTTGCTCCCTAGTGTAGCCTAAGCACTGTTCACGCGTCCATGCGTAATATATCTCATTGTGAAAAATTTGGTCGTAGATTGCTCTGACTATGAATTTCTTTTCTTAAATGGGCTGAGTCGTTTCAGTAATGTTGAAAGGGAGCGGTATTTTCTTTTCTTCTGTGACGGTGTCTTAAGTGTGTAATTCATTTAATACACTTCAAATACGACTTTTATACTCGTTTGCTTACTGATTCCTTTGTTTGTTACATATAATATAATGCTCAAATTAAAAATACGCGAGGTTCTATAAAAATAAACGTGGCTGTTGAGATGAAACCTCATGATTTTCGAGATATTCAACAATCCGTCACATATTTTTACAAGTTTTATTCAGAATATATTTTCTCATTTCACGTTCCTTCCTGTTGGAAATCGGTTACTTGCCATTATTTATAAGTTTTGATGTCCACCAGGGCAGATGCACGACTCCAAATACGAAGAGCCATGGGTGTTTCTGATATGGTGGTAGTTCGTTACCTTAGTCACTTGAGAGTAATTTTTGTTTCTATGCTTTACGCTCATTTGAACTTAAGAAAAATTAAACACATCATTGCGTGAATGTTAAATTTGATGAATTCGTGCAAAGCTAAGGAACGTTTCTATGGTTTACTCTACACAAAGTGTAAAATTTCTGTACATGAGTAAGTCATTGACGTCTCTGATCAATATCATGAAACTTGATGCTTTCTGCCAATAAACTTTTATAACTTACCTGCGTATGCGTAGATCTTCCTTACTTTAATATACTTTGTACTACTTTCTACATTTTATATGCCCAACAAAAAGCGTGTTGGTTTAGCTATGAGAAGTATTTATCGTTGTTAACCTTGTTCTTGCACTTCATTCGGAGACGTTCCTGTTGCATCAGCAAGGCATAATGTTCGTGCTTTCAGCGAATTCATCTCTTCTAAGATGCAATACATTATAGAAAGCAATTCGTAGCGTCCATGTTTCTCACCCATTCATTAATCACAGTGCAACATCCATAATTAATGCCCTACCTAAAAACTAAATTCCCTACGCGTGAGACTCGAGCATGCTAAAATAAAAATAGCATCAAAGACAAGCTCTGTGATTGCTGATTTGGCAACGTGGTACTGGTCATTTAAGGCTCTCTTCAATAACATGAGATGCAACGGCTGTTGGCGCAGCACGGATGAACGGTATCAGCTGGACGACGAAACGTAATCATTGCCACAGCAAGCAATACGCACGATCGTACGAGCCGAATATGGTTCTCGTGACGCACTCACGCCTCGCTCACACACGTAATTCATAGAAGATTCTACAGCGCGCGCGCGCGTGCGGTACACGAGATTATTTCGCAGAGCGGTCCTCTCGTGAGTAAGACTTGATAACAGTAAAATGATAGGATTTGACATGCAGAAAACATGAAAGTGATCGTCGAGTAATATGCATTGATAATGAATGAATGCACTGACAATATTATACAGTGCTTTGTATTTTGAAAATAAATACTTGAAGGAGGAATTGAAAGGCGCCAAGATGTCTGTTGGTGAGAACGAGAAACGAAAGAAAACAAATCATGAAGTCCATCTCAGTTGTTTTGAGGCTCAAAGTGCCTCGTGCTGGGTCTGCCAGGTGGGAGGGGCGCGCGGGGCGATGGCCTCAAGTAAGCTGAATGCCAGCCAATGGCGCGGGGGCGGGGCGGCGGCGGCGGCGACGGCGGCGGCGCTCGGAGCAGGAAAAGCGTCGCTGGGCGCTGGCCCGCATCGCTAAGCAGCGGCGTGGCCGCGTCGCAGCCGGTCGCTGGCAGGACAGCGGCCCGGCCCGGCCCGCCTCGCGCGCGTTGCGCAAGTGGCCACCCCACCCCAGCGCACCCTCCCCGCCCCGCCCGCCCTCGGGGGCGCCGCGGAGACGGAGGCCCGCGCCCGGTCGAGCGGTCGGCTGCGGGTCCAGCGCCGCGGACAAGGCGCGGCGCGTTGCGCAGGGCAGGGACCGGAGGCCGCCTCGGAGATCACTGGGCCACGGCCGTGCCTTGCATCAGCGCCACCGTGCTTTTTCCACGACATTTTTACGTGCGCTGCGCCTTGCGCGCGGCGGCGACCGCGGCCCGGAGCCCGCGCCCCTCTCCGCCTCTCTTGCCCGCCCCCCGCCCCGCCCCTCGGCCGCGCACACGGCCGCACGCTGCTCCGAGATAAACACGCTCTAATCTCCGACGGCGTTTTTACCGTTTATTCTGGGAGGGAGTTGCGGAAGGTTAGGGACGCGGAAGCCGCCCATTCACAGCGAGCGCGTCACCACGACGACGAGGAGGAGGCGCCGGAGGCGGTGAGGGCGGGGCGGGGTGGAAGAGGACAAGGCTTTCGCCGCCAAGACACGTGGCGGAGGACGCCTCCACGTCAAGAGGCGCCACGAGGACGCCTGGCCTTAGGCGTCCTCGCGCGTGGTTCGCCGCGTACCGCTGTGGAGGCGCTCGCGCGCGCTGTTATCACGGCTTCCGTGAAGTAAGCGTTGTTATCGCGCCGCGGCCACGTGCCCGGGGCCAAAGGCGGGGCCCCGGGGCGGTGCGATCACCCCACCCACTTGATTGGCCTCTCAGAGGCGACGCCTGCGACGCGCTTACAATAAACAACTCGCCGGTCCAGTGACAACCATTGCAACTCATCTCCATTGCTTTCTCCTGCTCTTTGGCTAACTCGTCTCCCAAGACATGTTTAGTTCGTTCTCTGCTCGCAAATGTCTCGCGGGGAAAACTTGTATGTGATATTTTACATTTATGGAATCGGAACGATTCAGTCAGAATCGAACAGATAACACGCATAGTAAGCATCTTAATGTGTGTGAAATTACATGTCCATGAGTTTTCTTATCTTTATTTCAATTTATGTTCCATTTTACACAACAATAATTATAATCTAGCCACTAATTATTGGAAGATAAAACTAATAGAGTGACGTATTGGTACAGCAATTTTATAGTGTCAATGAAAATGTGTATTGACAAGCTGTATGCCAGAAAGTGATGACGTCTTGATTTTGAAGAAAAGCTAAGGTAAAAGAAACCTGCACTTGATTTTTGCTACTCAGCACGGGAACTGGATACTGGAGACATCGTGAGACACAAAAGGAATACCTGTAGTTGTAGAATTTTCCTTATTTACTATGGCGTCTGTCCAATAAGATCTCGTGTGTAAAGAAATAAAGCAATCAATGTTAATGCGGGCCCCCTTCTTAGCCTGAAGGGGCAGGTTTTTGCTCTCACAAACTGCGGTCATTTCCGACGACGATTTTAAATCCACTAAGCTAAAGGGATCGACCGTCTTTATAGGTAGCAAGAAAGATCTCCGCCGACCCCAAGGGAATTTCGTCGCGAATCGGTCCACCTGGGAGGTTACGGTGAATGCCGACTTTGAATATTATTAAAACGCAGTTTTTCTTCGTTTAATTTGGAAGAGTTACCCTTCACACTCTTACGCCTCCCCGCCCGCTCTTTCCCCGTCGGTTCCTTCCCTCCACTTCACCCCGATTTTCTGCTGAGATGAAGGATCTCTCCTCCTGCGCTCTAAAATCACCTTCAAGCTGCGGAAAATATTCAAATTAAGAGAGAATGAGTCTTTTAAGATTGTTCGAATTTCTAATTGCTATTACAGAATAATATCGCCTGGAGTGCGTGAGTTCGGAGGAGACGAAATCGAAAATACTTTCTTTCTCGGGATGTATTTACATAGTTCCGAGCTGTGGCGTCAGCGGGGTTCTCTGATGAAAAGTCCGCCCAGTCCAGTCGCCAGAAATATGCTAACTTTGTTAGTCGATGCCTCCGGAAATTGCCGCCGAACGATCGCAAATCAAGGGAATATCTGCGTCTTTCATTAAATAGCTCGTTAAAGGCGTTTCTGTAGAGATAGCACAACAAATAAACGAAATCCGCTTAATGCATCAAAATGTTTATCTGCGATAGATTGAACTTATACATGCGAAAGAAGTAGGTCTTAGTTGAAGATATGACCCGGCAGCATGCAATCTGCGCTGATCCCATAACACTGAAAAATGTAAGTGAATATGACCTATCCTTAACAGGCTTACGTAAACAAGATTACGGAGATACATACTTACATGACGTGGAACCAAAAGACGCCTGAGTGGGTACGTGGAAGATGCGAGTACAAACGAGACAATAAAGCGAGGGTAATTTTTCTTCTCCCCAGACTACAGAGCTGGAAACAATTCGAATCCTATTTAATGGACATTAAGCACACAATGATGGGGGCGACTGATACGTTTCGTCGCTGCCGTTAACGCAGGCGGCGAGGGCGGAATAAAAGAAACGGGTGTGATGAAACGCCTCCTATCGTTTCATAACATATCCGGAGGCCTTGGCGCTAGTTACGGGAAACTGCACATAACGACATTTTTAATAGCTGCCCTCCCGTCGACGCAAGCTCTGGCAGATCGTGGGAAAGTATCCCTTCCTAGCTGGCGGCCTCAATTATTTTTTTACGAGTGGTTTCCGCTTGACGCGGGCTGGACGGAAGACCTCTGCGAGTGGTTGTGGACGGGCTGGCTGGGGGTGGAGGATGAGCTTTTCAGTGAAGGCGGTAACTGAATCCTTGCGACCGGACCATTCCACTTCCTAGCGTAGACGGCCTCTTGTTTCCTTATTGGAATCTACCAAGCTCCTTTCTGTTGCTTATCTCTGCAATACAATTCTCAAAATGATATACTTAACTTAATTTGATTTATTTTCGTCAATAAAGGTATGAACTGTATGTGACGTGTGGGGTAGAAGTTCAGAAACAGTATTTGTATTAATACAATAAATGATGCAGTAATATTTCACATATTTAAAAATGGTTAAACAAATTTGATGAACAATATATCAACAATGCGGTGTGAGTCGAATTTGATGAGAATTTCTTTCAAAGAGTGTGATTAAATGGGCCAAGCCTTTTTGTTTAAATATGCAAAATTGGTTATTTCGCCGTCTTGGAATCTTTTGATTCTTTCTAAAACTGTACACAAGAAATGATATTACATTTTTTCTAGAAATTATCTCGGACGATGTTTATTGTAAAATATTTTGATTCCCTATTGCTTCAATGGAGATCAAACATAGGTACTCTGTAATAAGAATGTCAACCTCGGGACATTCGGGAGATGAGTAAAGTTTTGAAGAATAAACAGAAAGTAGACATTTTTTGAATTTTCTATTTTTTAATCTCAAGACGCTGTTTTAACTGTTTCGTATCGATGTCAAAACTTATAACTATTATAAAAGTTATTGCAAAATTTGCATTTTTCTGTAATACAATTTCATACTTGTTCTGTTGATCAGAGTGAACAAGTTCCACGACTTCAAGCTGCGATCAGTTGCGTTCGCAGAGTTGCTAGCCCAAGCGTGAACCAGTCCCTGAGCCCGTCACTCTGCGGCGAGTAGTTCTCCTTGTCTATGGGCCGTGCTAGTCGCCCCGAACCTGCAGCCAGCGCGGCCACGACGCTAGGCGGGTTGCGGCGCTGACTCACGCCGCCTCCACCTCCGCCTCCGCATCCTCCTCCACTTCCATTTCTACCTTCGCCATCCCCTTCGCACACCTTCAATGGGTTGCTCAAGACATGCAGAATGACTTCGTATAAGTATCCATTGAGGACCGGATCTCCTTCAAATCAAATATTTAAAATATTGTGTACGCAAGCGGGAAAAAAAGCTCTTTTTTATTTGTAATATGGCCTGTATATTTTCCACTTGGGACAATGATAACAGAACTTTCTGGATGCAATTTTAGTAACACGTGAATTGTTATTCTACTTATGATGCATGTATGTACACAGACAATAAAAAATCGACAGTCAGACGGTACTTAGCCACGTGGCGTCCTAAGTTAACGTCGCAATGTCGGTCCAGACGCCACGTCAGCTCCCGGAGTCACCTTGCTGCCTCGGCGTCTCGACCAGCGCACGCTACTCAGTGGGCGTCTTCCCGCCATTCGCGTCTGCCGCGGAGAACACGCCGCGACTGCGTGCACGCTTTCGCACGCCCGCGTGAGGCACCTGCCTTTGCCTCTCACCACGAGCCTCGTGTCTCTCTCCCCCGGCGCGCCGCCGCCACCGCCGCTGGCGCCCCGCTCGCCGAGAGCTCTGAGGGTCTCTCTGAGGGCCGAGGCGAACATCGCTATTCCTAGATTGCGTTTGATTGATGAGGTCATTGCGATTCAACGAATTTCGACTAATTATTTCGTGGGATTTTTCCTCGATACCTTTTTCGATTAACCCGCTCGTTATTTCGTTAGTGGAGGTCGTTAATTCGCAGGAGGCTCCGAGCGCCGAGGCAGCGCCGAGTTCCATCGACAATCCGAGATATCGAATGTGCGGTTATTAGTAGCACGGGGCCCAGCGGAGCGGCGAGGAAGGGCGTGGTGGGAGCGCGGGGGCGGAGGGGGGCAGCAGCCGCACGTGAAGGCTGCAGCGCAAGAAACGCGCGCGCGTGCGACCTATCACCCCGCGCAACACGCACGCGCGCACGAGCGCACGCGCTCTCGACCTTTCTTGGGCGTCTCCGCCGCCTCCGCCACGGGCGCAGCGTGCCGTGCCGCGCGCAGCGCGCCCCGACGCTCGCAGCACTGACCACTCTCAACGCGGTCACGTATCCGTTAACCTTAGAACATGACCGGAGCGAGCCGGCGACGACGGGTGGCGGGAGGTGCCAGCGGAAGGCGGGGGAGGGGACGGAGGCGGCGGGCAGCGGGCAGTGGGAGGGGCGCGGCGGCGGCGGCGGGGACGCACGCGCTTGCTTGTCACGCGGCAGGCCGCCTTCGCTTGCCAACGTGCCAACGCCTCCGCTACCTCCCCGCCCGCCCACTCCACGCCCCGCCGCTGGCTCCCTTGTTGAGCGCTGGCCGCCTCCGTCTCTGTCGCCGCCGCCGGCGCGCCGCGTCGCACACGAGGCGTAGATGCGGGCCCCGCCTTCCCAGCGCTTTCGCTGGCGATGCAGCCTCGTGCCGAGGTGACCTAGCACAACGCGCGTTTCGTTGAGCTCGGGTCACCCGCCGGAAGCCGCGCTGCCGCCGTCGCCGGCGTCTCGTTACTCGCGGCGCGGACAGACGGAAATGCGAAGGCGGCGGTCCAACGCCTCTGTCAGCACGGGCGTGCGTCTTCAAGGCCGCCAATGACACTCTGAAACCCCCGTCGATTGTGGTCTTCCCCCAGTATTCGATCCCCTGCCTCCGCACACACATACAAACACATTTTCCTTCCAGTTTCATAACCTTTCATTGACGGAGTTTTCCCCCGGGGGGGGCTTACTTTCCCCACGTGTAAACTGGTTTTTGCGTGTCGTTCAAATAACTTTGCTTACACTGGGTCCCCTTCCGCTTGAGGTGGTTACGTTGTAACGAAAAAATTGCGTCGATCGTAAAACATACTTATAATCGATGTGGAAAGATGTGGGGTGATGACAAATTTACAAGAACCTAACACAATGCGTCTCCAACGGCGCAAGTGGAGGTTATTATGTCAGTGCACTCAATTGAAAGCTTAGTAAGCAGCAAAGTTCAAGACTGTCCGGTGTTGTGGCCTATTTGCAATAAAGCGTGGGAACTATAGTAAGCGAATGCATTACTCTGTACCCTATCTCATTCTTTTTAGAAGCCTTACCACTTTGATAAAAAAATATGTATTTATTAAGTGAAAATAATAATTACGTTGGAGCAGTATCTGTTAAAGCAACTTAGGTTTGAATGTTTTTCTAGGATGACAACTAGAAGAAACTTCTAACGTCATTGTTGTTTCACCCGGGAGTAGTTGTAATCCATTATGAAACGGCCTTCCTCAATTGTTGTTGGACAGTTGGTTGATAACATTTTCTTTTTGTGCATGCAATAGTCTCTTATATCACTACTCTATTTATCATTCATTGCGACTTGCAGAGTAGTTATTTCGAACTAATCGTGATAGTGTTAGTTTCGCTGAGTCGAGCATTAAAAAATTGTCTGATTAACGCCATCCTTCGGAAAGTCCCATTATATCATCAGAAGACGAAACAAAAAGAAGTGTGAAAATCAGCTCTACGCATTATGCCATGAACGGCGCTTGCATCGAGGAAACAGCGCAGGGCTCGCGCGCCGAACGGCGGTCGGAGAGACGATGGGCGTCGCTTCTTCAAAATTAGTGCTGCATTTAGCAGGGATTCGTCTTGCGGAGAAGGAGGAGGAGGAGGCGGAGGCGGCGGCGGCGGCGGAGATCGATACAGGAGGAGCGATGTGTATTTGACTGCGAGGCCTTCTGCTGTGATGCCTAACGAAGACGTAATTTTATTGATTTTGCAATCACAAGGCGGATCGTTTGCCTCGTAGGCGCGGGTACAGTGGACTGCCCTGGGGTGGACGGACCGCGTGGGAAATCTCGGCCGGCCGTCTTGGGAGTTGGAGAAGCCGTCGGGGCCGTCATAAAAGACGGAAGGGAAAGCGTCTTGAAGTGCTATTGCTTATATTATGCGTGTAGGGGAATTTTTTGTTAACGAGAATAGACTTCTTGCATACAAATCGTAATAAAAAGTTAAAAATGAGGGAAATTGATAGGGCTGCATCCAACTTGAATGATGGTGTTAAAATTCTTTTTGGGGTTTAATTGTTCCTTACATCTAGTAATTAGGGCGGTCAAAATGTCTTCTTTTTTTTGTTTATACTTTGGAAAAGTGATCAGGACTTTGTCGAATTACTTAATTTTGACGTGACGTCTTACTACTCAGCCTTTTATGTTCAAAAAGTAAACCACACGTTCGGGTCCTCGGCTCTGTCTCGTTGGGAAAGAGCAGTACGTTGAATGTACGATAGTGTGGCCTGCTCTTATGCTTTATGCTTCAAACAAAACTTACCGTTGTCAAAGATGCACTGTAGATTTCGATTTCGTCCAATTGTCCTTTGACCATTTTAGTATAGTTTCATTTTCAAGAGTCCGCAATATGTAAATACACTTGTTGGTGACGCCCTTGACCACTATGTCGAAAGATTCAGTGTTACTTAACAACTGGAAAGGAATGTACTGTTCAGTCGGATAAATGAATTCAATGTAATGAAGAAAATTATTCTTTAGTTCACATATGCCTCTGTGTAGCTAGCTTTATTGTCATTCAGGCAAAAAAACTATTGAAAGACGCATGTATTATACTTGACAATAATTGTGACGTCTTTGCAGACATTTCATTTATATTTTCTGCATTATTTGCTAAAGAGGTCATGTCTAGTGATTCATCAATTACATTCATCGATGTAAATTTTATGCCATGAAATAAATTGTATTTTTCCTTATGTTTCTCCTGACAAACCTTTTTACGGTACTATTGAAAACGGTAGATGTCAATTTCAAGTATGGGCCTTTAAGTAGGGTTTCGTGTTTCTTTGAGTAAATTATTCTGATCCAATATAATTATTTCGCGTAAAAGCAAGAACAGTTTAATACAGATAACTTCGGGCGGATTTCAATCCTCTTTTACAAGCTGACCATTTGCGTTTCGGCCGAAACCTTGAAGAATCTTCCGGCACAGGAGAAGTACCACATCGTCCGTGAATGACCCTGTCGCCCGGAGTCAGAGGGCAGATAGATTAATGCAATCGAAGCTGACATTTAAGTATTCGTGTCGTCTGCTCGTGCAACCCGTGCTTCGAATGCAACTTCGCCGTCAGCTTACTGAAATCTCTCCGATTTCCCCAGCGCTTGCCAAGTGAAGGCACTACGCCTCCGACTTGTTAAGTTTTTGCCTTCCACTCTCTCTAACATAGAAGAAGACTATTTTGGTTGGCTTTGCCCATGACTCATAGCTTCCAAAAATATAGCATTGCGTTTAGAGACATCCGCAATTGCAAAGAGACGAGACATCCGCATTCGTTCGGTGACCTTCCCTTCGTAGCTTCCGAAATAATTTACTGTACAACGCGTGAAATTGAAATTTGTACTCCCTTTTTCTTTGAAAATCTGAAAATTCATCCAACTGATAGAAGTTAAAATGAGATAGATTTTATGTAGAAGAAATGTAAAGGTAGTTGGGTAATTGTGGGTGACCGGCAATCGTACGCTTTTAAGTTTTGAAGGCTGCGGGGAGATGAAATGTCTGGTTATTGCTTCCTCGCGATTGTTCTACGGCACTTAGAGCTACAGCAATACTCGCGCCAGTTTGTTCGTAAAAGTCGTTAACAAGTGAAAAAGAAAACCGAAGAGTTTATTATTATTATTTTTATTAACTGACCCAATTAAAACAGGTAGTTTCATAGGTTTTAGTTGATATGGAAAAAATATATTTTAAAACAATGGTGGTTACTGTGTTAGTGCATTGATAATTTCGAAAATGATAAGATAGTGAGATTAAAGTATGTTAAAAGTTTAAAACAGCAAGAGGAAATAGTACGCCCCGAAAAAAAGTATTGCGCACAATTCTCCCAAAACCAGCAGAACCCCCTAAATCATGTGAAACATGAGAGGATTCCCAAATTTGCGATAATAATAATGATGACTTTGACAATATAGCAAAAATGCCTTAAATGTCGAGCAATCTAATGAATATTAGTGTTTGTTCTTCTTGAAACTACCGTATGCCGAGGGCACCGGAAAACTGTTCCCCCCTACGATTGTATGTGTAATTTTTGTCATCGAAATATACGTTTTGGTTACGTTAACAACGTAAATATGTGAACTGAAGTGTCACATCACTAAAAATGTTAAATCAATTTGATTAATGTAGTGTGATCATGAAACTTGGTTTTCATCATACTAACGGAGTTTTGTTATGTTTTGAAAACATATTTGATGGTGCACAATTTCCCAACATCTGTGTATGATTACTCTACAGGGTGAGTAATCTTATGCTGACGCATGGATGTATAATTTGTTGTGTCACATAATTATATTTAGTTTCACACGGAAGATGTTGTTACCTTACGAAACACATGCCTCAGGCCGGAGTCAGAGGGCAGATAGATTAATGCAATCGAAGTTGACATTTAAATATTCGTGTCGTCTGCTCGTGCAACCCGTGCTTCGAATGCACCGGAAAGCAGTTCCCCCCTACGATTGTATGTGTAATTTTTGTGATCGAAACAGACATTTTGGTTGCGTTAACAACGTAAATATGTGAAATAAAGTGTCACATCATTAAATGTTCCTTGATGAAACTTAGACGTTTTGTTTATTATAGGTTAGACTGCTTCAATACTGTGTTTATAGACAACACATTAGTTTCATATACAATACATATTTATTCTTTAAATATTGAACTACTTTTATTACAATATTGTACTGTATATGAAAGTAATGTGTTGTATGTAAACACAGTATTGAAATAGTCTAACCTATTATATACCAAATGGGAAGACAATTTTTTAAGGAATTGATGAAACTTGGACATTTTGGTTGTATCGGATCTATTAAGCGTTCACCTTAAGGAGAACTCTTGCTTAAGTGCTCACGATTCCTCGTTTTTCCTCTAAAATTATTGCATTTTCAAAAAACAGTTCCCAGGAACAATCGATGTAAAATTATAAGTACATTTGAAAATGTTTTATAAAATAGTGAAATTAATTAATTAATTCAAAATTGTCGGTGCTTCGAAATAGTTTCCCTCAGACAGACATTCCAGAAAATGAAAATAACCGGTTGAAATACATGTTTTGAAAATTATTTGTCTCTATTTATAATGAGGTATACAATTGAAATAAAAATTCTGTAAATGATATGATTGTTGTGGATGAAAACTAACTTTTTTATTTTTTATGTATCTTCAAATAAGTAAAAACCATATGTGCACTTATTGAAATTAATTAAACTAATGATTCGGCCTAATTAATTCACTTGTAATTATATACATTTATATAGTAATTATTATACAATTAGCAATTGCTGACGATTTGAAAATAATTAGTTAGTGCAATAAAAGGTGAGAACGATCAGTTGCCTTCTCAAGGAAGTGAATCGCCTACGCTGCATGGCGATTGGGTGTATATCGTCCAGGAGACGTGCTAGGGATCTGAAGAGGAAAGGCGCGCTGGGGAGGAAGTGGCCGCGTAGGCTGGCCGAGTGGGCGCGTGAGCGCGTGGGCGGGGCAGGCTGGAGCCCGGCGCGGGAGAGCAAATCGGGAGCGGCGGAGCCCGTGCTCGGAGAAAGTCGCCTTGCCACGACACGCCTCTACACGACACAGCCCCGCGTGACATGGCCCTACGCGACTAGATGCGGCCGCTGCCCTTTCAGCACGTGCGCATGCAAAGCCCTGGCATACACACACACACACACGGCATGCCGCTGGGAGATGTTCCTAACGGGATGCTTAGGACCAAGTAAGGTGTAGCTCGTTACGGAGTTCGGTTTTCATTTTATTTCGAAAACTCAGGTTTACGAACAAATATTTGTAGAGGGGATAGAAAATGACAGTGCTTAACCTTGTTACAAGGCAAATTAAAGGTTTGTTGTATAAACCGTACGGTGAATTTATTGTGTGGATCGTAACTTCGACTTCCTGAACCTATTTTTTATTTATATTATTAAGAATTTTGGAAAACATCAAAAGAGAAACAGGAAAAAGTGAACGAAAAATATGGTACTACATACAGTACAATTCAAATTTACAAGCCAGATAAAGTAATTTTCATTTGTTAAATATATTTTTATCGTTTGACAGAAGTAGTGTTTTCTATAGTAAATAGGAACATTACGACATTTAGTTGAAAGATGTGCTATATAATTAAATATCATCTCAATGCCTCTGGGTATAATTCATTCTGACATTCAAATTCTCAGTTTTAATTTATATTTCAATTTTAGTAGTAGTTTTTTTCTGTATTTCAAACTTCTTCATATGGATGTTATTTTCAAACAATTTTCACAATACAGTAGCAAAGTACAATACTTTTTTAGAAAATTATTTTGAATTTTCAGTATTATGAGTCAAAGAATCAATTACCTCTATATCAATTAGGTTTTCGTTGGCAATCCTTTCATCCAGTAAGCAAATGCTGAGATGGTCCCATGCTTTGTTTCTGCACAGAAAAAGTAGTTGCACGTCTAACTCCCTTATTAGTTAGTTCTGTGTTTCTGACATTAAATAAATAAAAACACATTCATGTAGTAAAATAACTTGTGTCATATTAATATTATATGAGGCATTTTTTTCCTCTCGGCTCTGGAGAATAAACAATACTTAATTTCATATTGTAAATCGTTTATTATATTATTAATTCGCTAATATAACATTTAAAAACAAATGTTTTAAAATATATTTTCTTTTTTAAGAAACACAATATAATATTACATACTCTTTCAGGTCTTAGTGGACTTTGCGATTTCGAAACCCTGACTTGAAGCCTATTTACCCCAATTTTGAATCGAGCGCTGGTAATTATATCGTGCGTATTTTGTATTTCTCGGGCGCCCACCCAGAACATCCACGTTTCCCTGTCACTGTTTGGCGTGCGTGCGCTCCCGAATTAGGCCTAAAGGGCCGGGAGCGGCGCGGCAGGCGGCGGCGGGCGTCGACGCGGGGACCGCGGCGCGTGGGCGCGTGGCGCGCGCTGGGGTCCAGGGCGCCAGCCGGGACCCCGCCCCGCGCGCCGCTCCACGCCACGCCCCGCGGCCCTCGCCCCGCGCACAGCCTCGATGGGGTCACGCTATAACGTCACACGTATTAGGCGCCGGCGATAAAAGCGGAGTAAAAAGCGTGCAACTCCTTAAACCCGGCCTGTGAATCGTTGGGGAGTTCCCTTTACCGCCTTTGACCTACTAAAAAGTATGGATCCTTTTTTTATCGGCCCGATGCAAAAAGGTCGCACCTCTCTGCCATCGAGCCGACCGTATTTGCTTGCACCTGTGGTGTGTAGCATGGTGTGGTCGGATGATGTCTCGTGAATCAGTTCAAATGCAGACGAAGTTCCAAATAAGTTGAGCTCTGAAGAAATACGAGTAGTATACATTTTTGTTCATTTGAAAGTATCTAATTTATTTAAGGGAAATGATTGATCAAAATACCTTTAGGGACACAACTCAAATTATATCAAATTTGAGTAGCAATTGGGTAATGCTTCAAGTACATTTTATGTTGGGTTTAATTTGCTTAATTCGATTTTGTACGTAAAGTTCTTTATACAATTTGTATCCTTTGATTACGCAATATAATTCATCTCTGGATTCATCTGAAAATAGTGCATCATATTTCTGGAAGACCGTACTTCATCTTGACATTTTCTCATTCTTGCATTGATCTTCTCAAATTGGGCAGATTTTTATTATCACTAAGTGCTCTAATTCAGGCATAATGGGTACAACTTGGTTGAAGAAACGAATATATATCGAACTAAATATAAATTGAGTATATCGCCTCTTATTTCATTGCGAGAAAAATTAATCGTGAAACTTTTTTCCAATAGGACATAATTCCATGGTTTAATTTAAGTGTATATTATGACAAGAAATATTTTCGTATAGTAGGAATATTTATCTCTAGCTTCAAGAAAATATACGCGATGAAAATATCTTCTAAACGGCAGTTTTGTTGCTACACGCAGCGCTAACACATCTTGTAAAAGTGAATTTTCTCTGGCATATAAATATCAGCTTCTGGGAGGTCCATCATTGCACTTCTGGGAGGTCCACCGTTTCATTTGCAGCTTTTGCACTTCTGAGAGGTCATTGTCTCTTTTCCCTGCTTACTTGTAGTGTAGTGCTCTCTCCCACATTTACGAGCTGTAGAAGTTAACTATTCTGGTCGTAAAATACAGAAACATATGTCTAGAAAAGAAACTCCATCACGAATGAAAGACGGAGCTATAATGTGCGAAGGATGGGAGAAACTGTACAATTAATACTCAGATACTCAGAAGATATAATCAGTCGGTTGTTTGCGGAATGCATTAATTGTAGTTCATTTTGCAATTAGTATTTTTTATCATCAAATAAATAATTTCGTAATTAGAGACATCTAAAAACGTTTTCACAAAACGCCAGTATTGGTATCTCGATTGTTTGTGAATTCAGTTTGATATATTAATAACTTGAGACAACATTTGTGGCATTCTGTTTCCAAAGTAAAATTATAGAATGGTAAATTATAGAAAGTGGTGTCGGCCAATCAAAAAAAAGTACAATCACGTTTTGTAAGAATTTAATAAGAACTATTGACCGCAATTGCTAATTACAAAAGAAAGCAGAGTTTAAAGTTAAATGAAGCAGAATTAGTAACTATCTCGCTTCGGTACTTCTAGTTCCTAGTATTCATCACCATTGACTATCACCATTATTGACCATTGTAGTACATTGCTCTCTATGACATCTGTGTGTGCTGTGTACTAGTGAGAAGACTTGCATTATCCTCATGAATCCACGTCCTGGCGTATAAATCGGAAACAATTTTTACGGAGAGTGACTCCTTCATTGTAAAGAAAGAACTCACATTTACATGTCTGGGTCCGTTGACCGGACTTTACTTTCCTCGATGGAGGTAAGGCCAGGTCAACGAATAAATCTGGATTTTTATAACTAGGTTCAACTTTCAAATGGAATTAATTTATGCTAACGTGGTTTCTGAGATCTGGAGTTTTGAACTTTACATTAGAATGCAAGTAAAATGACATGATTTTTAAAATAGTGTGTTTAATTTTAATGTGTAAGTATTAATTTTAATGTTCATCTATGTTCGAGGGAGGAACAAATTGAGATCTATGAATCACTGTAAACAATTATATGAGCTGTTTTAAAATGAGACCTTTCACATTCTCATGAGGGCATTTGAGCCTGACCTGTCATTCACTTGCAATAATTTAATTGCTAATGGTTGGAACATCTCCTCTCTCGAGCATTGGTCTTAAGTTCCTAGTTTAATTCTAGTTAAATATGTTTGCAAAATGATCGTACCAATATAATGTTAGAGCTAGGTAGCTAGTAGAGAGTTTCAATCGCTTTGTGAGCAAATGATTAATGTGTCGGTGCCTGCTTTTCCCCCACTTCGTCGCCGCCCCTGGACGATGTCGCCGGCGTCGCCACCGCCACCACCACCACCACTACCACCACCACTACCACTACCACCGCTACTGCTGCGCGGCCGCTGGCCACCGCAGATCTTCATGCACAAGTCTGCGATGCAAATGCACGCAAGGGATGTGATGCACCGCAGCGAGGTGAAACCGCACCAGTGCCAGCAGTGCCTCAAGTCGTTCTCGTCCAACCACCAGCTGGTGCAACACATCCGCGTGCACACGGGCGAAAAGCCCTACAAGTGCTCGTACTGCGACCGCCGCTTCAAGCAACTCAGCCACGTCCAGCAGCACACCCGTCTGCACACCGGTGAGTAGACGCAGGCGCCGCCGCGCCCAGCGCGCGCGGGTCGGGGTTGCTGGGGAGGCTGGGTCCACGGCCGGGGTGTGCTCACCGCGGCCTGGAGGACTCTCAGGGGACGAACTACGCATTGTTCTTCATTTTAGCGGCGACCTTTGCATGACGAATACCATGGACTTGAAGACTTGACGGTTTCCTGGTGAGGGTGACGTTAAAAGACGTTTCGCACGTAACTGAAACTCCATGTGTTCGACTTCAGTTAAACGACTATTACGTTCCACCTTTGTACGGTTTTGCAAAATGTGTATTTTTATTGATATACTGCAAATAAATAAACAAAGCCTCTATCTCAAAATCGTAAATGTTAAAAATGTAGGATCACAATTCGCTAAGAAACGACCAGTGAAATGTACAATTTATGTGGATGTTCATTTTCTGAGTTGTACATTTATATTGTAATGTAATTACACGACCATCGTACATTTATCACTAAGAAGCACACTGTCACGGCATCCTAATAACGGTAATGTTAAGTAGATAATATTAAGTTACAAAAGCATATTTTTGTTAATAGTGTGCTTCACGTTGTTGACATTAAATCCTGAAAATTTTTATTTATTGCCTACACATTGTAATAAACAGCTGGAAGATGTCTTTCCTTAGACCATGCAGACAGTCATGAAAACAGGCTTTAGGTCTTGTATTGCTGTGTAGTCAGAATTAATACTTCATTTTTAAAATCGCCTCTCATTGCTCTTGTCAGGCTATGGCTGTTCTTGTCAAATATTACCGATAGTTTTAGAAGTGTTAATTATGAAGAACGCCCAAGGCAATGCTGTGACGTTTCTCTAGGAGAAGTAAAAATAAAAATAAAATGTTTCTGCCTTCAAAATATTTTCAGGGACAGAACTCGAAATAAATTATCCTGTTTGGGTTGTTTCATTTCTGTAGCCTCTAAATAAAGACGGCTAGCATTTTTTTATGACGAGCGTCTACCAAGACCTGCAGACAATTTTTCACATCCAGGACATGAAATCGATAAGTTCTTTCCGATTCTGATTTCAAAGACTCCTCCTCTGCTTCTTGAGAATTGATCCCGTGAGTTATTCAGAACGAAATTGATTTCATCACAGAAAATTATTACATAATGGGCCCGACCGCTGCCCTCCGCCACCGCCGCCCAGGAGAATCTTCATCCACCCAAATTCTGGCTGAGTTCCGGAGTTAAGCGCGGCGATGACATACGAACACGAAAGCCGGCGAGCGACGACCGGGCGTGTTTGTCGATGGAGAAGAAGAATAAAAAAGGAGACGGAAAAGAAGTGAGGGTTTGATAGAAGCGAGCGGGGTAGCTTCGGTAAGGACTCCTCGTACACGCCAATTACAGTGCCGTGAGCGCCGCCCGGCCCGCCCCTAATGACACGCGCTGGGCGGGGCTGAATTATGGACAGGGCTTAACGGGGGAGTAATGAAAGGCTCGTCCCCGAAGTGACCTCAACGCCGAAGGAGCCCGCCGCGAGATCCGACAAATAATTCACCGGCGATCTTCTGCCGCCGCAGCCGCCCGCAGCCCGCCGCCCGCGCCCCGCGCCTCGCGCCCCGTGCCCTGCGCCCTACGCCCTACGCCCTGCGCCCTACGCCCTAAGGCCTCTGCCTCTGGTCCGGGCGTTTCGCTCGCTCACTGCATAATAAGCATCTCCTGGCCTTACGCGTGATAAAAGTTGTGATAAGATGAAGTCCAAAGCGGGATGCAGACACAAGCTCTGAAAAAACATAGATTTGCCGAAGACATTTTTATTGTGATTTCCATACCTCATTGTTGCGGAGCACAAAGTAACTTCGAGTAACTTTCGTTCACTTTTTTTATTTACGTATCTAGTTTCAATATGTGTGTTCCTTGAGATCACATCCAGAAAGCTGACACACAATGCTCTGCCAATCTTACTTTATTTTCAGGTCGTTTTATAACGCCTTTACTATTTTTACAAATTGACATTTACACTCCACCTCTCCAACATATATAGTAGTTTAAATACTACTATAAACATATAAAGTAGTTTAATGTAGAAAGTCCATAAGAAAATAATGTAACACCTACATTTATCTATTAATGCCAGTCTCAGTTATATAACGTCTGTGATTTTTTTGCCCTCCCTGTATAGAACGCGCGAGAGTCAATTTAATCGACACGCTCAAGGCGATATAAGTGGTATGTTTTTATAACATAAAAAAGTTCAACAAGTGAATGATAAGACCTTCTCCTTGTACGAGGAAAACACGCTCAGATGGCGGAGGGGCGGACGATCTCTCCTGCTTGAAGGCAGCGCTTGTGATCGAAAACCGCAAGCAGAGGAGGAGCATCCTTCAGTAGCTTCATTCGACCCTGCTAATTAGAGGGTGGTGACCCACCGTCCTTGCTAGTCTACGGTGTCTCCAACCGTGGGTCCTGCTCTGTTATGAACATTGATGTATGTGTCTGCGGGGACAGAGTCGTTTCAGAGACCCGCCCACCACGCCTCAAACTTCCCTACTCTTCTATCCCTACGAGTTGTTCAGCCGCCCACTGGCCAATTCGCCTTAATTTTTCCCGAAAACGATCTCTTGGTTAGTATAATCACGCTCTGGTATGAAAGACCTTGATGGTAAATTATGCCATCTCCCGAATTACTAAATAAATATTCTCATTCAGATTTCTCTGAAGGACATGAAAGATTTAAGAATGCCTTGCCAGACCGCTAAACAATGGCCTTCCAATGTCTAAACGACTTCGGAATAGAATAATTACTATCTTAGAAAAGAACAGGCTACATGGTATTCCGCTGTGTTATTTTCTTCTTCATGAAATAGGCAGCTACCGCACAGCTGGAGACTTGGTGAAAGTGTAAATACAGTACTTTCACGGTTTAGCCAAAGTATAGTATACTTAATGGCACTTGGCTAATAGTCTTTAGCTGTGCGGCGACCCACGGTAAACCGTTTTACATTCGCACTATTTTATTGCGCAAATTGACAGTGGTTTGTAAAATACTGCAGGCTTACAAAAGATTTTTTTTCGTTGAAAATGAGCTCTATGAGCATATGGTAGAGGCTCTCACCATGCAGATGATAATATATGAATGTGGCCCAAGGATAAAATTTTCAGTCTTTTGAAGCATAGAATATGAGGTGTAATTTTGGATTGACCCTTGTTGTCACGAACTGTTTTGCAAAAAAATTCCAAATGAAGTTCAGGCCAGAAATTTTCTATCATCCTCATATATTGCGAGCTCATTGGGCGGCAATATTTTTCGCTCGTGCGCCAAATTAAACTGAATTACACTAAAAAATTGTTCGTAAAGAATGGCTCGCACATCAGCACAAACGTTCTAGGGCGAAGCAAATATTTGTCATTATTGGTGCCGCATGTATTTTAATTGAAAAAAACAAAACCTCGATTTCCGTTGAATAGCTTCATTTCGAAGCTTATCCCTCGATTTCAAAGATGGCTCTGTCCCCCTCCGCGCGGAGGGTCGCCTCGGCGGTGGCGAGGGCGGCGGTGGCAGCGGCGGCGGCGGCGGCGGCGGCGGCCGCGGGGACTCGGAGGGAGGGTCCCCGGTTCGAATCCCGCCATCGCGGCGCGCGCAACCACCCCTGCTCGGAGGGGTCGTAGAGGGGAGGCAGCGCGCCACCGCGCGGGCTCGACCAGCATGGCCGCCGCTGACGATGACTGCGCCAGCCAATAGCGTTGATGATTCCGCTGATGATGATGACGATGACGACCAACCAATACGAATGATTTTCATTTCCTCTGGCATTCCGCCGTTTGTTTAGGCCCGGCTACCCGTTCGTTTATGTTATCCCTCCCCCTCCTGACCCCTCCCCCTCTCTCTCCCTCGCCCTCGCTTTCGTCTGTCCTCACGCTCTTTCATCTCTGTCACTCGACCAGAGAGAGAGAGAGAGAGCGAGCGCCTCTGCCTCCGTCGCCCAGCGCTTGCCCTCTCGCTCGCACCCGCGCACCTCTGTCTCTCCAGCGCATCTCGCTCTCGGAGCGCGGCCCGCGCGCGCGCGCACGCTCACACGTGCACAGGAACGCGCGTACACGCGCACAAACGCAGCGACGCACATTGCGCCCCGGCAATCGAACCAGGAACTCCGGCGTGCAGAGCGTGGGGGACCCGCGGGTGTGCGTGCGGGCGGGCGGGTCGGTGGTTTGGCGGACGGGTGGGTGGGTGGGTGGTTGGGTGGTCGGGCGAGCGGTCGCCTGGTCGGGCGGGCCGCGCGCAACACCACCCCCTTCGCGCGCCCTTCCCTCCCTATTCATTGGAAAGCAATGCAGAGTGATTTTTAATTCGAAATGAATAATGGCATGAAGGAGGGTGGCTACCTCCGGCGCAGTGGTGCAAGAGCCGGCCTGCAGCGTCCGCTCGGGAGTTTCTTTTCCAACGGCCACCGGTTCGATGCCCAGCAATTTAAATCTCGCGCGTGACAAAGAATGACCGACTCGGGCTGGTTGTTGTCTGTCTATAGCCTTGATCGTTTCGAGATAAAATATTCAGCACACACGGGAAATTCTATCAGATTTGCGAGAAAGTGTTTGTGAATAAAATCGTGCTTTCCGGCTCTAACTATTCGAGGTGAACTTAATTGCTGGAAGCTTTTTCTAAAAACACTGTCAAGAGTTGAGAATATAGGCTGGGTAATTTTTAAAACCGACTCCAAATGATAAAGTACGATGCCATAAAAAATGTTATTTCCCACTCCTCTGGTTGACCTCTCTAGAGAAAGAAACTCTCTTTGACTACAAAATTAATTGTTTCCCATTCTTCAAAATTCTGAGGCGTGGGTAAGAAGGCCAGAGTGAGCGGGACACCGGCAGTTAAAAATTATGGAAACGAAGAAGATGGCACAGAAAAAGTTCGTATTCTTTTCAGTTTGGAATCGTTACCATCATTTGTACGGCGCCGGGACGCTGGGGTTGAGCGGGGGCGAAGTGGCAAGACGGAGGACGGGGGAGGGGGAAGAGCGGTCTCCCCTCGACGAGGACGACGAGGACGGCGGGGGCGGCGAGGTCGGCGAGGACGGCGGCGGTCGACTGCGCCTCAGGCGATCTGAGTCGCCGCCGTGCGGCCCTTCTCGGGGGCGGGGGCGATTGAGGCGAGGCGGGGAGGGAGGGGAGGGGCGCGAAGGCCAGGGGCGGGGTGACGACGGGGCGCGCCGGGGCTGCTTGCGGCGTCTCGAACGCCCGCCCTAAAAAACGCGGGGAAAACTCTCCGCGGCAGCAACTCGATAATTTGTTCCCCCGGAATCTGAGGCGCATGCCTCGACATTTAAATAGGCCCATCTTTGCTGCCGGAATTCTACGTCTTGTTTTGTTATGACTCACTTGGGATAAGTCGCCCCTGATCATCCATTCTTCGCGTGCGTGCTCGTGCCTCTTTTTTTCATTAAAAATTATCCCAAAGGCTACTTCCCTGTGGCCAGTCATTTTCCAAATGACTTGCCGAATCTTTTAAATTAAAAGCCCCCTTTTTTCTTTACTCCTCCTCTTTATACTCCTCCCGCTCGCCTCTCTTGACCCTTGTGATATGTAAAAGGAATTCTGTATACGCTAATAATAAGAAAAAGGGCGGAGAGTTTAAGAGGATGAGCTCGACCCCGGGGAAGGGGCGCCGGGGTGACCGGGGGGGGGGGGGGGCAAGGGAGGGCGCGCGGAGGGCGAAACGGCCGGCACGAGGCGCCTGGCGGATGGGGCGGTTGGAGGTAGCGCGGGGTAGTATGGGCCTTTCCGTCTCACCATTGTGGCATTGCCCCGATATCAATCAGAGAGCAAGTGAGGCGGCAGAGTGCGCCGGCCAGGGTGCGGGGGGCGGCGCGGGCACGCACGTCTTTCAGTTGTTTTTTCCGCGAGCCCAACCCTCCCTCGCCGGCTCGTTGGGGTGGCGTGCGGGCGCCGTGCGTGGAACGCAATGCGTAAGGCGCCTTCGGCCTCGAACGCTTGTGGGAGTAGAGATCCGCCGCAGTGCTCTGCGAGGGCCGCTCGGCGTGCAGTTTAGGAAGGCAGCCCGTGTTGTGCGCAGTCAGAACGGCGGTGTCGATGCTTTCTCGAGTCGTGCTTCGACGCGAGGCTTCGGATTCCACGCACGAGGTAATGGTATGCTGGGAAGCCAGCCATGCCGCAACTAGAATTTGATATCTTCCGTGGAACACTCCGTGACAATCTTTTATTATGTTTCGACACTGAGTCGTGATGTTGACTCGTGTTTCTTAGTAGAAATATGAATACAATGTTGTGACTCGTAATTTTGCATGTTTTCCGTGACATTACTTTGCTTATTATTACTTATTTGTGAATATCTGAGTATTTCCTAGTTTGCATTTCCCTTTTGAGAAAACGTTACCACAGGCATACATTTCCTGATTCTATATAGTATAAATCTAAACATTTATTGCAATGCTCATACAGTGTGCAAAAGAAGTTCTGACTTTCTTCAGTCTCCTAACTGTGATCGTTTCTTTATTTTGTTCTTTTTCGTTTGCATCATCAAGGAGCCTTCGTTTTAAGTTAACGACTCTGAATATCGCGCTTCTGTAACTACCTGTAACGTGTTCTTCTCGAAACATTTTCAGGAAATGTGTTTCCGCTTTTGTGTACTTTTCATTACATACATGCATGGGTATAATTGGGAACACGTCAGTTTACGTCAAGTACCTGGCTTATTATTTGCAGCCTTAGTTCTTTACAAAAGATTGAAATTCACCATTCGATAACGTGGTGTTCATTTCCAAACACACACAATATAAAATCGCAAGTTTCCGGAAACTTTTAAAACCATGGAAAAAATGTTTACAGCGCGAAAGCAGTAAAAAATTACGAATAATTCATTTGTATTAATATTAATGTATTATTATAGACATATTAATATATAATGTAGTATTAATATTAATTTCCAAATAATGCACACCTACCATTAACTACAATATGTTTGAAGTCTAAAATTAAAAATACGATTTAAAATTACAGAATTAAAATTGTATTTTTAATGTTAAATAAAACACGTCACCATTTTCAACCGATCATACTCGTACTACTGGCTTTATCGATTTTCTTTCCCCAATTTTACTCCCATTACTTTTAACGAAATTACAGAAAAAGAAAATATTTATCAAAATTTTTTCAAGCATATCATTACACGGATATTTTCTAAGCTGGTCTTTGAAGAAGAACATTTTATTCATTTTATAAACTTATTTCAATTATTTTCAAAATAGTTCCAAGCATTTCTAAATGGGGTTTTATGAGCATTAGATGTGATGGATATGACAGTATTAGAGAAGCTTATCATGTACTTAAGTTTTAATCGCCGCCCCGACCGATGAAGATTCTAAGATCTAAATTTAATTTGTAATTGTAGTGTTTCTCTGCCTCAATAATAGACTGTATACGGAGATATGAAAGAATTGGAAATATAATGTGTTGTAGTTTTCTCATTGAAAATACAAGTCATCGGTCAGATGTTTAAAACCACAGTCAAATTCATGACTTCTGTATTCCATCTTTTGCCCTACACAACTATGTACGTTGTCCCGCGTTCTGGAGATTTTTATTATAATCTCCTCGAAGTTTCACAAAAAATTGTGATATGGATTTTGTAATATTAAAAGTATGTAAGTACAGAAATATAATTTGTACATGTGGATAAATTCGCTACTCTTAGTCTTTGTATTTATGACTGAATATTTGCAGTTACATATATTATTATATGATTAACATTATTTGATTATAGTGCAAAAATAGGAATTCTGAAAGCTATTGCAAAGATAGTTTTAGTCATCCTTTCTTTTTATTAACCTCTCATCAGAAGGCCAAATTTCGGCGCTGAAGTTCACCAATCTGCCAGTGCCCTCAGGAAGCTGGCCCATTCCTTGCCTTTTGAGCACAAGTAGTACTCCCAGCAAGGATAGAACAAGGAGTATATTAATGAACAAATGGTGTTTTTGTAGTTACACTCCCATCCTTTTAAAATACATAATTTCAAAACCACATGGCTTATTTCTATGAGATTTTGCATATAAAACAGTTGCAAACTACAGTACATAGGAAAAATATATAGTGGTATGAGGCCGAAAGTTTGGAGCACTAATCATGAATTTTGACAATGGTTAATCTTTTGACAGATATTGTAATTGATCAGATGTTGGGGAGGGAGAAAAGGGGGGAAAAACATGGTTTTCTTGAGGACACAAGAATCGAAGAATGTCAGTTGACGCTTCAAGTAGAACCTTGGACACAATCCTTACCAGCTTATCCGCTAGAAAAAATATTTCTTTTAAATGGTCTGTTTGAAAACAATTTGGTTTCCTTGGCCGAACTGACACGGAGTGAAATGCGTAGCTACTACTCTAGGTGCAAGAGTTCACCTAAGCCCAGCAGCACGAGTGAAGCGTGCGTTGCGAAGAGTCCGGCAAGAATGGTGGCGGGACGTGGGCGGGGGCGGGGGCGGGGGCTGGGGCGGGGGCAGAGGCCTTGGGGCTACCGCGAGGGTAAAAGCGGGAGCGGGGCCGCCCTGACTGAAATGAACGAGGTAGCGGAACGGCAAGGTGCGGGGGCGGGGGCGGGCGCGCGGGCGGAGGCGCGAGGGCGGCCGCCGCGAGCGAGAGGGAAGCAAGTGTACGCAAGAAAAAGTAATAAGCGTCGGCTTAAAATCGCATCAAGAACTGGGTACACTCGCGTTCAGAAAAGCGCTGTCGCCCGGCCCAGCTCCTCCTTCTTGTAGTGATATACTGGAGTGGGCCATGTATTTTCTTTGTCCGGTCATGGAGCTGTTTGCACGTTTGCTCTGAGTTTGTGTGCAAGTGTAGCGACACGTTGGTTCATCCTCCTGTCTGACAGCTCCTGCTGCGACGTGTTTAATCTAATGTGCCTCATTGTCAGTTCTGAGTCTGTGTTCTTTATGTCTACTTTTTTATGACCGCTTGTGTTTCTGGTCTTTACCTGAGGAATCATTTAATGAGCCCTGCATTCTTTAATATGTTGGTTTTTTATTTTATATAATTATATACTACATAAATTCGCCTGTCTCTTTCATTTAAACTATCTGAGACAAAGTGACATTTTATCTTTTTATCTCGGCCACGTCTGCAATTGTATCTGTTTCGAATTGCCCGTCTGCCCATCGTACTCATTCCACGCCCCTTGAGCCGTTTGTACGTGGCACGGTTTGCCAATAGACCTGCTTCCTGCCCGTCTCTGCTCGTTGGAGGTAGTTAAAATCCCATGCATTTTTCGAGGTAATGAGCAAGTACAAAAATTACAGAGCAAGTTCGAATTGTGGAAAAGACGTT
This sequence comes from Acheta domesticus, assembly GCA_031308135.1. Taxonomy (NCBI): domain Eukaryota; kingdom Metazoa; phylum Arthropoda; class Insecta; order Orthoptera; family Gryllidae; genus Acheta; species Acheta domesticus. The sequence goes on from JAHLJT010008446.1 coordinate 108,841,428, forward strand.
ACAAAAATAAACGGCGATGAGGAAAAAATCGCTTTCACCGTTCGCCTGCAATTTGGCGCGGCCTAAATTGTTCTTTCTTAGGGTGCGCGGGGGGGGAGTGGCGGGGGCGGTAGCGTGGACGCGCGGGCGCGGGGTTCCGGCAACGGGCCAGCGGAAGGGCGCGCGAGACCCGGTGTCCCCTCGCGGTAACGACGAGAGCTGGAACGCCGCTTTTGTGCATCTCAGGGAAAACGCACGCTCGCCCCCTCGGATAATGGTCGCCTCTGACGCGAACATACGTCTCGGACCCGAGCGGAAACGCGGCGCGGAGACGGCATGGCGGGGTGAAGGCACAGCGGGGGCGGTGGCGGGGTGGGGGCGGAGGAGTCCCACTCCGCAGCTGGCCCCGCGGCCGCTGCTGCCCCGCCGAGCCGCTGCCGCTGCCACTGCCACTGCCGCGCGAGCAAAAAGCGCAACGGATCTACGTATTAACTTTCTGGTTTTTTTGAAGCAGGAGTCGTTTCTGCATTAATCCTCCATAACGTTTCTATTGCATGACAATACGAAATCACTTCTTTGAAACGGGACGTTTTTTGTGAGTGTGTGGTGACGGAGGGATAGAAGAGCGGCACCGACGTTGCGCGTGTGGAAGTGAGACAGGTCTGTGACCGGGAGCAGTAGCCGCGGTGGCCGCATAAATTGGTGGAGGTGGATATACGCGCGGGGTGGATGTGTGAGCTCCTTCCAATTGTGCCGAGTTTGTAGTCGATGGCGCATAATCCTTCTTAGACGAAATTAAATAGACTAGCTTGCGAACGTTGTGTGGTTCAAAGTGAAAGCGTGTATACGAGTAATTATCTTTAGATGGGTTATCATGTTTTCTCATTTATAGTTATTATTTATCCTATACACCTTTATGGATATTTATTATTAACTTATTGCATTACCAATAAATAGAACAAACAGGTGTTTCGAAATTTTAGGAAAATTCTTTTTGTCTTTGTTCGATTTTTAAGTGCATTTCACACATCTGCTTTCAATACAGAAACAGACCACTTTATTGTTGTTCACTTTACCGTCGCTTTCGTGATTTCCTATTACCCTTACTTCATATCATCATGGAAGATTACCAAATATTGTTTTTATTTATTTTACGTTGTACATTTGATTTTTGAGAATACATCATACGTGGTTCTTTTGTTTCTCTTTGTGTTTTTTTGAGGTCCCCACCACAAAAGAATGAATCAAGCTATTCCGTTTCTATTAATACTTTTGCAACAACGTTTCGTGTGATTGCTGATGATTGAATGTCTGTTTCTTCCTTGCTTGTAAATCAGATACACAGGACATACGTAAATGCTCTGTGAAATAAAAGTCGATGAGGACATACTAAATAAAACTGAAGAATTTATGAATTATTACGACCTATTTGATCGTGAGTGCTGAAAGATTGAGAAAATCAAAAAGAGAAATCCACAGGCGTAATTTCTATCTGAAAATCTGAACATTTAAACGAGAATATTAATCTTCTACAAAATACAATAATTATATCAACTAGCTCTATGACATGATCTTTTTTTAAGATCGGTGCTCGGAAGCTGTTTCCCGAATCTTTAAGGGTAGCGGTCACTGAATTATAATATCAATATCTTCGACTATTAAGCTAAGCAATTAGGTTAGCGGGAAGAGAGGCCGGCCGTTATTGCAGAATGCGGCCCTCGGTCGCCCAGCCTCTCGCCGCATGCCAGCCCCAGCCATTGAGGCATTTCCTTTATTGGCATTTCAGATTCTCAATTCTTAAGAGTAATAATGCAGCTCCCTCCATTCTTTTAAAGTTGCCGTAGAAAAAAAAACGAAGTGGCTCTGAGAGATTGCTTGTACAGAAAGAAGCCCCTTGAGATGCTAAGATAAATGCTTGTCATGATGTTTACTTGACGACGGAGAAAATGACTGAAGGGACGTCTGCATTCACTCTCGCGGGCGCACGCCTCTGAAGAGAGAGCGTGTTGTGCGCGTAGTACGAGCGCTCTCGTTCACGATCGGGCATAAATTAAAACCCCAGCGCGCGCGCGCAACTTCAGAAAGTCCTCGCGCGAATTCCGCAAGTGCTGTGAGTTACCTACATGAAAAACGGAGCTACCACGCGCAGAATGTTTGTTTGGCAACGAACAACTATTTCCAGAGCCGTGGCGTGGACCTTTATATCAATAGTTTGCTCATTAAGAATGCCCCACTTTCTTGGAGCCACCGTCTTAAGACGTACGAATGAATCTAATTCTGTAAAAAAGTTCACCCCGTCGCAATTGTCGTCCCCTCCAGCCTGCGCGGAAGGGTGAGCAGGAGGGGGAGGGCTGCAGGAGGAGGGGAAAGAGGAAGAAAGAAATGCATTTCCCTACTACTTTCCCGTATCTCCTCGAGGAAGGCTCTCTAAACGAGCATCGGCGAGCAGGGGCGACAGCGGGCTGCGCGATGGGGCCCAGGCGTCGGTCCCCGCCCGAAGATTGTGGTTGATTGAGGAAGGCCAATTCACAAAGTTTTTTCGTCTCCGCGGAGTACATTATAATTTTACTACCGAAACGTTTTAAGAAGTTATGTTCTTTCTTTAATTTTGTAAAATACTCTCCTCGAAAATAAACATGGAGAAGAAGTGGAACTAAAAGCATATCTATAATGAGGAAGAGAATAAAACAAATTCTATCTGAAGGGAACTCAATGACTTTCTTCTGGAAAACATTTTCCCTCGGAGAGTTGGCGTGTCTTCCAGCGCCGCGCGGCTGCGGCATGCAACGTTTCCTCAGTGATTAATTGGGAACTTCGACGAAGAGCGTGGGAAATGCCCACATACGGGTTTCTTATTTGCTATCGAGAGAATATCAGGAACGAATCGGTACTGGCCTATTTTTGTGGGCAAATTATCCATATTCGTTCGTCGGGAGCTGTTTTGTCGTGAACTTACCTTCTCGTTCCCTTATTCTTGGGTTGTCCCTGGATAAAAAAATATTTACTCTCAACATTTTTTCCATGGCCGCCTTGAGAATAATTTCATTGTTCATATTTTCCGAAATTCCCTTTGATAAAGAATGGCTTCTTACGCCATAGAATGTACCATTTTGTTAATAATTCGCTCTGCGAAGAAATTGGGAGTAAGGGATTGTACAACATATTCAACCATTCGATGATTCTTACGTATAGGCAAATGTGCACTTTGCTGGAATCGATAGTTCATCTTTCTTGCTAAGACCCTTATCTACGTCATTTAATATTGATGCTAAATTACTATGTTCAGCTTAGACTGAGTGAGGGGAATTTGCAATTGACTACGAATCTACGGAAAAACGTTTTCGATTTTAACATAACAATTTTCTCACTAACAAGACGTCTGACAAAGGTGCGATATTTTGTGAAGAATTGCGTATCGCTTGACATAATTTTATTGAAAATCACCGGTTACTCAGCGGCGATTGTCCTCGCAATCTAGAAGGTGCAACGCAACGATGTCTGCAAGTCGATAAAACGAGTCGCCGTGAAATTGTAGATATGGTACAATTTCTTGCACCATTAAATCAACTGTTGTTCAGCGCCGTTACGGCAGCAAGGGTACAAGGCGTGTGCACAGCCCAAGTGTCTGGTGCTAGATCTCACCCTTGCCCTTAACGGCGCCACCCTCGCCTCGGCCCGACGCCGTCACCGCCTCCGTCGTCTCCGTCGCCGCCGCCGCAGCCGCCTCCGCCACCACAGCGATATAGGAGCACGCAGCACGAGAGCCTCTGGCGTCGAGGCAGGCAATGGGCCAGGGAGAGGAGGGGCGGGGCGGCGGGGCCGGAGTCGGGCGGCGTTCGAGCCTAAAAAGAATGAAATTGGGCGGAGAAAGACTTCGCGGGTGGGGAAGAGGCGGAGGCGGGCGGCCTGCTCCGGAAGGCGCCGGGGACAACGCCGGCTGAACGGAGAGACACCACCGTGTCTGACTGATGGCTGGACGTGGGAAGAATAGTGGAAGGAGGGCCTCCGTCTCGACCCTGCCCCCTGACCCGCTCTCTTCCCCCCAGCTCCTCCCCGCCCCGCCCCACCCCCACCTCTGTTCTTGCCTCTGGGCCCGCTCTGCTTCCCCTCTTGCCGGCACCCTCCTTTCCCGGTTGGCCCTACCCCTTTTTCTGCGTCACCTTGCTGCTACTTGGCATGCTTCCTCCCCCGATAAAACGTGATGTGCATAAAAATAGATTTTTTATTCGAAAACGCACATAAAAAACAAAACTTCACCGCCCTGCAATGAAGCAATATTATGGAGGTCAAGAAACTTCTGCCTATTTTATTACGTGAAATCTGCCACGAACTCCCATTGTCTTCGGAGATGCATTAGTTCGGTAAAGGGTGGAAGGGGCGCAGGAGGAGGAGGACAGGACATTTTTATTCGAAACACGTTCTCGGTCGGAGGGAAATGACCGTAATAAGAAGAGAATTGTGTTTTTATCAGATGTTGGTAACTACACGCGGGAACCAGGTTGCTCGTGTTGGCGGTCGGCACGGCGTGGGCGGTGAGGTGCGGGGTGGGAAGGTCTCGTCTCCAGACGCTCTCGCCCGCCCTACCCTTACTCCCGCCCCCGTCCCGCCCCCGGCCCCACCCGCCCACGCGCGCCCGCGGCAACTGCGCCTCGATCGCCCCGCAACTGCGACCCGCTTCAGTTCTCCCACCTTCCCCCAACTCCCCGAGGTCAGCCTGCTCCCAATTTCTCAGACGTTTGTCGCTTCTGTGCGATGACATTTCGAAAAGGATATTATAAAGAATACGTTGATATTTAAATGCGAATTGTAAATGCATTTTCTGCGGCAAATGTGCTAGTCACCGTTTGAAACATGTACGTGTTTTACTATCATTCACGATAACATTTATCGGTGACAGGAGGAAGTGGCAAAAAATTAGCGTAGTGCATACTTTTTCGCCTAAGGGCTGCTGCTGTTTTGTATCAAACGAATGATTTGATGTCAGTGGCATCTCAATAAGGCCACATTCATAACGTATATGTATGCACATTTCAAAATTACCCAGGATATTTTAAGAAAATCCGAACGACGCTTTTAACTAAACGAGAATAAACAATTTTTTTTCATGCCAGATCACTTACATTTTAATAATATGTGATTTTTTGTGACTATCAATTCAGATAATGAAAAACTGTTTAAGTCTTAAAATAGAACTTTTAACTTTTCTCGTTTTACTGTTTGATAAAACTTTTTTTTATGATGAGGAACCGATTACAAATCCTGTTGACGTAAATATCGTTAGATTTTCACTTTTTCACAAGCATAACGTTAATTGTAATTAAGAGTACCGATGAAATGATGCTATTGACGTTGGCCAATAGAGGTCATCTTAGAAGACAATGTTGTACATTGTTTCTCCTTGATGGGAATGAAGAAACACTAAATATTTAAACATATGAGTTTGCACGTATTGTTTTGTATGAAGTAACTGATGAGGGAAGTGATTTAAAATTATTTCAATGAATAGACCCTCTCTGTGAAGGATTGGCGTAATGTACCGAGAAACATAGAAAAACAACATGTTCCAATTGCTGTATACGTAAATATAGAGATGGAATAAAGACTTTAAAAAAAAAATTAAAATTCTGCATTCGGCTATGGAACAAATTTTATAGCTAATTGTCGAAACATTATTTATTTCCAGAAATTAAGTAATAACGTGTCATGAAGCCAGATAACATTTATATCACGGTAATGTACTGTACACTTCAATTGCTGAATTTTAGTATTACTGTCCTAAATCATGTGGTACATCCGGCTGCGTCAGTAGTCACACTACCTGGAGCTATTGGTTCCTGATGCGAGCCCTGGATTTCCGCTTCTTCTTGTTTTATTTTTATTTTCTTCTTCTCCTTCTTCTTCTCCTTTTCTGGTGTAATTTCTCTCATGAAGTGACGATAACCAGTATTGGAGCTAGACTTAACCAGACAATGATTGTCGTAATTATTAGTAAATTATTAGTGATGATGTTGATATTGTACGATTCACGGCGGTTCGCCTTGGGCTTCCACACTACAATCAGGAGAAAACATCCCTTACGCTGTTTTCTAAACCACGACCCCAACTTTTGCAATAACATCCGTGTGAGCCATACAGGATGGACTGCGATTCACTTACATGTGGTTTCTGTTGGGAGCAAATGACGAAGGTAAACTATTACAGTTACTAAATTCGCATAAAAAACATCTCTTATTATATCAATGAACCTTTCTGTTGCAACTTGTATAGACATAAGTTGATTTGTATTCACAATTCGATTTTTTATCTAGTGCACTGCCTTTGTTTTAAATAGTGTGTGTAGTGTGCGTAAATTTCACATGAATATGCGATAATCATGAAAGTATCTTACACATAAATTTCCTTTACGTGCAGAATTTATTATTCCATAATATCTGTCTGTGTAAGAACCTTTGAAATTATTGACGAAATTTTTTGGTATCATATTACTTGACAGTCTTATTACAATATGCACTGTAGAATATTCTTGAAATTTATGAATGAAATATTTAAATCCATTACTTATTATATGAATATACAATTTTAAAACAAGGTTTTGGGAAATGGTAGTCCCCATCTTCAGGTCATATAAAAATAATAACAAAAATTGGCAAGATAAGACATGATTTGATTCAATGTACCAAATATTAAAATTTACAGCGCACTTACCTTACAGTTGTTAAAACTAGTCGGGATATCTGTTGTAATATATTGTACTATACATCTTACTTGAGCATTTAGTCTGGACACAGCATGATGTGTAGCGTTAAAAAAGGATTGTGAATAATAAATAAATGACGGTCATATACTTAAAACAATAACCTTTGAATTTCATCAAAATATTTATTTTATTCACTTAACCTCCTCCTTTATTAGAGAAACTTCAAGAATTGCATTTCACATCTTTGTAATTAAGAGAAAAGAACAAAACATATTTATATCAATAATTACAAATTAAAATGTGAAATGTGTGCAAGTGGGAAATTAAAATAAATGAGGTGCGAAACGTAGAATACTTTCGTACACCCATTCTTAATTGCATTAACATGTGTAAGTATTGACGTTTTACGTATGCCAAAATGTAAGCAGTGCGAACAAATCGCGCTTCAGCACGGCCGTTGAACACATTGTTGGTGCAAGCGTAAAGACAATATGAGTGTTGTTGGAAGTATTATAAATTATGCATCCTCAATTTAAATATTACGATTCTTTTTACCAATGCTAAAATTTTGAAAGTGTTGATACACTAAGTAATCAAAAATATCCGGACACGTGGCTGAAAATGTCTTATCAGTTCGTGGCGCTCTGCATCGGTAATGCTGAAATTCAAAAGGGTTTGGCCCACTTTTAGCCTTGATGACAGCTTCCACTTTCGCAAGCATGCTTTCAATCAGGTGCTTGAAGGTTTCTTAGGGAATGACATCACATTCTTCACGGAGTGCTGCATTGAGGAGAGGTATCGATGTAGGTCGGTGAGGTCTGGCACGAAATCCGCGTTCCAAAACATCCCAAAGGTGTTTGATAGGATTCAAGTCAGAACTCTGTGAAGGCCAGTCCATTACAGGGATGTTATTGTAGTGTAACCACTCTGCCACAGGCCATGCAGTATGACCAGGTGCTCGATCGTGTTGAAAGATGCAATCGCCGTCCCCGAATTGCTCTTCAACAGTGGGAAGCAAGAAGGTGAACATCAATGTAGGCCTATGCCATGTAATGCCATGTAAAACAACAAGAGTTGCAAGCCCCCTCCCTGAAAACTCGACCACACCATAACACCACCGCCTCCGTGTCCGCCTCCGTTTGATCATATTGTGTATAATCTATAAATCTTAGTTTATAATCCGAACGCAAATAATGTCAAATTCTTGAGGGGTTTCTTCCATTATAGATACATTAGATGTTCATTTTATTTTTCCACAAGTGCACATTGATCTAATTACACTGCATGCGGTTGGATTTAGAGGGCCTGAACCGTCGCTATCGAAATGTTGATGATGTCTTGGAAGCCCCAGAAGCCTGCCCCCTCCCCGGCAACGGGTCTCGCGTCAGGCGGGGGCGGTCCTCCGCCGCAAGAGCAGATCTCGCACTGTGCGCCGCTCAACCCTTTCCCTCGCCCTCCCCCGTAATCATCTTTTGAACAACGCGCATTTTTCACCCTTTTCTGATGTCATAATTATCTAGTGCCCTGCTCCCCAGAGCGGCGTCGCTTCCCTCCCCCCTCCACCCCCTCTGCCCGTCCCGCCCGCTCCGCACCCGAAGAGAGCCATTTCCTTCCTCCGGGGTGTTGCATCCCCCGAAATTTGTTAGCGTAACTGTCGCGACGAATCTTTGCACGCTCGTTAATCTGAATATTTTCGTGTTTATACACATCGCGGGTCTGCCGACGACCGAGCCACTTGGGATGATGATGGGGCAACCGGCAACGCTGTATCGGGGAGTTTTCTTGTAAAATTAAAGAAAAATAACTGAGAATTTTTTTATTCACGGAGTTGTGAAATGCTACAATGCCGACATTTGTCATTTTTATAATCGTTTTATTCCTTAGTAACTTCTTGAGAGTATGCATTTCTCTAGAAAATTGTTGCACTGCAATTCCCTAGACTGTTACAGCCAAGATATATAAGTGGGATTATAATAGTCCACCATTATTATTTTTATTATTATTGTTTCAGTTTTCTTGGAAGAAAACTTCACATTTCCTCATACCGAAGTATTTCTTTGTCCACAAGAAATATGAGAATTCAATCCTAGAATATTGTCGTTTCGGTAGAAGCGAGACTTGATCAACCGAAAATCTCTTCTATAATAACTGAATCATTTCCCACAATTTTTTATTACATTGTGGAAAAAATTAAGGCGTGTTTTTCTTCTTTGGAAAAACTGTACGGTAGTGCAAAATTGTCTTTCACTTATTGTATATGCACTTGACATATCAAATGATATAAACTAAGTAAAAATGAATAGCTAGATGCGGAAAGATTGTAAACTTGAATGTTTATCTTCACCATCCAAGAGAAAATTTTCTCATAATGAAGAGTTGCTGGGATAAACGATTGCTGAATGAACTTTACTGAACGTGGTACTTGAACCCCATTCGCTCTTCCAATGCGCCGAGTTCGTTTATCAGAAAACAGGACGATTTGTTCGTTCTAATGGACACGCTGGCTTTGTAATAAGTCTTGTAAAACGTTTACGAAATCTGCCAAAGTGCGTTATTTTCTTCTTGGGCTGCAGGTGCATAATGTATGTCATGATTACTGGCACTCTGAGAATAATTGTTTTGCTGCACGATCGCTGTAATCAGTTCTCAGGACGAGAGTGTCATTATTTATGACATTTCCGTGACACTTGCCTTTCTCATGGAACTGCTTATTAAATACTTTGGATATACAATAAAGTTGCTATTTGAATCTATAATTTGCTTTTCTAAGTCAATGAATTCTGTAATATCCTGTTATGTTGCTAAGATACTGATTTTATTCTTGGACTAACCATTTTAGTAACGTTCTATCTCGACTCCCCATCTGGGTGCGTTTTTCATCTTCGCAGGGCGTTCTTTGGTTTCCACATTCTTTCGACTTCGTTAATCACTCATGCACTCGCTTTGTGAGTTTGAAGAGTATAGATGGTGAGATATTCGAGAATCGTTTCGTCATAGCAGCAGTTTTTAGTTGGCGATGGGCAGGGACTAAATTTGATTTTTTTACGCCAGTGTTCGATTGTATCAGCAGTTCCCAACCTACATAGAAGAGTTCCGTAGGATATTGTTAATATTCTGTTGATCGGAGATATGAGAAGTAAGTTTTTTAATTTGATTGAATGGTTCCTTAAGGTAAAAAATAACAAGAGAGCGTTGGTAAAATGGTACGGACACACTAATTCGCAATCTACAAAATTTTACTTTGCATAAAATACGCAAACAGTGCCTATACTTTTCATGATTAATAAAATAATAATTCACACAGGGAATGTAGCGATAGTAAAAAATAATTTTTCCCGAAACCTTCAATATGGGTAATTGTTTTAACCTGCATTCTAGATGATGAGTTTCAAAATACTTGCAAATATGAACAAAGTCCATGTTCGCAAATTTTGACGGTTTATGTTGTTGATTTTATAAGGGTTCTTCAAATTCTAATACTATTTTTCAATCACTTATGGAGTATACTGAATAGTTAACGGCAATTTTCTAGAATTGCATAGCTGTAAATTGAAATGTGATTTGGAATGGTTTTTATTTATTTTCCCTTCTGTTGTTGGAGCGGATAGCTGAGAGCTTCCCATGCTTTTAATTTAATTCATTCGTTTTCATACGTTCACTTTTTGCGTTCAATATCTTTATGTAATGGAACATGAAGACTTTCATAATTTGCGCTTGGTTTTGTTGAAGCATTTTCATCGCAACAATGCGTATATACTTAATCGGCTTGTATCGGAAACAAAACTTCAGAAATGATGTTACTGGTTGCTCTTGTGTTTCTCAATTTTTCATATGTAATTATAATGAACAATGTACTTATGTCTTTACTGTACGTATGTACCGTACGTAACATCATGATAGTGAAATCAAGGCCACATTATATTTTCTGAAACGAGAAGTGTCAAAGTGGTTCTTCACTAACCAGAGAAATCGAGATGTTAGGAATAAAACATATGAAGGAAACTGAAAAATCTTGTGTCTAATATATCACTAGCAAATATATAATACTTGTCCAAAGATGTCAAAACAAAACCAAAATCGAAAATATTATTACTGTTTTACCTCTTACATTACATTACATGTTATTAGCAAATTAAAAATTTTAATTTAAAACGAGCGTGACAATTACTCAATATTTAATGTTATATAAAAAATTAGTAATTACATTATCTATTGATTCTGAATGTTTCTATTGTAGATTAATAGCAAATTTCTGTAAAGAATCACTTGTAATGTAATTTTTCATCGGCAGACATGACGGAAAATTAGAAAAAAAAACGTAAGCCGTACAGTGCATAATAATCCACTTTTTAAACGAACCCCACCTCCGACGAGGTAGACCTGGCCGTTGTACTCGCCGGGGAAGAGTAGGGAGGCGAGCAGCGAGGGCGCGGGGCCGAGGGCGCGGTCGGGGCGGCGGCGGGCGTCGAACGCGTGGCTCGGCGCGTGCCCCTCGTCGGCAACCGGTCGCCTCCGGCCGCGGCCGGCCGCGCGTTCCCGGCTACACGCGCACGGGGAAACGCTCCTCTCCGCTCCACTCCTGCGATCCTGCATCCCAACATCGATATTTTCGACCAGAAACATCGATATATTGACATCGATGTTTTGTGTTCCAAGTTTTCTTCACATCGGTGTATTTTTTCATAAATCTAGATGTTTTCAAAAAATATTTTAATGGCATAAATACAATTTCAAGAAACTATTGTTTTGTGAATTGCTCAAAACCAACAGCCACTGGCATCTATTATGGTTGTCGATCCCCAGAGGGAGAGATTTCTTTATGGTTACTTTTGGCGGTTTGTCGAAGATGTCTCACTTATTATAATTTTAAGAAAATATCCATTATGTTTCATGGGCAGAGGGCAGAGATAAAGACTTCTTCACTTTCGATAAACATTATTTTTAACATTTTATTTTACGTGACCAAATAATAAAATATGACTCAAGTACAATAATTAAAATGGAAATAGGATGGGAAAATACCACCTGTTTTATCACATTTTAAAAAAATCGATTTTTTTTAACATCGATGGTTTTTGTTGATGTTTTCATCGACATCGGAAACCTTTTGATGATGTACCGAAATATCGATGTGTCGATGTTGCTAAAATTTGCCATCACTATCCCACTGGGATACACTGCTTTCCTACTGAACCTAGGAGCAGATGAAGAGTGCGCTAGCTGGAAGAAAAGTTTAACTGGAATGTGGCATATCGTCATACTAATTAGCATACCTCGTAACTCCAGATTGGACAGTTTTGCCATGAAAGAATAAACAGCCGGGAAGCAGAATTTTAGTTTCCTTTCTCGTTGAACTCATTAATATTGGGGAACTCAATTATTTAAGATGCTCGATTTGTTATTTACTTTTATATATTACTCTTCTTTAGTAATTGAATTTTATCATGAAGTAAACAGAAAATAGAGTTGGTAGTATGGAGTTACAAGGTTTTCTAATTAGCATGACGATATTCTACGGAACTCATGAAATGTATGCGCCGATTCTATTAACTGTCAAAATATTACTTGCTAGGCCAATAAACGACATTTTCTACGTACTTTATTGGTCTTCAAGTATCTTCCGTTTAGATTTTTTAATTGAAACATACATAATTTAACCCAGTGTATAAGAATTACTGCCTTCTTCTGAATAATCATCCGATTGTATCGACTCTGTATATATTAAACCTCGCAGACTCACCTCGAGGAAGACGTCAATCATTCTATTGATATTACAATACTTGCGATTTCTCTAAAGACACATCCGTGTAGCAGAAGTTGGTTGAAAATCGACGCCTTTTTAAAAATCATAAGAACGTGTGCATCCACTTACCGTCGTCTATCGTTGTATATCCCTCCCTCTCTCTCCTGCAATGCCGATCTGTTTCTTGTGCTATTGCAATGGTTTATGTTCATTATCTCTTTCAGGGAAATACGTAGGCATTACTTAATTACTTAGTAGACAATTTCTTCTGTCCCTCGTAGTCTACTGGTGCTATGCTCATACATAAATCATACATAACTGACGTCTACAATATATTGAATAGTCTCTACGAGATTTTTGCACAAATCTGCATTGGTAATCGTATTTTATTTTCTCGTATGCATATCTCAACCAGTGAAATTCCGTCACACAGTGTTTTTCAAATGGTTATATTTTTTATTGAACGCAACAACCTCCACCTAATAATTGACAAAACCAATATTGAATTCCTGCTTACTTCCAAATGATTGCCTGTTTCGGAGATTTTTCGCTTCTAGTTGAAAAAGAATTCCCAAGTCAAATAATAGGGCCAACTAAAGGCTTACGAGGGGAAAGAAAAGGGTCGGGGAAGAAGTAAAGATAATTTCCTTCATTCTGCCCTCCCTTAATTTTAAAAGAAAGAATAAAAAGGATGTTCTAAACCAATTTTACTCTTCTTTCATTATATTGGAATTGTCTTCTGATTTTCTTCGAATAATGGATTTATTCTATTGAAAGATTTCGTCAGTGGTGTCCGCGTGGAAACGCCGACTGCCGGATGGGCAGGGGAGGGGAGTGAGAGGAGGGGGTGGACTGGGCAGGGGTGGAGGGGAGAGAGGGAGAAGAGTAAGGACGGAAGTGAGCGGGGGAGAAATTAAGGCCTGCAGACGATCGGATTATCCTGGAGTGCGCGAGCATTTTGCCTTCCAGAGATTTTTTACGAGAATCCTTTGGCAGACTTAGTGAAGTCCGATCATGCGTTCTCAGCGGTCTAAACTAAGTAATGATGCAGCTAACAAAGATGTGATGTTTCAAAAATTTATTACATAGGAAACTGATGAGAAATTAGGCACTGTTTCACATAATAAGAAAAAGTGCATAATTTCTCAACAGTGCCTAGTTTCCTGTGTTCGTATATTTTTTCTCATCAAAGATTTCTCATCATTGTTGTTAAGATATTTGAGCTTTATGATTGCCCGAAGTTTAAGGTACTATCATCAAAAGTGATTATTAGCGCACATTTTCTGAACTATGAAATGAAACGTATTATTATGTATGTGCAAAGTTGCGGTCGTGGTCGATTCTGAAAGTTCTAGATGTGCTTGGAAATTTATATCATACTTTCATACTTTAATTCATACTTTTTCATACTTTCATTCATTTCATACTTTTTCATACTTTAATTATTTTTATAGTTTAGCGGCATGATTTATTAAAATATCTAATGCATATAAATAAACGGTCTTAAATTCTTACACCACATGAGAACAGAATATAAACGGTTTTAGTATATTCTGTTCTCACTTGCTCAGTGTGAAGGAGACGAAAGTATGTTAAATGACATTTGACCGGATGAATTTCTATTTCTGAATTATGCTGTATATCCCTATAGTAATCCTAGAGAATATTTTTATCATTCATAAGGTTAATTAAAGTCAAGAGATTTTTGCTTCTATCTTTTTAACAATTCAGAAAAAAAGTATTTCACCCTGCAGGGGGAATAGGATGCTGATGAAGGGGTGGCATAAGGGGTGTTGTGACAAGATGAAAGAAGAAATGGAAAAGGGGTGAATTTTTTAGAATAAAAGAAAGACAGAAAACCGTCAAGTACACTCATTCAAGTGGAGATTTTTCTTCGCTTCTTTCATTTTTAAAATCCCTCTTCCGCCCTTTCAACCCGCGCTCTTTTCGACGCCTCCCCTCTCGAGCGTCTGCTTTCAGGTGACTGACAGATAGACGGACATGTCACTCGCCATCCGAACGCCCCCTCTTTACCGGTGGCGATATTTTAATTATCGTGTTAACAAGATGCAAATCTTCAACCCCCGTATATCCCGGGCGCGCGTCCTTTTTCCCGCCTGGAAGCGCGTTGCGGACCGCACTTTTTCCGTAATTTCGTCGCCTCCTCGACGGAAAACGTGTGATTTAGCGCCTATTGTTCAGGTCGGTCCTATCGCGCACGCTGCGCGATATCGCTGTGCGCGAAAATGAAAATAGTATTATTAGCATAGAAAGTGCGTTTCCATTTTTAATGGCCCCCGCCGGAGACGCGCCGACGCCGACGCCGACGCCGCGCAGCGCCGCGCCGCGCCGCGCCGGGCGCTTTCCTTTCCTGAGAGCGACGCTGCCTTGGAAGGGGGCGGGGCCCGCGGAGGAAGCGGCGGAGCACGGGGTCCGATCCCGACTCTCCCACGACCCGCCCATACCCACGCACTCCGCCTCGCCGTGCTTCTCGTGTCTCCGTTTCGTTGCTTGGTCCCAGTGCGACGCACATCGGCAATGTAAGCTTCCGTGGCCGACAGCGGGCAATCGTTTTCGGTGTACACGATGTGCCGTGAGGTTTTCACTATCCAGCAAAATTCTGCAATTAGGTTTCGAGAGTAATACATGTGTGTAAGAAAATGTTATATACTTCTCCTACATATATCAGGGGAGGAAGGACCAGCACCGCCACTAACGACTTCAACATCTGTAATTCTCTTCCTCGGTGATTGTTATCACTCAGATGCCGAATATGTATCTTTCAAAACTTTTAATTTACATACCGCCTATGTTCTCGGTCTGGACTTCTGAGAACACGTATGTATGAGACTACGTAATCGGTATTTTTCTCTATGGATGTCTCTGATACGAGTTCTGATTTCTTTCACTCTTATTTAATATGCATGGATAAATAATAGGTCCTCTACGCATCGGATTGCCTAGGACGCCAACAAACAACGTGGGAAAATTTGGTTTTTGAATTTACTACCAAACAAAACTCAAGCTTGCATTTCTTGAATTTACAAAGTGATTTTATGTGGCTTGATCACTATCTTCTACGGGTCTCAAACAGTATTTCATATCTCCACATGCAATGATTCAAGTAACCAAATGGTTTAAAAATTAGTAATATTCATTACGAGTCTTCATTTATAGCCTCATTTCAAAGGCGTGCGTCATTTCCCGCACAAAGCAAGAAGACAAAGACCACACCAGAATTGACCTCAAAATCTAAAACTCAGATATACAAATGTGACACTAATTGTATGTCTCTCATGGGAATATGTTAGTGTTTTATCGACGGTTACGCACCGTGAGAAGCCGTACAGTCCTGTACCGTTCCGTATCAGTGTCTGAAATAACGATAAAGACAACGAATTCATGATGGCCACTGCGGTACTTTATGCAGAATTGCAGTGGTTTCTTTGGCCGGAGACCATGGAGAAGATGTCATGAAGTTGGTCTTTAAGAAAAATTAGGGGTAAAGACTCTCCGCCAGCATGATATGGCGAATTTCATCTTTATTGCTTGAACAGTGACTACATGCCGTGCAGATTAGCACGTGCATCGAACGCATGTCAGAAATGACAGTATATATCACAGAAAATAACCCTTTTCAAAGGGAAGAGAATTCTCGTCTCGGGATGTGTTATTATTCGATTATGTAGTAGTTTACGAAAAGAATTTGCAGAGTATTGTCCATAGCATATATTACATTTTTATAATTTGTAAATATAATTCTATGAAAATTGAAATAGAAAGACATTTCGTATGAGATTCGGATAAAATTGAAATAGAAAGACATTTCGGATTTTTGAGTGGATTTTCAAAATTCCTATTATTTTGAAGTATTGTCAGTTTGAGAATAAATGGCGAGTCAGATCCTTTCCTTTCAGCAACTCACTAGTTCGCACATGTTTTCCTGGAATGTTTGCCTCTCACGTTTGCTTAGTACTCTCTTTACCTTCCCTGCCTACCTTCAAAATTCTTAAATAATCTCATGTAGGTACATCTACGTTGCTGGAACTGTTTCGTCATGAAGCATTACTTCATAATCCTTTCCGTGAAGCATATAGGCATGATCAATTAGTCTTACGTTGTGTGCACGTCCCGTGTAGGCGATGCTACGATAAGATAGCACTAAACTAAATAGCAAAATTGCTTCCTTAGGACTAAAAATCTTCATAGCTTTCGCTTAAAGTTCAGTTTAAATATTTTCTGCTCAGCAGAAGAATTTCATGTATCATTCGCTCTTTATTAATTACAAATAAAATCAAAAGTTGTATTCCTTATAGTTCACTTACCTGAGGCCGCACGTACACCCAAGAGCGACTCCAGAAAATATTTAGAAGTGGATGATTTTGAATTTAATGAAAAATATTTTTAAATCCACAAATTGGTAAATGAACTGATAAATAAACATTGATACAAAAATTAGAAACACTCCATGTCTGACATTCTCAAAATTATAAATACATATTATGTATATAGACAATCAACAAAAATAAATTGTACAACGTTCTTGTTTCCGAAGTCTCAAAAGTTTAATAATTAATCATTTAATTTTTTTGGGAAATAATTTCTAAGTATTATACCATTACATTTTAATAATGCATTTAAATTATATTTTAATTTTGTCAGTATTAAAATAAATTCATAATACCGTGTAAGGTCTCATGTTTAAAAATCTTTTAATATAGGTATTTTTAACCTTTGGCAAGCGGACTCCTCTTTGTAATACCAGTTGATACGTGTTCTACGTTTTACAGCACAAAATGTTCTGTGGAGAAAATGCTTGAAAGTATATATTAATGAGAATGCAAATGATTTAGGTTCAAACGATTTCTTCCTATTTTTTTTGAAAAATTTAAAATACTTACTTTTACTCAGTTTATTTTTTTCTTCCGATAAAAATTATCAAAAGGGCTAGACATCATCACTTCCTGAACCTACTTGTTCTGGGTCACTACTCTAATCACATATTTTCTTTATAAATCGTCGTAACTTTTATCTCATTCTTATTAAGTTCCTAAGCAAGATTATTCTAATAATACCCCAATTATTCTAAACAAAACTCTCTTGTATGCAAAATTTCACACCAGCAGGTTTCCAGTCATTAGATTGTTAATTTGAATACATATAATTAAAATTATTTTTTACATCCATGCTCCATGAATTAAATTAATTTTGCAAACTTGCATTAGATTTTAGTACAACGAGGAATATGTAATAAAATAACACTTTCGTGGAAACGAAGCTAAACTGATTTATTGCCCACCAACTAGATCCGTACAAGCTTTTGAACACATGCTTCCCATCCTCCAAAGTCTGTACACGTTGATACGAGAAATATGCCACAATATAACATTTTTTCCATTGTGTTATAATTTTAAAATATAAAGGCCATCACGCATTGATATTTTACAATAGTCCACATGTAATACTCACCAAGTATCTTTCACAACTAATGAAAGTTCGACAGACTCGGTAAAAATCGGCAAAGAAAGATTGTGAAGAAAATAGTAAGAATGGAATTGTGACTGTTTTGGAAATAAGTATCGTTCGAGAGATGAACGAAATTCTCTTCTTGTGTTGAAGTTCTTATAACAACGTACACTGTGGAGTATTAATTTAAAATCTGAAATAAAAAAAAGGTTGTAATTGTCATTTCTGTTAAATTTACTTTTTTACCAGAATAACGATGAATGAAGCCCTATAACACAAGTAAGAACCAAATCCCAGACACATTTCTTGATAGTGTTATGGGTTGATTATAAATGGCAGGAGTTGTATGTGCCAATAGGCTTAACGTGTATAGTATAAATTCAGTTTTCTCGAAAGTATGAAAATGGCACTTGCATCCTTTTTTTTTATTTCAAGCCTTCAATTCTGTAAATATTGAGGGGGCACGGCCCCTGTGCCCCACTGTTGTGGGAGCCTGTCGCTCGTCTTCCTTGGCGCGCTGGGCGGCGGCGCGGCCGGCCGGTGGGCGAGCGAGGTGACGCGGGACCTGAAGTCGCCGCTGTATTTACCTGCGCTGAAGAGCTCTCAGGCAGCTCCTTGAGCAGGCCGGCGGCGCGCGTGGCCATGTGTGCTCACGCCGCCGCTTCCAGCTAGCGTTTTGCGGCGCCTCGCCAGGGACTTCAGCGGGGTGGACAGAGCTGTACACACGTACTTTGTTTTGATAGTCAAGAAACGGCTGCAAGTGAGGTATCTGAGAGACAATGCACCTTCATGAGCGTGACACTAATCGAGATTTGTTTCTCTTATTCGTTCTCTTATCCTTGCTTGCATTGCATGGTCATTGCTTCTTGAAATATAAAATAAATTAGTATAACAGTTGGTGATGTAGATACTTTTTTCAATAATGAATGTGACACTGATGTTGTCTGGTATCAATGTTTTCCGCCCAGAGGCTGTAAGATAGATCTGATGATGATAGCTAAGCTATCGAAAAAGATCTTTCAGCTGTAAATAAAACATTGATACCAGACAACATCAGTGTCACATTCTTTATAAAATAAATATTCATAATAACATCCAGTACCATACACAAGGAATCGGGTTAACAATCTAGATTTTATAATAATAATAATAATAATAATAATAATTTTATTATTATTATTATTATTATTATTAGTATTAACATCGTCATCAAGTTACAGAGCAACACTGTGCATTCTATAAAATCCGAAAGCTCAGAAACGAAGCAGCAAGTTTCCTTGGAAGTAACAAACAACTTATAACTAATAATTTCATGTCTCAAATATGTAACAAGAAACACAACTTGTTCACCATCATTATTGGCTCTGAATAGACTTGACATAATTACACGTGACTGGCTACTCAACGTTCTGTCATTGCATTGTATTAACCTAACAGCTTTTAATTGTTTTCAAAGTGGAAAACTACTATTCGTGACGCTGCAAAAAATTACACGACGTAAATGATAATGTAAACAGAATGCGTGGCATATTCTATGGTGATAGTTATTGTTTCTGTCTGGCATTGAACGGGAAGACTTAAAATTAGAATTCCAACTGAGAGGCCCTGAGAGATTGTAGATAACCTACTTACCATACATGCATGACTACTCGGTTATAATATGTGGCCTAGACATACAGATAAAAGCCCAAAGTCAATGAAGCCTTCGGAGATATAAACATGCAACTGGGTATTGATAAATGCAAAATACTACAAATACGGAAGGAAAATCTCACTAGTAAACTCTCAAGATTGTTAGAGGAGAGATCCTCACCGCTCTGGATGTATAACAGAGAAATATTATTGTATATCATCAACTGCAGGGAATGCTGAAAAGTGAGCTTGTCAACAGACTCAAGGTAGTGTTAAAACTATCGAGACTTTAAAATACTCACGACTCTTATCAATTCATATGCGCTGCTCACAGTCACATTCTTGATGGGTATTTTTAAATGGTTCACAACCGACCTAGAGGAAATCGAAAGACTTGCGAGATCCCACGTGACACGTTTCTGTTGCTTTCCGGAGGGCAATTGACAGAAGGAAACATGGTATTGCTAAGCTGACAAGTCTCCGCGAAGATACGTATAATAGTTCTGGGGAAGTACATTGGAGAGAAATCATATATTTTCAACTCCATACGGTGACAGTGCATGTAGATGATAAATAGACAGCTCTCAATCACAAATAAGATATGAGGATTCAACAATCTTCTTTGCAACAAGAGATGAATTCCTGGAAACAGAAACCACTCCAGAGCGCATATTCTGCTGAAAAGAATGCTATTGTCCAAATGTCAACGGACGAGTGAACAAATGATTTAATATAGGATATTTCTACCCTAGGAGCGAAGATTTCATAATAGCAATCCAAGATCAGGCGATTCCCTCAATGAACTACCTCGTATATTGAATCAAAAACCCAGAAGTAAACGGTGTCTCTTACATCCCAGAAGTAAATGTGTGGCCGAAATTATTACGTCATGGAGCATATTACATCTGACTAGTGCGTTAGCTCCCACATACGTACTGTAAACTGAGCCAGTCATGTGGACCGAATCATTCACACCAAACTTACGTAGAAATATGGTGTGCCAGACCACGAGTATCGTCCAGGAACTGTGCTTGAAAATGAAACCCATCACGAATTTTATGGTCGCAGTGAGCGTCAGGACAGTTCTTCACAACAGTACCGATGTTACTCTAAGCTTGTTTCTTTGTTCCAACAAATGTACTAAGAAATTTCGGTTTATTGATTTTACAATAATTTATACCGACATAACGAGAACATACCAGGCAAAAATTGACTAACAGAGCTGGCACCTGCTGTGAAAGAAAAGTTGCGTGTTTCAGAAGTGAAAAATGTTCGGAGTGTACTCGTAGTGACTGATGTCATATCGAAAATCATCAATAGATCGTTAGAAGACCAAGGATTGGAGAAGAATGAATATTCGGTCTCCAGAAGAAAATTATCATCAGGATGTGCTCACTAATCAGGAAGTTTATGAGGTAACGTTTCGGATTTTGAAACTTACAAATAATTGTAAAAATGATATTATTAATTGTAGAACTTGTTATTTTGTGTTAATATTTAGTATATCATAACACTTTTTTAAATTTCAATCCTAATTTTTCATGCTTTCATGTTTTACCTATGTGCAGTCTGTGGGGACCAAACATTTGGGAATAAACCAAATAATAATAATAATAATAATAATAATAATAGTGATGATGATAATAATAATAATAATAATAATAATAATAATAATAACAACACATTAATTATATTGCCAACACAGTTCTCATTTGTCTATTTCGTTTTTCCTATAAAAGTTTTTTTGAGTTCTGTTAATTAAGTAGAATTTGAAGGTCTTTTGTGGAGATAGTGAATGTAACCCGCTGTTAGAATTACGCAAGTGTATCAAATTCTTCAGATCTTGCGGTGCAGAAACATGCTTACAAATATATTTCACATACCCTAACGAAAAAATACTACAAATATCATTTAAATAATTTATTTTAATAGAACGACGCCCAGCCTGAGTGGCCGAGGTGGTTAGAGCGTGTGCCTACACAGCGTCTCAATCCGAAAGGTCGCGGATTTGAGTCCGCCATGGGCATGGTTGTTTGTCCCTTGTCTTTCATGTATGTGTGTTGGCGCGGAAGGCCTTGTGAGTCTGCTGACCACTGAGCGAGGAACCCGCAAGTGTGTCTAGTGCAACTGTTAATATGTGTCCCCATGCGGGACACTGTAAATATCCGGCGCGGATAGTCGAAATCGACATCTCCTGAAGCTGGAAAAAGCCCCAGGAAGAAGAAAAATAATATAACGAAGCAACCTCCAAAATATTCATAAAACCGCTATTACCGACTGTCTACAAACACTATTACCTGCTGGGCCGCCGCGCAAGCGAATCTTCGCAAGCATCGCGCCCGAGCAACAGCGCTGGCGCGTGGCGGCTGGCGCGAACCCAGGCGCCGCGAGCAGCGTCGACCGGTGTCGCTCCTCATCCCACCGCCCCGCGCCCCCGCAACCGCACTCCGCGCCTCGCCCCGCCGCGAGCGCAGCCCTCCCCCCTCACACACACCGCCCCCCGCCCCGCCCCTCCACCCGCCACCTGGAGACGCGCGCCTGCACTAGTTACCGCTGCTTCATCTAACTGTCAATATCGATGGACAGACGGCGAATTCAGATATCAATCGGACATGACGCGCGACCACGCTGGCATTGTATTGATCACACGATGACGTCATCGTGGTATAATCACAATGTGCAATTAAATAAATACAAACAGCGCCAAAAGTATTCATCTAAACTAATTAAATAAATGCACACTGAAAATGATTGGGCCTATTAGGTAAAAGTTTTAAAGCCTATTTGTTACTTTTGAAGACAGTAACTATGATGCATTATAGGAGTGCGTTCACGGGGTTGGTGTAAAAAATGAATAACATAATGAGGCGCACTCGGGGAGGAGGCAGACACCGGGGGTGAGAAGGTACAGTACAAAATGGTGTTGGGTAATTGCATTGGTCAATGCATTTATTGAACGGCCAACCCATGCTGACTGCACCCGAAATGCAGACCGTGCAAGTTGTGCACTACTATGAGGCCTGCGACCGGGGGCTTCCACTCGAGGTCCGTGAGCCTGCAATGCTTTTTACTCTGGGCGTGTTGTGGGGTTTGCGTTGACATGATCTCGAGGAATCTCATTGTCAGGCCATTCCTCGCGTTTACTTTCTCACGATTCAGTTAAACGATGGAAAAATGGACGAAAGAAATTATTTAAAACGATATTTAGATGCCATTCTTCGACCGCCTCTTTCACAGATTTATGTGGCTAGTAGCAAAAACATTATTCGTTTTTTATGAAATATTTTATCTATTATGCGATTAACTTTACTGTCACTCATAATGCAGAAAGCTTTGAATATGAAGGACATTTCCGCATTTTCTATTATGCATTAACGGCTTGTGTAACGCAGTTCTGTAGGATATTTTTCCTCTGTAAAATGTTCAGCTTTTTAGTCCCTTTTATTTAAATATTATTTATTGCCTTTGTTTTCTTCCATCCTTGTCTTGTTATATTTGTCTTCGAATAATGTTAAAGAAAGTCATCACGCCAGATTATCGTTCGTTTGAAATCCACAATAGGAGGATAGTTGAGAGAAACATAAATTGCGATGAACTTCGTTTTGTAAGGATTGAGAAGGAAATGTTTCTCAAAGGAATGATCATTATATTGTTTCAATTCGCACTGCAAGGAAGAATTCTGTACGAGCGGGAAATCCCTGTGTATCGTGTATCAGTGCCCGTTAAGACATGCACGAACTCTGCAGTGAGTTTCCGAGGCGCGTTTTTGCTGGGTGTAAGTAATGCTCCTGGAGAACGGAACGACCGATCACTAGGCGGCTACATGTTGACCAAGGCTGTCGCAACTTGAAACCGTGAGAGTGGGCCGCATTATGTATCGGAACAATTGCTCACGACTTTTTATCCATTTCGTGGAACACGTAAAAGCATTGTTACTTTATTATCAAGGGGGAAATATGCCAGTTAATTTGGACAATCTGAGTAATTTTTGCTGTTCCATCATAAATTGGCGTTGCAGAGATAATTAATGCTCTATTCATACGAAAAAAGGGAGAGTATAATTATACACTGTGTACATTGTGTAAGATTGTTTAGCAATTTAGTATCATTTTAAAAATCCATATCACATGGGGAGCATAGTCATGAAAGCTATCATACCATAATAATGTCACGCGAAGGAAGTGTGAAATGACGCACGCAGTAAAATTCCTCACATGTGTACTACAGTGATTCACATTATCTTAATATTTCCTAAAGATGGAGATATCACTGTCCTTAAATTCGTCGTAAAAATTGATTACCATTGAGTCGGAGTGAGCGTCGTCCATTCCTTTCTTGTAAGCAAGAGCGAGAGAGCAGACGTCTCAGAAAATGTCATAAACCTGTAGACCGCCAGGATGACGTACGGAACGTGAGTTCTGATCGTAACCAATGCGCGAGTGCAAGGCAGGAACAAAGGTATCTTCCGAGACGTGCGCGAAGCGTCTCTGCGAATGCGTGGGCGGAGGCGGGGGCGGGGGCTGGGGAGAGGCGGGAGGGCGGGGCGGCCCCCGCCCATTCACGGGGAGCTAAGTGAACGCGATGAATGATTCAGCGGGCCACAGCGTAACGAGGCGCGCGGAGGAATCGGCGCGGAAGCAAGCCAAGTAACGATCGACGCGAGGCAATGAGCGCGCAAAGTAGTTTACCTCACGCCGCAGTCTGCGCCCTTGTCGCCCCGTCGGCTCCGCCACCCCCGCCAACCCTGCCGACCCCGTCGCCTCCGCTCTCCCCGCCGTCTCCGCCGTAGCCGCCGCTTCCGCTGTCTCCACCACCCCCGCCGTCCCCATCGTCCCGGCCGCCTCAACTGTCCCCGCCGCCTCCGTTGCCCTTTGCTCTGCCACCTCTCTCGCCGCCTTCCCTTCTCCTTCCTTGTCGACGCACGAGGTAGTACTTCTTGACCGACTGGCATCTCTATTATCCACGCACTCCCATCTCCCTGCCTCAATTTCTGGATGTTGCAAGGCTGAATCTCGGAAAGACGCTTAACATGTCACGTATCTCGTCTTGTTTGTCTTCCTTGCCTTACACTGTTCAGCCCTCTGCCAACGTTGCAGACCTACGGTGCTACGTCTCACAGTCGTAACTTGGTATACTTTTCTTCCTGTAGGAGTAGTACTTCAGCTGCTTTTAGGTGCTTCCCCATATTTTAAACGGCAAATGTGACTGTTTTTCCGACATTTTTGTATTTCCCAATTCCCTTCCGGTGACCTTCTTGGCAACCATTCTCCGTTTATCCTTACTCTCTCGTCCGTTTTATTTTCACCTCCTCCATCATCTGCCCCTTTTTATTTCTGCCCGCGCTTCCTCTCGGACGCGCATCGTGCCCTTCCTCCTCGGAGCGCAGGCCCCTCCGCGCCCTTCTGCCCTCCACGCCCCGTGCCATCGCCCTCGCATCTCCCGCCGGGCGAAGACAGCGCCCGTCTCCCGCCGGCCGGGGGTCGAGGGGCCTTGGCGTGCGCGGGTCTCGCGTGCGTCACCCGCCGCACGCACTTGCACGCCGCTCGGCGCCGCGTCGCTCCGGTTCGCGCCACCAGGCCGCCCTGTCCGCCCCCGCGCGCCCCCCCTGCCCGCCCCCGCGCGCTGCGTGCCTGTGAGGGTATTCGGATTGAGCCTCGGCTGGCGCGGCCGCTCGATCGCTGCGCGGCGCGGCCTGCCGGGAAGGGGGGCAGGGCAGGGGCGAGGAGAGGAGGGGCCGGCAGGGAGCGAGCGAGCGAACATGTTTTTTAACGCTGCCGCGTTTTTTTTCCTGCTCGATCGTTTTACACAGCCGCTGTTTGCGTAGTTCGGGGATTAATTGGTCTTCGCGATTCGGTCGATAGGGCCGTTGAAGAATACGATTGTACTGCTAACAAAATTATGATGAATTAGAAAAAGTTCGGCGCAGCAGCAATTGCCAAATAAGTAGAACTTCGCCCGTGAAAATTTGAATTGAAAAGCTCAAGAACCAAAACTAGGGAAATGCCACTATTACTTTTGTAATAATTGATTATAATAAATATCAATAATTGAAATTACCTTCATTAACATTACAAATGCCACCACCATAGTTGTTGAAAGCATTAACGTAGTCATTTCATTTCCTTAGCGGAAATGGTATCTAATCCTGGCGATAATGGCCAAAAAGCAATGTGGCTTTTCGAATTCTCGGTTTCCCATTGTTCGAGCCTCTACTCAGCCGTCCAAGCGGCTTGCATGCAGGGTCGATTTTTGTGTACGTAACATCCGAGCCACACACCACCTCCTTGCAGTCCAGGGCATTCAGGAGCTGTCCAATAACTGTCCTCGGGCAGAAAGGACCAGCTCCTGGCATCCCTCGTGCAACCCGCGCGCAAGGTGCCCCGCCACTGAGGAGCCTCCAAGGAGCGAGGAGGCCGTGTTTGGCGGTCGAAACATTCGCCGCAAGGAAGGCGAGGAGCCGGCGAGGGCGAGGGCGAGGGCGAGGGCGAGGCCGGAGAGGGGGAGCAGGGCCAGAAGGGCCAGTGGGCGCGCGCCGCTCGCGTGGCCAGTGGGCGGCCGCCCGAGGCGGGGGGCGAAGGGCGAAAACGAAGACCAAGGGCCGGTTAGGCGCGCGCCTTGCGGATTCGGGAGGGCTGGGGGCGTGCCACGTGCGGCCCCTTGCACGGCCCTCCCGCCGCAGGAGAGACAGCCACCCTAAACTTGGTTGGCCTGCACGTCTTCAATGGGCTCCCTAAAGAGTGGCCTACGCGCCTGGAGAGGTTTGGGGCTTTCCAGGTGGGGGAACAACTTGACCGACACGTCGAGTCAGTCTTCTAGAATTAATACAGGCACACTGTGACTACATGTAGGACATCAATTTTCACTTTGAATTCAGCATTCGTGTGTGTGAAATTAATGATTTTTTTTACAACGCTCAAATCAAAACATTTCGATTATCCAAAGGAAGATTGGAGAATTGGAGAGCAAATTATGTCTTCATGTCGAATGATATTGAGAATATATTGATGCACGTATGATCGATGAGTCATCAGACAAACAAGGCACACACTGAAAAAAAACGTAATACATTTAAACTATCTCTATCCTTTGTACTGGCATTAATAGCTTTACAATACCATTGTTTACTCAAGTTTGAAAAAAACTAGCATACAGCTATTCCAACTTTGTCAAAAAATATTAAAGGTAACCCCCTTTCTCCCTTTGTACATCCCGCGCAACAGCGATCGTGTCGTAGCACACGCCGCGCCGCCTCCGCTCAGCCCCCTCCCCCTCGTCCCCCCCGCTCTCCCCGCGCGCACCCCTCTGGGCACCCACCCCTCCTCCAGCGCGTCCGCCGCCCGCTCCCCGCGCGGCGACCGCCATTCAGCGAGGCGGGAACTACGATCTCCGCGCGCTCTCCACGCCGCCACGCCGCCGCGGGACGCTGGGCCCGGTTTGTGGCCGGCGCCTCCGCACTCGCCTTGGACCCCGCGGCCCTACCTTTGATTTACATCTTAATTCGTTTTTTTTTTTTGCTCGCCGTCGCACCGCGCGCCCCCAGGCGCGGAATCGCCTGGAGCAGAGGGTGGACAGCACACGAACGGACGGCGCGAGGCGGGGCCGCTGACAGAAGGCGGCGCGTGGCCGAATGCCTTCGAGTCCGCGCGGACGCCCCGAAAAAAACGGACCCTATTCAGGAGAGGCCGCTGCCGCCGCTGGCGCCGCCCCTTCCTTCGCCCCTGCGCGGCGGTGGCGTCGCGTCAAAGGCGGAAGTCGTTTGGACTGAATAAGGTCCCTCCCGCTGTCTGAGTGATGTGGGTCGTGGCGATTTATGATGTGATAAATTCCACTGGGTTGTTGGTGAACGTAACGCGCTTAGGTGTTGACGTGGTGACGGATGGCAAAAGAAGTTTTGAAGAATTTTGAAGTGATTTCGAACACAACTGTATTAGTTGCGAGGTTAAAGCAGTTTGCAATAGAAACTATCCTTATGAGCTGAAGATAAGTAATCGAATGATCCTTATTCAATCTGTGTCAATATATCACCCGAATGAAATGTAATGATGGAATAAACGTTTAATGATCGCATTTGATTGAGATTCGTATCATCTCCTGCATGACGATGCCATATAAAGATAACTTTCACAACCTCTTCTAGAATTCACGAGAGATGATAAATACTTGCATACCAAGTAGCAAAGTATTTTATTTTGATATTAAACATCTGAGGATGGTTGCATTTATGTTTGTAAGCTTAGGAGAAGTGAGACTCTAAATAGAGAGTGGATGCTTCACTCTTAATAGAGTGGGAGGTGGTATAGACACGCCAACCGCAATCCTTTTAGTGTTGTGGTTGCCAGGCTCGTTTCTCTGCATTTACAGTTCCGCAGGCCACATGGCTGACAATCTACACCTTCGCTAACCACCTGTACTCGTTTACGTGTACGTCTCAATAGGGCCACATAAAACGATTCATAAAAAAACATAATTGTCACAAATTACTCTCTTCATAAATACTTTCATTATGAGACCTATGACATGCATTAGTCCGAGATCATTCTAATGACGTTTAATGTGTAAATGTAAAGTTTGAATCCTTGCCAGAACCACGTTCACCTACTTTTTCGAGAGCAGCTTTAACGGAGCCCACTGGCCGGCGGATCCCCTTGGGAGCAATTTATGAATCGGGGCTCGGCGTCCCCGCACGCGGTCGCGGTGTGCGTGGTGGGCGCGTGACGAGAGCAGGGCACCGCGCGGCATTGGGACGGCTTTCGCGAGAGCGCGTCAACACCGGCGCCGTTCATGCTCTGTGTGTGTGTCTGTATCTGTCTCGCCATGCTCTTCCCAGAAGCAGCTCATTGACCAAGTCTGCCTGCACGCCCGCTTGCGGAACCCAACGGATTCTTTAGTTCATCTCATTTATCGTTGGCGAATTGCCCCTCGCGATTATATTATGATGATTGTTCCACGAGATGACCGTTATATTGATCTGATCAATAATGATGACACAATCGCCCCTCCCCTCCATTTTGGCTACGAAAAAAAATATACGAGCGCCACCTCTCCTTTCCCCTTGCCACTCCCACAAATGTCATTGCCTCTTTTTTTAATGACGGGCGGCGCACGCGGGCGCGAGGGGCGCGGGGCGGAGGGGCGCGCGGCGCGGGGCGAGAGGGGGTTTGCACGGCGGGCGAGGGGCGGCGATATTGCACCGGGGGCGTGGCCTGCACAGAGGAGAGCGCTGGGGGAGGGAGGAATATGCATACAAGCCGCACAACTATAATGGCTGACGCGCGCCGGGGTTCGAACCGGGTACAGTAAGCCGAACGATTGCCCGTTCGATTGCGGGGCGGCGCAGGGGGGTCCGGGGCGCCATGTTTGCAATGGCCGCCGCGCGCGGGGGGAGACGAGGGCTGCGGGTGGAGGGGCGGGGCGGGGGCGGGGGCGAGTTCGAATGGCCGGGTCGGGATGCGAACCGTGCCACCCCGGGCACGCGTCCCTCGCGTGGCGCGGCGCGGACGCGGGCGGGGGCAGTGGCGGAGGCGGGGGACAGGGAGGTTGTGGCGGAGGTGTGGGTGGTGGTGGGGGACGCGGGGATCGTAGCGTACGGCCGGCGGCGTGGCTGAGGAGGGCAGGGTGGTGGGCGGAGTGAGGGGGCGTGTGCCTCCCTGCTCACCCTCGCACGAGGGTCGCGTGCGATGAGCCGTGCGTTTTTTAAACGGTGCCGTAACGAAGTTGCGAAGAATCTGCGTCGCCAGCGTAATCGAACACGTTGTGTGGGACACTGCTGCGAGATGCATGCTCCCTATAATTGTTGCGTTTTAATACCGCTTGTACTTGTATAATATGATGAGTATTGCAGTATTGTATATTGGTATTTTTTAAAAAAAAGAACTGGGAGTTGAATTTGGAATACATGCGTCATTGGTTCGTGTACACGGCTGATGAAATTTCTCTCTATAAAACACAAGTCTCACATTTTTCTCGTCAAGTTATGAAACAGCAGACACAATATTTGTATTCAGGTATTTTTGTAAATGCAGTCATCAATTTAATGCAGTATATTTTTGAAAATTTAATTGCGAAAAAAATACGTTAGTGGAAAAATAAGTATAATTTTAGCTACCTATGCAACCGTTAACAACCTGAATAATAGAAGTTCCGTTTCGAAAGGCGGTCGTTTTGAATTCGATTTTCGCGTCCTTTGTCGTTCGGAGGATTAGGAACGCCGACTCGCCCGCCCCGCGCCATCCGCACGCCGCGCCGGGCCGTGGGGGCCCCTGGTCCTTATAAATCACGAGTTCCGGCGCGCCAGCAGAAGGTGCGGACCCCGCCCGCCCTCGCCCCCGCCCCCGCCTCCACCGCCCTCCCTGAGCCTGCGGTCGCCCGGGGATTAGGCGCCACGGGAAAACTGCCGGAAAATGAACACGCCGTAAACATTGCGTATATCTTGATATAAGGAGGAGTCGCAAAAAAAGCGTCCGTTTGCTCAATCGTAAGCGATGTGCCTACGACCGCGCGCTGTAAAGTACGCCACTTAACGGAAAGATGACATGGTGGCACCGAGGCGAAAAGAGCAAGGAGGGTAAAACGAACGAAAGAACCCGTGTGAGTGGAAATGGAACGGGGAGGTTAATGTTTCCTCCGTTCCCGCACCCGGGCCCTCTCCCGCTTCCGCCCCCGAGCCCGCCGCCGCCCCGCCCCGCTCCGCCGCTCGTTCGCGCCCCGCCACGCTGTGGTGCCTGCCTCTCGGCGCGCTTTTCCTCTTATTCGGCGGACCGGCGCCCTCTGCAAATCCTGGCTTGTCCCGAGGATCCCGAGCAAAGCTCTGCATGTTTTTCCATCGACTAGGCATCTCTCCAGTTTTATGAACAACGATTAAAAAACAATTGTGCGGCTCGGAGTGGAATTAGCATCCCGAAAGTAAACAAATAATTACGTGCGCGCTTACGTGCAGCTCGCGCCCGCCCCGCGCCCGCGGCACCTGGCGACGCTAGCGCTCCGGTCGGCGCTGGCCTTTGGTGTTGCTGCCCGTAATGATGTTGCACTAGCACGGTTTTATTCGGTGCTCACATGGGGGGATTCTGAAATTGGAAGCCGGAGCGTTTTTCATTTGCTCGCGTGAGTACTATGATATTAAAAAAGTTTGTCATCTATATAGCGCAATTACCATTTAGAGACTAAAAAGTCAACCGAACTATAGCCTACTTTTTTATTGGAGCGGTATGATTGCTACGATGTGATGTTCTAATATTTATGAGAAATTACACAAACAAAATTATTTCAAAATATTAGTTGTGTTATTTTTTCAACACTTGGTAACAAGCCCATTCCTGACACTTTTACACAATGGGATCATTTTATCTCCTAAATAGTTGTGTGGACTACAGCTCATTCACAAAAGAATAGCAGTGCCATGTTACAAAATTTTTAAATTTAAATTATCGTCCTGTTTACATGTGTTCAGGTAAATTTTCGGCTTTAACTACTGCGTGGTATATAATTTCTCCTTAAATATCATCGTTATTGTCTCCTCACACTTGTCAAATTATAATTCACGTAAAGGATCCGTGTCAATTGCCCCTTCGACACCCTTCGTTAGGTAACACTAACGATCCTTCCGCGTTCCATCGTATTGCCTTTTGAGGAGATAACTTGTTCGGTCTGGGAGTATAGCGGGGCCGCCGCCACCGCCGCCCTCGCCTCACTGCCGCCGCAGCCACCGCCGAGAGGCGCTGATGGCTTTTCGGAGCGATGGCGGGCCGTGTCGGAAGACAAGCCACTCTTCTCCGCTAACGACTTCGGGCTGAATCTCGCAGGGAAGGTGATGGATCTGTCGTCATTAATCTTCTATTTGTGATTGGCAATTCTGTGAATTCGCTTGCTCTTTTGTGGCGAGAAGTGCCTTTCTTTCGCTTTTTTCTCTCCATTGGTTCATGAATGTTTAAGTATGCATTAAGAATTTTTAGTTGCGCGCGTCACCCAATATAGATACACCGCGAGCTCTCCTATCACGATCGATGTATGTGCGAATAGGAAGCTTGAGACGAATTCTTACAGCTGTCTGTTGAAAACGTATTTCCATTTCCCTCAATCCATTTGCTTTTTTTGTAATATTTTTCTAATTCCTCTTAATGTCTTCTGCGAACTGTGAACTGTAAGAATTGTAGATTGGGAGGGACCTCCATCAACTAGTAGGGTGTAGGGGAGAGAAAAATAGGGGAAGAGACAAATAAAGAGTAGTTAATGATTGAAAAGGAGGAAGCTGGGATGGACCAAAGAGGGGGAAAAGAAAATTTTGAAGGGGAAAATAAAGTAGCTGCGACCGAGGCGTCGTAAAAAATGCATTCATATGAAAAGCGAGCACCATCCTGCGTTTCCCCACTCCCCGCGGTCTTCCTTGGGCGTCTTCTTTGGGGCGTGGCAAGGGTGGGGCGGCCGACGAGAGAAAGGGCTGGGCGAGGGAGAGCGGCAAATGCATTATGCCATCAGCAGTACGCCAGCCAGAAGCGCGGAATCATGCTATGTTGAATTTCTGATAGACCTCACGTAAGGGTGAACTCGAAATGAAAGGATTTTTTTTAATGTGTTCCCCTGTCATCGTCTACTTTTTTGTCATTGACTATTTCTCGTTTCATGTAACTCGTCCCTTTATTACCAATACCATATAGAAAACGCAATGATAAACCACTTATTTTTATCTCATCCTCGCGGGAAGAGTACTCCTGCTACAGAATTCACAGAGAACGCGCAAATTTCCATCATGTCATCACGTCGGAAATCTACGTAATTATGCGCGTTGGATACATGAGCTTTCCAAAATTGTTTTATGTTGATTTAAACCAAATAGTACGGGACGCAACCACTATAAAATGTAACGCTTACTCCAGTTCAATCTGATATTTCACCCTTCCCATGGTTTTTAAGGTAAAGATCCCCGCGAGTGACAAGGTCCGAACGATTGCCCGTGTTGGCCCTTTCCTCCGGGCCCTTGGGCGAGGACGGGAAGGTAGGAGGACGGGCCTTCCTCCTAGCCGCCCAGGGGACGCGAGCACGCCCCCACCCCACCGCCGGCGCCCTTCTTCCGCCGGCCGAGTCATTTGAAAGTAATCAAGAAATCTTGGAGGTCATTTAACATACCTTGTTTGCTGCATTACGCGAAGTCTCGGGATGATAGATAACCCTGTAGCGGCGGCGGAGTGGCGGGGTGGCGGGGTGGCGGGGAAGGCGGAGGTGGAGTGGGCGGCGAGGGCTGAGTGTTCTCAGCGACTGCCCCCGCGCCCGGGAGCGTGTCAATAGACGAGTGGCTCTATTCGTTCTCCGGGAATGCGCGCCGTCTGTCTGCTCCGCCTCTGGCCTTCGGTTTGGGACTTTGCACGTCGAGGGTGTGATGGAAGGCTCTCTGCTTTTCCTTGGAAGCGACACTTGAAGCAGGCTGAACCCAATGCAAACATTTTCGTGACTTTTCTCGTAAATTTCCTGTCAAGTCATAGTCATAATTCGTAGTTGAACCTCTGACCATCCATTTTCCGAATTCGGTTGTGCGTAGATGATATAAAACGATAAATTTATGTTCATTTTTTGTAATTCTCCTTCATTCTTATCGCTGGTTTGTATCAAGAAATGAATACATCAGAATACGATTTAGGACCACACTCCTGATTTCGAGTTTTTCCATTATTCTTTTGAAGACAGGTATTATTATTATTATTATTATTATTATTATTATATTATTATTATAAATTTGTAATTATTTATATATAACATTGTATACCATGTATTTCAAGACTCGTAGTTCTGCACTATTGAATACGTAGGGATTATTCAAACCGGAGGCGGTACAATATGACATCATGTTTGGAAAGGCAATAATCGCCTAGACCTCGTTAGTTTAATGTATTTTTATTGTGATTTACAAAATCCTCAAAAAATGTTCAGACGGTTCAATTAGGTGAAACTCCATGTAGATTATTCTTTACGTCAATACTACGTTAAGTCAATAGTATTATGTTTTGCAATACGTTTTACATAATTTCAAGCAGCATCCTTTCAGTGTTGTTCCATTATATTCAAGTAGTCATGAGACATCTCTCAGTGATGTTTAATAGTTACTTCATCAGTTTCTTCAACATTTGCTAGTAGCGTCTGTTACCTACACAGTGCCTACACCAATCGACAGACACAACAAGGCTTCTGGACGCGAATCGTCATGGTGGAAAAACTGCTTCTTTCCCTTATTTGCGTAGAAAACGCGAAAATATTTCCAGCGAAGGGCGGAGGCTGGCTACGCGGCGAGTCTCGGCGACTCGTATGGCAGGTATAAAGTGCATCTGTCCGCTCCATCTGCCGGAGCTGTCCGTGCATGCGATTCAGTGCAGCGCGATGCAACGCTTGCAGCACAACGGTAGCATGCAGTAAGCGGCAGTCGCTATTTGCAAACTGGTTTACAAACGCGTGAGACTGCCAACGGAAGCATCTGCATAGGCGTGCGTGCGGGGCCGCGAGGCGCATCTCTCCCTCGGAGCCCCGGTTCGCGTCCCCTCGCGTGCTCCGCGGTGCCGGGGGTCGGGCCCCGGACCACTGAGGCAAGCACCAGCATACGCGGCAATTTCTCCATGCTGCGGTTGCTCTCGCGACTCTCGACGATCCGATTGACTTTTTCGTCTGGCTGTCGTTGTCAGAGGAATAGAATGTTCTTCCGTCCACCTGTCTCGGTACGGGAATCTCAAAGATTTACTATAGTGGGAATTAAAACGCCCAAATCCAGACGCCACCCCATAAGTGATAACTGTTTTCCTCGTATTACAACTTTCCGTCAACTTTCAAGTTCCCCTTCCTTGAATGTGGAGAAATTGATCTGGCACCAGCTCCAAAGCGACAGTGCATTGTCGGTGTGGCTGAGGAGAATCGCCAAGGCAGCATACTATCGAGTAAACGGAATGCGGTAATCAGCAGCGAGAAAGTGCCCGGGCAGGGGGGAGTGCCGGTGAGTGCGGGAAGAGGTTGCGCTGCACCCCACTGGCCTGGCGAGCCGCCCGAGGGCCGGGGGGGGGGAGGGCGCTGGGCTGCGCGCGGGGCTGGGGCTCGAAGGGAGGACGCGCAGCGAGGGGCGCAGGCCGCGCAGACCGGTCCTCCCTTCGATTCCCCAGGCGCAGGATGGACCGTTGGGTGCGCGTGCTGGGGTCCGGACGCGATTCCAGCTGTCGCGAGGGGACGGGGTGCGCCGCCGCCGCCGCCGCGCCGTTGCCTGGAGACCGCGCCTCGCGTCCTGCTTGGACCCCTCGCCCACTGAGTCAGAGCGGCGCCCTTGCGGCTGGCCGATCAGCGCATCACGAGTTCAAGTCCTGCCCCCGGCAGTCCGAGCGGTTGTCTGCCAGGGGGATCCTCACTGCGTTCCTCTCGAAATTGCGTGCCCGACGGGAACGGTTTCTCGATCTCCCTGATTTAAATGAAAGATAGGTCATTTTTTGTCATTGTGACTTGCAACTCACAAAAAAAAAGTAAATTCACGAAACTCTAAGTTAGCAACACCTCCGTTAGTATTTAATAAGACTCCCTGTATACAACTGTTGAAATCGGCACCAAAGATGTCAACGCCAAATTTCTAAAATACGTAGTAAACGTATTTCTGGTAATAATACATATCAACAATTTTTACCTTCGTGATGAAATCGAATAATTTTTTAAAATGATTTTCCACTAATATGTAGACCACTCACATTACAATCCTTATGGACGTTTTTTCTTACCACTCTCCTGCCTCGACAGCCCTCCTAAAGCAATCACGTCCACGCCATACCATACACTCTCACGAGACACGCAAAAGCGCGGAAGACATCTTGTCCAAGGACCCCACAAATAAAAGCTACGTGAGATCTCCCCGCCTGCCGTCCCCGGCTGCAGCGTGGTCGCAGCCGCGTCCGCCACCCGCACGCAACGCGAGCCCTCCCCGGCCGCGGCCGTCGCGCGCCGCCGAGAAGTTTGCGCGCTTTTCCAAGTAAATCTCTCGGGCGGGCGCTCCCTTTTTAGGCGCTCGCCTTCTTACCATCGCCGCCGCCGCCGCCGCCACCGCCGCGGCGTGCGCGCGCTCATTGTGGTGGCGTCACGAGCTCCTCGCCCTTCTCCGGCCGCACGCGCTCGCTCGTCGGCTCGCGAGTGACGTCATCGCGGCGCCGAGGACGCGCCGCGCGCGCGGTCCGAGCGGGGTGCGGGGGCGTGGAAGGGTGGAGGGTGAGGAGGGGTAAGGGGTGAGAGCCCCTCTCAGCCCCAGCGCCGCTGCGCTTCGACGCACGTGGACGCCGGCCTCCACGCCCCCGCGGTGCCACCTTTCGTGCACCGACGCTGCCACCACGCGCCCCGGGTTTCGCGCGATT
Source organism: Acheta domesticus (assembly GCA_031308135.1). Lineage (NCBI taxonomy): Eukaryota > Metazoa > Arthropoda > Insecta > Orthoptera > Gryllidae > Acheta > Acheta domesticus. Next base: position 108,877,297 of record JAHLJT010008446.1, read on the forward strand.
TTTCTTTCATGCTGATTCCACTGCGATCGGAAGCAAAACAAACGTTTGTGTTCCAGGCGTTCTCGCAGTTCCCGAACAACTGGAGATCCTGACAATGTGAGGTTGCAGGCGACGAGTTGTAGGTGTTAATTCTGCTCCAAATAGCAACAATATTATCTTACAAATATTGCATAATTGGAGAGATTCATGGAATCATTATCACAACTACACGAAATATTTTGTGTAATTATTGTGGCTTGGCAAGGTGTGAAGAGCAATCTTTTGACTTTCGAGTTTCTTGATTCCAGCAAGTAAAGTACTTTTTTACATATAAATGTAAAGCAAAGAAATGTGAAACGTAAATATCTTAAGATCTTCAGATAAATATTATCATGAAAATGGTGTATTTGAATCTATTTCGTCTTGAATCTGAAATTAATTTTCTTCTTAAGATCAACTGAAGCGAAAAGAACGGTTGGG
>JAHLJT010008446.1:108878755-108921879 GCA_031308135.1 Acheta domesticus
CCGGTAAAAATTATTCTAGCGGGTGTGCATAGCCAATGTCGAGCGACGATGACAAACGTCTCTGTCGGCCATCTCTCCCGTTTTGAGTCCCTCGCTCGCCAGATGTGGATTAAAAACGCGGCATTCCAATTCAGTAATTAAACCGAAAGTTGCGGTTCTTCGGATGGCGGCAGCGAGGACGGGGTAGGGCGGGGCGAGGCGGGGGTGGGGGGCGGGGCCGGGGGCGGAGCGGGAGCGGCGCGCTCTTTGGAGTTGGACTCCTCCTTCCCTCGCGCCATTCGCCTCGCGCACTCTCGCCTCCCCTCGCGCCGCCCCCTCCCCACGCATCGCACGCGGCCTCCCGCGGCTCCACGTCCCTCCCCGCCCCGCCCCCGCGCCGCGGGCACGCTCTCAGCACCCGGCTGTTAGCGCCCCGCCGAGCACTTGCGCTGCGCCGACGCCATCAACAATGCCACCGAAGACGTTGCCACTTATGTCGCCCTGCTGGCGCAGTCGCGGTCACTTCTACTGCAAGAGACACAAACACTGTAGCAATCACTCCTTCGAAAAATATAGCTATAAAGCACTGACTTTTTCAAAAAAATCATGTCAAAAATCACATTCCGTGTGGTCACAATTTCAGTAATTCTATTCCATCGAAGTAAATTAAAAAAATCTTGTTTGTAGTATAATTAAAAGGCCAATCAATCTTATCTTCATTTATTAAAATCAACGTAAAAAGACTTTTTCCTCAGAATTCAGTAGAAAATAATACTTTTCATTCATGCCGTTGAAACCAGAAAAAAAGAAATAAAAGCAACGCAAGGAATAAAATGTGGTTTCCTCCGGAATTTTACGCACCACAAACGATCCAGATACCCATATTTTCTTCTTGCCCCAGCAGCAGACATTCTCATCCCAACTTTGTGGCCGGTGCTCCACCGCCGCGTCACCAGTGGCCCGCGGCTCCGCCTCCACCGCCCCTTTTCCGCACGAGTTCAGTCGGTCGCGCGCTTCCCGCCAACCCTCCGCCCCACCCTTTCGTCAGAGACGTCTTGCTGCGCCCGCCCCCGCCCTCACCCGCCCACCGCCCGGCGGGCCCAACACCTCCTCTCCCCCCGCGCCCCGCCCTGCGTGATGTCACAATTATTAATCGTGCGTCTCGGCCTCTCAGCGCCCGCCCACCCGTCGGAGGAGGTGGGGCCGCGGCGAGGGCGAGGGCGGGGGCGGGGGCGGGGGCGGGGAGCGAGCGGGCGACCGCCGGCGGAGGGACGCGTGCCGCGTGAGTCACCCTCACTTTCGGCGGTGCGCGCCGGCCATTTTTAATCCTTTGAAAGTTGCGTGTCCGCGAGGGTCCGGATGCTCCGCTCGTGAAAGAGCGCTTCTTCTTTTTCCCTTTGCGTTTTTGCGCCGCTTGACCTCCCCCGGCAGGTATTCACCAGCGGCGAGAGGCGCTCTCTTTGGAGATTTGCTGGGATATGCGTGGGCGACGGCGCTTGCGAGATGCGCGGATTGCTAAACTGTCCTTTGAAACGGCATCCGGAAGCAGCGTATCATACGTGGCAAAAATTATGAGAAGAAAATTTATTTCATTGATTGGAAAACAAATCAGTAATTAGAGTTCTTCAAAATATGTTTCCATTTCATTTCATTGGTATATTGAAGCAATAACGGTGAAATGAAATGAAACGAAACATGTTGTTTTTTATGCTAAAATAAAGTACATTTAAAATTATGCAAACATAGTATATTTATGTTTATATTTTAAACCTATTCAGAGAAACATAATTTTTTTAAATGCTGTTGTCAAAATATTACGAGATGATTTCCCCTTTATCTATTTTACAGATAAGAAGAATTAAATTGTGCGTTAACACCAGGAAAAAAAAACGCATTCAATTCAAACATGCTTTGAAAATTGCACTTTTGAAGCCATTTTGTTTCCTTTTCGTCAAATTTGTTTGTGCTTTTGCCGTTTCTCGCCAGATGAGGGGAGAGTACAAAATCTGTAACGATATCAATTCATATACATCATATTCATACTGAAATATATACAACTTTATATTTCTTTTACTTCTGGTCTTAGTATAAAAGTACCGATACACACTTCTAAGGATAATCTTGCGAAACAGTGAATAAATGCCGTGACCAACGAAATACATTTGTATTCGAATTTCGTATGTGTGTCCAAACCCTTTGACTACTGTACCCTCGACCGAAAAGACTCTGTACGGACTTGTCTACTTTGCACAGAACAAGGACATTGGACAGCTGAGGAAAACAAAGGAGACGGCCAGACTTTTCCCCTACGCATCTCGCTGCAAAACATCGCCGATATTCCGCAGAGTTGGAAATGTTTATGATTGGGTTGGGGGAAGCTAGGTTTTTTTCTAGCTGTCGAGCGCAAGCCTTCGTCGAGATGTTATCTGGACGTAGCGTGCACGTAACATGTACATAGGATTGCCAGCAGGAGGCAGCGCCCACGCGAAGCCGCGCGGCTAACAAGCCCCCGACGGCCCTTGTTGCAGGCGAACGGCCGTATAAATGCCATCTCCCGGAGTGCGGACGGGCCTTCATCCAGCTGTCGAATCTGCAGCAGCACCTGCGCAACCACGATGCACAAGTGGAGCGCGCAAAGAACAGACCTTTCCACTGCAACATCTGTGGAAAAGGCTTTGCCACGGAATCTAGCCTACGGACACATACGTCCAAGGTATGTGGAGTAAGTTTCTCGACGATTTTTTACTCAAATTCAATATTAAATAATAATATAGTCTTTATAGTGTCCAAAACGGTATTTGAAGAATGATTTTATAAAATTTTGTTTGTTTTTTGGTCATTCCATATGCTCGTGGAATGAGGTGACAATCAGTTTTTGTGTCAATTAAGAAACAAAATATTCTTTTATCACGTATTTGTTTGTGGTGTTGAGGATGAGATTATTTATACGACATTCTTCAAGGACAGTTTTGGACAAATGAAGTCAAAATAAAGATTTCAATCAGATTTGAATATTAAATATTTTAATAGATTGATTTTCTATCATTCATATCCAGAGATATTGAATACTAATATTTTTATCAAGTAATAGTTTTCTAATTAATTTCATTTTCAATATTCCTATACTTTCTAATAAAATCTTTCAATATTTAAGATCTGAAGTTTTAAGAAAAAGAGCTATTTTGAAAATTTAAGATCTTTCTATAGAAACTATGAGTTCAGTCCATTGAAAATAGATTCAATCATTTTAGATTAAGTGTATCGTACCTTTTGTAAACGACACTTTCAAAATTCAACTGTCAAAAAAAGTTACTGTGAACAATTTTATTATTTAGGCCTGATTCATTCGAACAGTCATTTGGCAATGATTCTTAAATCAGTAACACTGCTCTTTACGAAGGGTACGGTGCGCCCTAGATGTAAGTGGCATTCCCTCTAGGCCGAAGCCTCCGTGGAAAAGATTCTACGTGACTGGTACTTTGGTAATTTCGTATCGTTCGTTCCTCGAGGCGACGGGGCGGCGCACGCAGGCTTCGGCCGGAGGCGCGCGAGCGGAGAGCTCCTCGGGCCAGGCGCTGCGCCGGCTGCGAGGGGCGCTCCGGCGGCTGGAAGTGGGAGGCCAATACCGCACTAGGCGCCAGCAGCCGGAAACACGGCGGCTCTCGTGCCCGACCACTCCCCCCGCACCCACGCTTTGGGCGTTGCTGGGCTGCGCACGAAGTGTTCCCTTCTGCTGCCCTAGCATTGGCCTTTCTCGTCCAGTGTTGATGTTGTGTCAGTGTCGTGGTAGTAGTAGTGGTAGTTGTTGTTGTTATTTTATTTCATTTTTATTTTGTTAATTTAAGGATTTATTTTGTTTTGTTTTTATGAACCATGCCTGTTCTCCTGTGCACACTGCATTACATGAATTGTAAAAATGATCACCCATGTGCTCAAAATATCTGGATTCGTGAGTGCGAAACATGGAATTGCTGCCACGAATTAAATCAGGCAACTGCGGACTAGACTCCTCAGTGCTCATTCTGCCACTTTAAAACACAATTGACTACCTATGCTTGTTATCTCTAGGTTATCTTAAAAGGTTCTAACTGATATTCTGTATATTACAGATTATTGCAATAGTAATGTATCAAATTTCTTTATTACACAAATAATAATTTATCTTGAAATGTAAACTGGTCCGGATAGAAAATTCATGTATATTCGTTCTCCTTTTTTTCTTCTTTCTGGAGTATTAATGCTAGTTTTAAGTGATATAACTATCAGGTATCCCGATCAATATTTCCTGTTCAGAAAATCTGTCGTTTAAGAATTTGTGTATATTTCCGTCTCCATTTATGGCACTTCTGTAGCCAATGCACTGCCCCAGTTGGGCAGTGACCCGCTTAACCTACCTCGAGGCAAGAAAAGATCGAAAATAAGAAATAAGTAATACAACGGGTAAGACGGTTGAAGGAAGAATAGAAATGATTATACACTGAGGTGAGCGAAGGTCAGATTTTCATTAATGATTACTTCAACGGAACAGTGCCAGGAACATCTGCCCCCACATCCGTCATTAAAAGCTACACTAGCGAAAGCACTAGCTTTATGATTTGTTTTCTTTCTCTCTTCTAACGCGGGAATCATAAATTAAGGATTATAAAGAACGGATTATGCATTTCTAAGAAGTAACTTCTACAAAAAATTGAATTATTTCCTGACTACCATATTTTCCTGTAGATTGCATTCATCTTTTCTGTTCAGTGGCAAATTTTTGTCTTCTAAGAAAAGTGAATACTGCTTTTCTATTCAGAGAAATATTAATGCGGTTATCTAATTTTAAAATTCTGCACTAACGTTTTCCAGAAAATCTTATGTTATGAATTTAATTAAGTGAAGAAATGATTTTATCTCTGAAAAAATCCATCAACATCCATGAAGTAGCGAAAACTCGATAGTTTCAGCTTCTTTTGTCTATAATAATAATTGACTGCATTAATAATAATGATCATTTTTTGTCACATTGGCCTTTCATGGATACTATATTCACGAGAATTCGAAGTGTCAAATTGTCATGCATACAGTGGTTTAAATTATTCTAGTTTTCTGGTGTAGGCGGCGCTGTTGATGAACATATAAATTTCTATCCGTGTTTTCTTGTATCTGAAGGAGAAAAGAGAAGCCCCGGGCTTCGTTTCACATGACATCTTGAGATTCGAATGACGTTCTGTTGCTGACACCTTGTTTCATTAATTTGTGAGAAAAGGCTGTGCGCGCACACTTTGCGGACGAAGCGAAGTGCAGTGGGTGGCCCAGCATAACGAAACCGCCGGGATGGTCCCGACGACCTGGCGCAGTCATACCGTAATTGCACCCTCCCCACCTCTTCTCAACCTTTCTCACCCTTTTCGTCCTTCCTGTTGAGACAAAGGTGAAAACAGGCCGCGCGTTCGGGGAGGCGACGTGGGAGGTAGCTGCCACCTCGGAGGAGAAAATAGAGCGCCCTTGTCGCAAGCGACTTCCAAACCTACACGCCCCGTCACAACGTACCACAAAGCGGGGATCATATTTTGACGATATGTTATCAAAAAGTAGTAAACAACTCGGTTTTGCGATTATAAAATTTAACATTTATTTATGTATTGTAGGTGTGCAAGGTCTAATATTATATTATTATTTCAGTTGAAATATTTTACGTTTAGGGTATACAATTCTATTTTCTACGGAATAAATTATTCCTAAAAATATTAACTTTCATGATCGTTTATGACAAAAGAAAGCCGAAAAAATAAGACGGTAAATGAATTCAAGGTTTTGTTCAATCTATTTATATCCTGCTCAATGTGCAGATTTAGTAAATAGAAAATTCCGCGTTACTCCTACCATCTCGTCTTGCAGCCAGCTTTTTTTACGAACACGTGAAACAATATGTTTTCCAGCAACCTCGCGAAGAGATTTTTTTTAGCCTGTCCCAGCGGTTTCTAAAAATTGTTTGAAGCCACAAGCAATAAATAAAACTGACGAGGTACTCTTACATCGTCTGTATTGACAACCGTTAGCTTCTTCGGGACTTGAGGGCGGGCATCTCGCTGCGCAGACGAGCTCGGAGGGAGGGGCGGGGCGGCGTGGGCGGAGCAGGGCGGGGTGGCACGGGCGGGCCAGGGCGGGGTGGCGCACGTTGAGGCGACGGCTCCCGCCCCCGCCCCGCCCCCATGCTCTTCGCCCCATCGATTCGCTCCCAGAAAAAGTTGCGATCCGAGCTCGTAAAACATAAACGTGTTTTGGGAATGAAGTTTTCTCTATGAAGACACTGTTGTCAGGTCTAAACCGTTCCCTCCACCACTTGCTACCATTTCGTGATGTCGGCCCGCGGGAGAGATTTATATTTCACATTTGGGGTAGCCTTCCTTTTATCGGTCGTCCCTCTCGTTCCACGCAAGACTCCCAAAGAAAGAAATGTCACATGGGCGCGCCAGCTACGGCTGTCTCCTCCTCCACATAATATGCTAGTCTTTCTGAACATACGAAATCGTCCGTCAACTTTTTCCGCTTCGGCCCTGAAAAATGAATAGAATTTTATAATGTAAGATAAACACTACCAACAAGCCCAGTCATCTTCTGTTTTATCGGAGGAGCTCTAAAGTGACGTCTCCGCGGATTGCTCCGCGGGATCCGTAACGCCTGCGTTCAATAACGCTCGGTGAAGAAAGAGAAGGCCTCGGCGCCCATGCGCTGAAGGACACCCCTGCCCTTATTCGTAATAAATCACGCACCTCACCGTAATATCGCATATTCTTTAGATCTAATGCATAATACTAAACAGTTTTCACGTCGAGGAGAGGAGAGGAAAGGAGAGGAGAAATGTTAACAGTATTTATGGCCAGTATTAAGTTATCGCTAATGGGCTGGTTTACTCAAGCTGGGGTTGCAGATTTATGGGTCAACGTGTTTTTATCCGTTAACTTCGTTATGAGACGATAAACCGGGATTACGCCTATTGAACTGTTGTTAAAAATCCGTTTCCTTTCGTTATAAGGGTATAATGCCGATGTATTCCAGGAACTGTCATGTCGGAAAATATTGTGGCAAAATCTACAAGGAAAGTCGCCATGTCGTTTTATCATTATGATCTCGTTTCTCGGTTTGCTCTATTCATGCGATTTCTTACGAAATTGGTGACTATGGTTGTTTTCATAGTACATTCTTTGCAGATCCTATTTGTTATCCATTTCTAACGCAGCATTGAAATGTATTATATTGCATTATATTGTTGCATCGCTTACACAGGAGGAAAAGTAAGCAAACATTTCTTAGAAAGAAATATGTAGTTCATCAGTCCTCTTTACTTTTTGTTGTCAGAGAAGATAAATTATCATTATATTTTATATCTATTTAACGTTTTAAACTTCATTTTCTAACCTGAGAGTATCTTCAATACACAACGTCAGTGCACACATTCATCTGTAAGTTACCTCAACGGTTTCCACGTATTATTAATGCTTCCTACTTGCTTAATGAAATAGTATTCGTACTTTGCTTTGCTCTTTGTTCTTGGTATGCACGTGATATTTGAATTTTACATAACAGTCAGTTTGCAGTATTTATTTTACAATATAGGGTCAATATATAGAGTCAATATACAATATAGAATCCTGATCTATGATTTGAACATTTCTCTCAGTAAAGAAAAAGGTTTCTAACAATCTAATACTGCATTATATTCGTATGCATTTCTTGGAAAATCTGGTAGTCAAAATGAGTAATAATTCTGTGGGATTTTCTTCATCTTTTAGAAAATTTAGATGGCGACTTTTTTTAACCATTTATTAACCAGTTCGGAAGGAGGAAGTGTGCATTTTTCGTGTATTTTTTAAAATATTGTTTCAACTATAACTTTTGCAAATTAAATCTTATTTATATGATTTTTCTTTTGCCTTAAAGAGTATTACTTTCCGGTAGTACTACAGAAATTTCATGATATTCAGATAGCAGGGTTCAAAGATAGAAGAAAAAATATTCGAGTGGTGCAGCACTCAGCAGTGCAACCAGCACTAGCGCCTAAACGGTATGCAGACTTGTCTCCAAAATTAATATTCTGTGAAGAATCTGAATTAACTTTAGATCTGCGAATATAAAGTTTTAGGGGTACTTCACATGAAGTTGGAACTATATTTTCAAAATTTTCTCAGATATGTATCCAGATTTTTTTTAAATATTTTACTCAAATATATCCAGGTGAGGTTATAAATAGTAAAAGCCCAGTTTAAATTAAAATCTTTGAATTTTTGAAATTTACTCAAGCTGAATTTCTTTGAACTTCTAAACTTTCATTATCAAATGATGTTTTTTCTTAATCCGAATCTTAATTGATTAATCCTGCCCTTAATTGATTTCACGTTCAGTGGTTCAAAATCAGTAGTTTTCGCTTAACATTGAATAAAATCATGTACCTTTTCCTGAAATACATAAACGAGCTATTCTCTAAATTGGCTCTGCTTTATTTTTCTAAGTGTGGATAGGGAACAATGCTATAAATTATATTGTAAAAGTACTACTTTCTAATGAAAATCTTTCATTAAAAGAAAACAAAATTTACTTGACTTTTCTTCTTGGATGGAGGTAAAGAGAGACAGTGCCAGGAGAAAATAATGTATTTCTTTCAACCAAACCCATCGAAGAGCTAAAAGTAAATATCTAAGTTAAAAATCACGACTTCAAAATGTAGAAACATACATGAATGTACACGAAGTAAAATCGATTTAAAAATATTAAAATGTACGTGAACATTGAAAAACATAATTTCGAATTTACATGTAGTTTTTCGTTTCGTCAATGACTTTATTTAACAAAAAATTGCCACCTAATGCCATTGACAAATTAAGTGTAAGTTCAAAATTGTTTATTTAATATGAAGTGGAATTTTATATTTCGAAGTCAGTTTTACATTTCTTAATTGAGCTTTTGTTTCGTTGCCTATTCTTACCAAAAACTCATAACATGTTTTCGCGTTTTTGTCAGAGCTATCATGTTTTTATTTACAATAAATGTGAGTTGACAAAATCAAAGTCATTGGAAGGAGGATAAAAATTCATCATTTCCCTTGTTTGTATCAAAATTATCTTTCCTTCCCGATGTGACCTTCTGAATCAGTATCTGAAAAATTACAATATTTTCCATCTTTATCCCCATCACATATTATCTAGTTTTCAATCAGCTCCTTGCTTTCCGGATGACTTACAATGAAGGATTGAAGAGGCGCCTATCGTTCCTCTCGGCAAGATTGAATCACGGAAGCGGGTACACGCATTGTCAGATACGCTCAACGGGGCGGACAATTTTCAGCTTGATCAGAGTAGTTGACTGAGGAAAATATTGGTGAAGTAAAACTCATAGAACTATTTAAAATTGAATATTGGTAAACTATAGGAAATTTCAGTTTGCTGGGAGGGGGTGCATCTCTTAATTATTTGAAAATTTCTAAACCATGATTTCAAATTGAATACATTTCGTGTACTGTCGAGTTAAGATAATCAAGTTGATAATCAAGTTATGTATTACGATCTTTCAATGATTTTGAATAAAATGTTTACACATTCAGAGCGTAAAACAACCTGTAAAACATATTCACTTAAAAAATATTTACCAGTACTTTTAATTCCGATAGTGTTTGGTTTTTTTTTTTTTTTTTTTTGTGAAAACGTTAAGCAAAAAAGAGAATTACTGTCACTTAAAATGTAATGCCTACAACTCAACCTACTCTGTTGTTTCACGTGAAACACATCTGAACTAAAATAATACCTACTAAACTGAACGTTCAGCGCCCTTCAATAACGCTGAAACAGGAATATACTATGTATGGCATCTGAGTATGACAGAAATATTCAATGATAGAAATGGGCTGCAAGCAGAAGTAATTAGGACGCGGTCGCTTTGGGGAGGCTTCGCATTGCGCCTCGTGGCACTGTTGGCACCGGGGCCGCGTGTCCAGGGCCCCAATCTCTCCCCTCCCCCTCCCCCACCCACGACCACACCCAACCACCCGTACCTACCCGCGCTGCCCGCGCTCCAAGATTTCTATTAAGAAAGAAATGAGAGGGAATGGCGGCGCGCGCGAAGGAAAGTTTGTCGGAGAACTAGTTAATTGTTTCATTTTGAAGTAAAACGTCGCAGAATTTTGCGCCCCGTCCAGTAATTAACAGGCCTGGCTACCGAGTTAGCCGGCTGGGAGGCAGCGAGCAGGGAGGGGCGTGGCGGCCGCTCGCCTTGACCTCTGCCTCTCGCCCCTCCCCACCCACAACCCCCGCGCCAGCCAGCGCCTCGCCCGTGGCTTCGGCAGGCCTCAGCGTTCCTCAGCCTGTCCCCGCACTCCCATCGAGGGAAACGGTCGCAGGCAGTGGTGATTCAACATTCATATTCGATCGTTGGTATTAAATCTGTATATAATCCGTTTTTCAACTTTCAAACGCTCAAATCTGTCCCCTTGATATTCTTTTCTATTTTTATATAGTTTTTGCACTCTGATAATATGAAAAGAAACTGCATATGTGTGAACAACATACACTTCTGATAACGCAAATGCATAATAATTAATATGTAAGTAAAAGATGAACTCACAATCTGGCTAAGATACCAGGACCAACAAACGGAAATTATATTGATTCCATTAAAATACGCATCTTGGATTCCAGAACTAGCTAATAGCATTTAGCCACAACACGTGAGCCAGAAGCACGTGTAAATCAAAACGAAACCGTCGTGAGTCCTCTCACTATCGCAACAGCGTCTTCCGCACCACCTATCCACAACGCCAAGAAGGGCGGCGGGTGGAACGGTCCGAAGGCTGACGCAGTCTTCTCTCCATCTCTCCTCTTCCATCCTCCTGCTCCTCCTCCTCCTTCTCGACCTCAGGCGACGACTGTCACACGCGCCGCTGCCTCGCGCTCTATCCGTGTCCCTTTCTTTCCGGGCCGTTGAATCGGTGTCTGGGACCTCCACCCCTCAGGCACCTGAACAAACCACATGTTTTCCACACCCCCTTCAGAAATAAAACACAGCAAAAAAATGTTCATAATTATAGAGCAGGTTTAACCCTTTAATGCCCCTGGCCCTCCGGCACACATCTGGCTAAAAGATTTCCTCCCGAGCGCCGAGATGGTGAATGGTGTGCGTGAGCAAAGCCCTCCCCCACACACAACTGTTATTAGGTGAAAGAAGGAGATGAAGAACGAAAGAAAGAAAGAAGCGCAAAACGAATTAAAAAGATTCTCGATAAATAATACCGGCAGGATGGAGAGCACGGGGAGATTCAGAACAAACAGGGAGGGGGGCCGGGCGGCAAAGGGTTGTGCGGCCCCGATAAAGAAGCTGCCCCGGGCGTGTGAGGGCGGGGGTGGGGCGGGGCGGGGCGGGGTGGGAGCAGGCGAGAGCTCCTTCAGACACGGACCGCTCAGAGGGAGATCGCCCCGCGCCGCGCGTTTACCCGCCGCCTGCCTCCTGGCCGTCCACGGTGTGAAAATATTGACGCGTTTGAGACATCAGTTGCTCCCTGGAATTCTGGATTTCAACAGTTCTTGAATTAGACACCGTAAATATATTGATGCGGTAGAGACATCAGTTCATCACCGAAGCTCCGATTTTCAGCAGTTCTTGAATATGACGTTGTGAATTATGTACGATAGGGTAACACGATACAAATACATGCGATGATTGTGTCAAATTGTCAATTTCTATTAGACCCAAAACGCATTTTTTGCTACTCACGTTTGATTCCTGTGAATATGTAATAGAACGATATTATCAAGGCGGCAGTGAAATTTTTTTACGAATTTCGCGTAAAATAATAGGTTACTAATATGTAAGTTTTGGTTATGATGAATTCACGAAAATAATGTTGTCTTTCTCGAATATCAGCTTGCAGAAAAACGTATCTACCAGTCTGATACTCTTTACTGTTCAATCATCTTTGAATTTGTTCATGAGTCATTTTAAAAGTAAATTCATTGGAAATATTGTATTAAACGTTTCTAAATAGTATGGATATTCTAGATGAACAATATACTAAATAAGAACTTTTTGGATCCGGACTGACAGAAAATACAAATACTACGGTAAAAAATCCCCCGAGATGCAGAAATATATATGCTTTTTTTAAGATATCAATTTCATTACATAGCATACAATAAATAAAATTTAGTTAATTATAAAGAAAAATTAACGAAAGTAGTCGTGTATCATACTCACAGAACTACCGTAAAATGGGCTATAGGCTTGAATTTATTTGACACACCATACGTGAAACCGGGCTCCAACCGTAATTCCACCCACCTATTTTCACCCTCGATCGGTTCGCTGCCCTTGGTTGCGCGTTTCCCTTGCCCCCTCCCCGCCCCGCCAACCCCACTCCAAATGTGCATCTTCTGCGCGTATGCGACAGCGCCACGCATCTGTCGGAAGCCAGGAAGCTAATTCTCGAGCGGAGGTTGGCTGTGACCCACGTGACCCGAAAGTGAAACTGCTGTGGAAAACTAATTGGATTTGACTCTCGTGTAGCCGAAATTACGCACGGTGGGATGGCATTGGAAACATGTGGCCGGCGTGGACTATTGTCTCCTCTCGGAGTGAGGAAGTGATTCAAAAATTCATCAGAACGGGAGAAAGTGTTGCTGAGCACGACAGTGTTAAATAACTGTAGTTTTCAAACGTCATTATTCTTTTCGAGCAGGAGGGGATGAAATTGAACATTTTTGTAATAACCGAAATGGATAAGACGGTATGTCATTTACTGAAATTAGAAACGGGAGGGGGTCCTAAGAAGATGGCGATATATGCCCATGTGCCGCACGCGGTATTTTTATACGTGTATTGACGCTACCTACTTTCCCTTTTGACCTTGAAGGCTTGCAGCTCACTGGCGCCCTCGGTTCTTTCAAGCGGTAATATGTTACGTTTTGTAAAGAGCAAAATGTCGACAACAGATCCTAGCATCTACAATAACTTCTTCTTTCTTTCTCCTTCCCTGTTCATGGCAAGGGAGAGTTCCCTAAGCAAAAGATGCAGGACGTCTCCCTTAATTGACCTTAACAATTGGGCTCGTTACACTTGAATATGGTCCCATGAGTAATTCCCAATTTAAGGCAATTTACTATAATTGTCAAATTTCTAAGAATGTAACTGTTATAATATCAGTGATTTTCATTCGTACACAGAATGTGTTGAAAGCAATACTTAATTATTTGACGGTAATAACCTGAGAATTTGAGAAAAGGAAGTCTCATTTGGAGCTGAAATGCTAAGGAAGGAAAGAAAGAAAAAGTCTGAATAGAATGTATTATTCTAAATTGAATTATTTAATTTTTATCATTTTATCAACTACTGTGCCATACGTCATATGAATATAGTTTATGTTTTTAATATTCTTTAAACCTTCAATGACATTTATTTCAAACGGATGATCAAAATAATGTAATTTATCATCAATATCGACAATTTTAATAATAATAATAATAATAATAATAATAATAATAATAATAATAATAATAATGCAGAGATAAAAAATACGCATAATTTGTCGCCAGTATGATTGATTAATATTCCTGAAATTCGTGCCCCTTTAAATGCACTTGAGAGTGCACTAGATGCGAAATTTCTCGCGTGTTCGCATCCGTCCCGATCGCCACTAACCACAGGAGCCTCGGACTCTGGCCTCGCGCATTGCCCGCTCCACCCGGCTTATCGGTGATGTCAGCACCACCCGCAACCCACTCGGCGTCTGCCGACTGGAGCTAGCCGAACGCAGCAAGTGGCTGTGCGGTGGGCGGGGCCGGGGGTGGGTGGGCGGGTGGGTGGGGCCTGCGTCTGGGCGGGCGTGCGAATTCCTCGGGCGCGGGAGCGGCCGGGCCGCGGCCGCGAGCCCTGCGATGGGAGATGAATGCAGCAGAAGCGCACTCTTTGATTCTTGTTAATTTATCTCGCACAATAGCGACAATGAATTCTTCTGTAGGAATCTTTGAAAGACTGTCGGCCGGTAGAGGTGGTGCGCATTGTTTCGTTCAGGTCCAATCATCTCTTGTGTCCGGGACTTAGCCCGACTACCATTGCATTCACCCGGCCCCGATTTTTTTAGAAACACGAACCTCGGAAGGGAACAATGTTCGCATATAGCCGGCGCCTAAATTGGACATCGACGTGAAAAAAATTGGCGGCTTTCGAATAAGGTTATATCCTTCAAGTTGCGCCCGTGGCGGGCAGGAGGCGAGCGTCGCCTCCACGTGCGGGGGCGGACGCCGCGAGGCCTCGGACATCCCCGCGCGGCCCGCGAGCCGCATACTTCAATAGATATTCGAATTAAAAGGAGAAACCCTAAAAATGGAGGGAAAAAATGCTGCCGCAGAGCGCCGCTGCTAGGGGGCACCCGAGATGATTAGTGCGAAGAGGGCCGGAGGGGCGTCAGGGCGTGGGAGAGGGGAGGGGAGCACGGAAGAGCGGGGCGGGGGTGAGGATCTAAGGAAAGAAGGCTTTTGCTTCAAGTTGTGGGAGGAGCGGCAAAGTCACTCTTTCGTATTCTGAAAAGGTACGAAAATTTTTAAATGGCTGGGATTGCCACCCACTTATCTTTTTGATTCCAAAGATTCAGCGTTTGTCACCACTTTGCCGAGGGGAGACCTTCAAACGAAAAGTGTATGGCACTTCAAGCCTCTGATAAAAGAAGCGCGTTTCACGATCGGATGCGCTGGGTCGCTGAATCGGTCTCAAATGATATTTTTTCACCCGTCTTCCCTAGATATATTAGCGAGTTAGTATTTTAAATATATTTTTAATTTACAATTTCAGGATTGGCGGTATCCAAATGTTGCCAGATATGCACCTGAAAAACATGTACATGAGCATCTGTTGTCTGTGTATCTGTATATTCCGGGCCATAGAATGCCTTACCAAGGAACTCATTTAAAATGCTTGTAATAATAGAAAGAACTTCTATAAAAATCAAATTCTTTAAGAAATTGCTAGTCATGATTGCTCCGTGTCAAAAAACGCTCAAAGAGGAAGTGCGGGTTCTGAGAAAGACGTTGCGATCAAATAGTGTTAATATTCAAAGAGCCACCAGAGTAAAATGCTCCTATATTCCCCTACTCCAGATGTCTCCCCATCTGTCTTTTTAAATCGGCTTCGCCCTTTGTTACTTCTTTTTCCTCCTTTTCTCCAGCACCCCTTCTTACGTATTATGATGTATTGTTCACATTTCTCGAATCGCTTTTTTAGTTGCATCGGTCCTTTATGGATAATTTGTCCCCTTGTAGTCTGGATGTGACCGAGAGAGCATAAAATTCGAAAGAGTTTTTTTTCGCAATGAGTCAAATAAGAACAGTAATCTACTAAGATAAAAGTCCGAGCCTGCAATCACTTTGAGAGCTTTTGTGTTGCTTTGTTATAAAAATTTAAATAAGAGTTTTATCGTTTTCTTCCTCAGAACGAACTCCCGTGTCACACCTAAGTGCAGGACTAAAAGTGAATTAGTGACCGCCGTTGTTCTTCACAAACTTTAATGCAAAGTTAAGTGATGTGCCTAATTATCAACTCATTGATATTTCAAATACTCAGTTCACTTCTGTTTGTACGTGAAAGAAACGTCTTGTCTCGAGAGAGTAGCAACATGTGAACATAGTATTGAAAAGGAATAAATAACTAGTTCCAGAGATTTCGTAATAATTCTTTACGTTATCGGCAATTTTAATTCAGGCACCCTTTCATTTCCACGGGTCCCCTCCCACTGCGTGGGTGATGCTTTCGTCTCTTTCGCTGTTTTTTTTATTCGTGTCTACAAAGTACAAATCTCGCACTCTTTTTCAGCCCGTATTTCTTTTAATAATTTGATCGATGATGCGTCATCGCATTAACCACGCGAGAGGAGGTGCAAATGGGGGAACGAGCAAGTAAGTGCAGTGGAAGGTTCCGAAAGGGAGGGGGAAACAGAAGGTGGGGAGGCAGGAGCAGCGGAAGCGGGTGGGGAGCGGAAAGAGGCTGGCGGGCGAGCGGGTGGCAAGAGATGGCGGCGGCGGCGAGAGCCGCAGCGTATCCTTTCGTCCGTTCCCCTGTCCACTTCTGTTTTTCCCACATTTTGTGTTGAGTTGTATTCATGTCCCTGCATTGTATGGCACCTACGATCGTCTTTGAGAGTCTCTGCTGTCGCATGAGACGAGTTCAGAAACGACACTCACTTAAAGATACACACTTAAAGGGTGCTTCTCGATGTTATGCCATCTGAGTATTGTTTCGCTTTTGCAACGAAGTGAACGTATCTAAAAATTTACTTTCGCTTTTTGTCACGTGAGACGGGTTTTGCGATAAAAGTATCGGTTACTTCGCCCTAGTGACTGCCACTAGGCTGGAATTGCTCCTCCTTCTCATTTACACCTCATTACGCATTTGCTAGGAGGCGCGTAATTGTCAATCTGAAGAGAAAACTTATACAGCAGGTGATGGCATTTTGTTTCCTGCCATTTCTCATCAAGATGGTGATGAAGAACAGACCTGGCGTAATGCCTTCATTTCATTTTCCGTGTCATTTTAATTTCTACCTCTTTCTCCCTTCTTCTCTGGCTCCGAAATCAGCGACAAACTTGTGCGGGGCGGCGTTGGACGGGGGAGGGGCGGGGGAGGAGAGGCGCGGGCGAAGTGGGCGGAGGTATGTGCACGTGTCGCGGAAGAAGGTGTGGGCACGGAGGAGACTCGTCTGGTTCTCCACCCCCATGCGGACTCACCCCTCCCTCACCCTTTCCTTGGCGGCTTTCCGCGCCCTCTGAATTTCTCCCGCAACGATGTTTCGTTACTTCTCCGCAGAACTTTCTCGCCAATGTTGTCTTAAAATAGTACGTTTTTAAGACAAAAAGGTTGGTTCGAATCCATCACAGGTAAAATTAAAAGAGAAATCCAAAAGAATTGCATTCTTTACGGGAACAGTTTTCTTTTTGTAAACATTTTCTCTCGGGCGTTCTGCACATTCTTTCCGCGCTCTTCGCTTTCTTTCCGGCTGCCGTCTCTCTTGTAGGCCTTCGTCGTCAATGGTGAGGTCCTCCCTCTCTAAAACCGACAACCTATCACGATTCATTTTTCCCCTGCCCTCGTAAGCTCCGCGACGTTCGTTCTTCTCCCTCAGACGGTTCCATTCTTATTGATTCTTTCTTCCTCCATTTTTTCCCCGAGACGTGTCCCTCCGCACACTCTTATTGCTGTTGTGTTGACTGAGAGCTGCCGATAAGCGGTCCTTTCAACGCGTGCATTCAGCACGGGGCACCGCGCGGAGCCGTGACTGCGAAGGAGGGGGGCCGCGGGTGGGGCGCGGGGTGCGTGGAGGGGCGGCGAACAGTGGGGTGAGTTAATACAAAATGTAGCAGCTCTTTTTTGTCGACCTCTCCCAGTCTATCAACGGCGCAAAAAATATGCCAACCACAATCGACTGCGACTTGCAGGGGAAAAATGGGAGGGGCATAGGCGAGCCGGGGGCGCAAAAAAAAGGACCCAGCGCGGACGGATCGGGTCTTCGACAGAGTTCCAAACCTAAAATGGCGATTTTGGCATACGTGATTGCACGAGATCATTATATTGCAATAGAACTGATTAGTTTTTAATATTCCAGAGCATTCAGCATTAAAACAATAGAACGCAGAGTATAAGGTCTGCAACGATTCAAAACTAAGCAATAAGCATGGAGAAACGCATTAATTAAAATATATAATTTAATTTTGTAATACGTTTGTTATTTTCCTATATTATGTATAACTTCCAAACCTATAAAATGAACATAAAAATTCAAATTATTGGCCATGGCATTAAACCTACATCCTTATTAATTTCATGAATAAATATTAATATCTGTCTGCAGTTCGAGTGTGAAAGACAAATGATATCATTTTTGCTGCATGAAAAAAAATGTAATAACCTGGTGCAAAAAATTAAAATCTCGATTTGCTTTGTACAGTTTAAGTTATTTAATATATCCTCTGCATTTTCTTGAATACACTGACAAGGCACGCCCAGTGATTCCTTGTTTCATTTGAGAAATGGAAAAGAAATAGGTATCTTCAAATTATTTCGTCACAAGAAACTGTTATTTTGAATTAAACGAAAGTCATAAATGGAAATGAAACAATAATTTCATTAGTTTATGAATTAAAGGAAAGTAGTCATTGCTTTCCCGTAAGTATCTCCGACGCATTTACTTTTCTAAATAACGCAACTCCTCTTTTAATGCCAGATTAATAATGAAGTTCTGTGAACGCGGAAAGGACAGAAATATGGTTGATTCTCTTGGTACATATTGAATAATAACTGAGAGACTAGTATAAAAGATAATCACATTAAATCAACCTAAATTTGTGTTTTTAATAACCTTTCTACCAGAAAGCTGCCTTAAGCGCTACTCCATTTGAATTCCTTTCAAAAGAGATAATATCTTCAGTAATATCTTTTAGAATTATTAACTGCTCTTGAGAAATAACTGCATGTTATATTTTCATATTTGTTTTATTCGAGTGGATCATTCCTAAAGATGATAGAAATGAGATTTTCTAAAAACGATATTGCATGTAGGTCTCGTGCAAACATCTGAAGATGTATAAGCGTCATAGAAGAATTTTAGTTCGCTTAGTGAGAGTATTCATGCTATGTTTTAGAAAGAAACTTATAGGGGAAATGGAATACAGTGTTAACTTGAATGGGAAGAAAACCCAGTAAATAGTATATTGGACTTAATTACGCCCTTAGTTGTTACTTCAGACCATCCTGTCGGTTCTTCGGTATGAGTGATATTTGACGTGTTAGGAAAGGAAACTCAACAGTTATTTCTCCCCAGAGGTTAATTAAGGCAATGCTACAAGTAGACGCCGGTTTGCGCATTCCGCGAATGCTTTCGGCTACTCTGGTAGAAAAGGGCTCAGCTGGAGTCCCCGCCGGCGTGTGGATATGACACCGCCTATTTATTGCTGTGCGGATGTTGGGCCGTTCGAGTCCCTTTGTTCCGCTTATCGAGGGTTTTAGTTACATGGCCAAAACGTTTCACACGGAATTCTTTCGCTGTATCGTGTTCAAAATGGAAATTAGGTAGCGTGAAAGGATGGCGAACGATATCTCTGCTCTTCCAATCGCTTTTCGGAGGATTTCAGAAACTGCTTGTGACGTGCATTATTTTCAGTTTACTTCAGTATACGTTTCCACTACGCACTGTTCATTTCTCTGCGTCCCTATATCTTGCACTGAACATGCCACCTGAACTTTGCACTAGCTCCTAATGACCTCGTTCAAAAAATAAAATAAATTTTAAAAAATAAACGACTTCGCAGGCCAAATTTTCATGTATCATTAGAATACGAAATCTACCATAGTCTGGGTTCAGGAAGTTACAAAGGATATGAAAAGGAGCAATTTAAGGGAAGAAGAAACAAAAGAGAGAGAGAGGGATTTTAAAAAAATAAATTGTCACAAATTGAAGGGTACCAAGGAAGGAAGGAGAGGAAAACTGGTGCAAAATGGTCCAAGAGAGAAAAATGAAACACAGAAGATGG
The DNA here is from genome assembly GCA_031308135.1 of Acheta domesticus. NCBI lineage: Eukaryota > Metazoa > Arthropoda > Insecta > Orthoptera > Gryllidae > Acheta > Acheta domesticus. The sequence goes on from JAHLJT010008446.1 coordinate 108,898,273, forward strand.
AGTACTGGAGAAAGAAGAAAGAGCGACCTAAAAGGAAGGTTGAAATTGTCTCGTTGTCCCCAGATGACCCTAACGAAGAAAGAAAGAAAGAAAGAAGAAAGAAAGGAAGAAACGACTTTGACAGGGTGTTGATAATTCAATTCTAGAAGATGGTTTCAAGAAACGTTCTAGATATGTTACACATTGTATTTAGTGTCAATATTATTATAAATGTCGCGAAAACATCTTCATTTATCAAAAGAAATATATTTTAATTTAGTATTGAAAATACATGTAATTGCCTCCAGTTATTCCCAATTTATTAAATCATATAATTACACTCTAATAATGTTGCATGGCATATCCACATCTTTTATAGAAATAATGATACTACCCCAAACTAAAAATAATTGTAAGCACTGCACCCAAGTTCGAAGGATTACAAGTTATCATCTTTGATCTCATTGCACACTAACTTCTAAAGAAGCAAGTACGGCTTACTCTTGCTTGCGATTATTACACCGAGAACGCCATTCTGGAACTTTTCAAAGGCGTATCAGCATGCAGTCAGCAGATGCCCGGTTTCAGTTTCGGTTTTTCTTTTTCTTCTTTCGAACGGTGCTCCGTCTCCCTGGGGTCTTGTTACGGGCGCTGCACCGTGGAGAACAGCAACGAACGAGGACAGAATTCTAAACGCGTCCGACCGCCGGACGGCCTGGCGACTGCGGACGGCTCGAAATAATGCTTCTTCCTCGTCCTAAATTCAAAAGTATACTCTGAAAAATTCGTTCGGTGGCACAATGAAGAGCTACGAAAATATTATTCAAATTCAATACATTGTTAGGTATTTGGATTTTATGCCTAAAACTAAATTATTTACATTAGTAACTGAAAATGATAGGATAGTTATTTTATTTACAGATCATCTACTTAAATATTTGAATAGCCTTCGTTAATTCTATCAACTTACCTAATTCGATCTTGCTGTAGTAAAACGAAAACTTATAAAAAATACGTTATATGGTCTTTCATGAACCAAACGGTATTATCCGAAATATAACTCAAGGAAAATTCTAAAATAAAAATGACCAGCCCTTGTATCTTTACTTCAGAATTTGTGTATTTTCAGCTAATTAATCCCACTCCAATTCTATTTTTAAGGGAAACTGTTTGAGCACGTACGTGGCGCTCTAAATTAAAACGCACATGATGTGTGAAAATAAATAGTAATACACAAATAACAATGCCTCCTAAGTTCGTGAGACTTGCCAGTGTGCATCCCTTAAATCCGTTTTCTGTGATCTTATTTTTTATCTTTCGTCAAATCATCTTATTCCTATAGGCACTTATAAATGCAAAATTTTGAAGTGTTATAACACAAATCTTTGGCTCAAAATTGATTAATGAATATTGAAGAACACATGTTACTATCCTCATAGAATGAAACTTTACTATGAGTTGACATTAGTAGAGATAGATAATTCGCATTCGGATTAATATGTGTGATATATTGAAAAATATAAACTTGAATTACAAATCTTATTAGAATTTGTTAAGAAGGGTGAATAATTTCGAGTTATTGGGTCAACTGCTGTGAGATGAAAATGTAAGTTCATATTTCAGTGTTCGTCTTAATCATATCCAATATATAGGCTGAGTAAATGCTGTAAAATGTAATATTCATTTGTTTGTTTTTTTCATTCGCAGTAAGCGAAAGCTCGTTCGTGAGATTGTGTCACGTTGTATTGACGAAATGTCAAACATGTTGGAACGTTTGATTCACATTTATTTCATTGTGCAAGATGTTTTCATTACTTGTGGCAGCCCTGGATTTAAATATACGATATCATAATGTTTTTCTTTACCTTTTTATTCGATAATACGCACAATGAAAGAATCCTTCTCATACATCCACTTCCCTCAAAATATCCATATTGAAATCAAAACATTTCACTTCCGTTATTTTAAATTATTTTACATCAGTTTAATTTAGATTGAAGCAGAAAGAAAAGTGTATCTTTCTCTAATCGCAAAAACAAAATATTAACAATAATACATATAGCATACATATTTTGTCCAGGAAAAGGATGCTTATTTTGAAATCGTGAAATAAAAGTTCTAAAAGTAACTTCTTTCAGCAATTTTCCCAAATCAATATGGAAATGGCTCACTTACTTTCTGCTTCCTCAGTCTGTTGTTTCTTGTAATGACTTTGTGTTTTTTTAATTACATTTTTGTTCATGTGTATTTATCTTGCAGATGTTTAAGTCTTTTGAGTACAGTGTTGTGGTAGTCGGTGTTGTGCTGTGTTTTTGTCATGTGTCGACCAAGAGTTCGGCCACATCATGTGTTCTCTCACAGGAGCTTCAGCTCCGTGTCCCTGTGTTGCAGCAACATGCGGCGTTGATAGGGGGGCCTAACGCCACCTCATGCCCCATCTGCCATAAACTCTTCCTGGGAGGAGAAGCACTTATGGAACATATGAAACATACGCACAAAGACCCCAATGCATCTGGAGTGGCAAGTAAGTTCCCAGCGTTTGATGCTATCATTCTAATATTCTTAATGCATGACAGCTTGTAAGGTCTTAATGCCTTTTCAATGTCCATTATATTTAATGTATAAACAATATTAATGAGAAACAAAAACAATTTTGGATACTACAAAATTTAAGGACTTAAATCTCTCAGAACTATTATAATACATTTTAACCTTGATATTGCATGTCATATTGACAAATGTCATTTCAACAGAATATGTTTGCTTCATATTAATATATATGCATGATTTAATTCATTATTTACAAATTAATTTTTTTAATATTACAATCGCAATTTCGGTGCATTAATTTATTTTTAAAATATAAACTAAATATGTCTTCAAAATTTTATTCGCATTTTATTCAAGACTGTTCAAGAATTACTGTCAACCAAAATTGTATTTGTGCCAATGAATAGGCATATAATTTTGACATTGCAAGTCACCGAAATTGCGAAATGGAAAATAAAATATTAAAACTAGTGTAAGCACATGCTTTGCATTATACTAACATTTGGCATGTGTACTTTATTTATGCAATGACACTTTTCTCAAAAATTTATTCAAAAGTCCGGTTTCAGTTTTTCAAAATTAAATTAAGAATAGGTAAGCGGGATGAAATCTACTATATTTAATCCAGATTTTTGTTTCAAAACAAAATAAGTTTTTTTTTTGGATATGAAAGAAGAATTTTAATTTATTCTTTCTCACACTAGAGAAAACATTTGAGAAAAGTGTGATCGCGCTATCTAACATGACCTGCTTCCAATGGTGCTTCTGCATTGACCAATGGTTTATTTCGCTTATCCCCGTGCCGATCCGTATTTAGCGAAGCGGAGGACAGCAAATCATCCATGCCCAGTATGCGGAAAACACTACGTGAACGAAGGCAGCTTGAGGAAGCATCTAGCCTGTCACCCGGAAACGTCGCAGTTCACTACATCACTTCGAATGTGGCCATGCTCCGTATGTCAGGCCGTGTTCACACATGAATCTGGTGAGTATTCAAAGAGAATTGCTGTAAATCTTGAGTAGTTTCGCATAAATTCGTTAAAACATTACAAACACGTAAAATACTCAGCAATTCTCAATTTTCCTTTGACGATAATGTCATTTGTCGTGATTTTGGATTTATAATAAAACAACTTCCGAGATAACTCAAAGACAGTAAATAGCGATACCATTAATATTGATACGATACGTCTATGTTCTCGTCAATCACCTGAACAATATTCAGTAAATGAATGGTACGACTGAAATGAACATTGCAATTTCCAAGAAATGGAAGTTGAAAAATAAATATCGTAGGAAGTGGACCTATTTTGTTCTCCGCTCTTTGAGCGAACCCTTTGCGCGAGCTTTAGGACAGGTGCGGGTGGCTGATGACGGGAGTATAGGCGCTGCCCGGCGATCGCGAGGCGAGGCGTGACGAGTCTTGTGTTGTGCGCAGGGCTGCTGAGCCACATGGAGCATATGCGCATGGACCCCAAGCATCAGTTCGCCGCGCAGTATGTGCTGAGCCGCGCGGCGGCGGAGCGGCGCGAGCGCGAGTCGCTGTTGGCGGCCGCGGTGGCGGCGTCGTCGGCGGGCGGGCTCGCCGGGCTGGGCGGCGGCGGCGGGCCTTCGTCCATGTGCGCCAGCCCCTCTGCACACTCCGACAGCTCGTCGGGTGGCGGCCGCCTCTCTAGCACGGGCTCCGAGCCCGGCGGCATCATCAACAACAACAACAATAACAACAAACTCGGCGATCTCCTGGGCGGACGCACCGGTACCAACGGCCTCCACCAGCAGTACGGCGCCGAGGACTTGCACAACGCCAGCCGCATGGCGGCCATGGCGGCTATCGTCGGGCAGGTGGGCCAGTCGTCGGCCGGAATGTCCGGGGGGCTGGGCACCTCCGGCACCGGCACGCTTGGCGTCGATACGAGCACCGCGGCGGCCGTCCAGGCAGCGGCCGTCAACCTGGCCACGGCTATGCGCATGGGCGCGTCGGGTCTAGGCGGCGTCTCCTCGCCTGGGGCCAACAACGGCAACGGCAACGGTGGCTCGGCGGCCGGGCCTGGCTCCTCGTCTACGCCGCCCGCCACGGGCGACGGCGGCGTCTCGGCCGTGCAGGCCCAGGCCGCGCAGCAGGCGGCGCAGGCAGCGCAGGCGGCGCAGGCTGCGCAGGCCCAGGCCGCCATGAACGCTGCGATGCGTGCCGCCTCCATGGCCGATTCCATGCGAGCGGCCTCCATGGCCGACTCTATGCGTTCCATGGACGCGGCCATGCGCTCCTCCATGGTGGTGGACTCGGCGATGAGGCTGGACTCCATGACGAGTCACCACCACGGTGGACACCAGTCGCACCACAACCATCAGCAGTCGTCGCCGGAGGCGGCCGCGCTACGGATGCACCAGGCCGAGGCGCTGCTGCGCTCGCAGGCCGAGGCGGCGCTGCGCCTTGCCGTCAGCCAGGCCGCTGCCGTCGCCGCCTCCAGCAACAGCGGCTCGGGCAACGGTGACGGGGGTTCCCCGTCCCTCCGGCATCACAACATGGCAACTGCCGCCCACAGTGGTGGCAACAGCAACGGCAGTGCCATGAACCATCACCATGCGCATCACAATCAAGTATCTCCGGATCTCAGTGAGGCGCTACGGTTACAGGAACAAAGATTGGAACAGGCGTTGCGATTACACGGTGGAGACCCGCGAACGCTTGGCTTTTCTTTGTCCGGCAGTTCTGCAAATTCTCAGAATCAGCAGCAGAATACCAACCCATGAGAACTTTGTTATTACAACAATTAATTATGAAGAATGAAATGTAAGTGCATACTAAATTCCTGTATAAATATTGCATGTGAATTTATATAAATACTACGAGAGTAATGTAGAATTACTAATAGGAATATACAAATAGGTGTGATTTTATGCTGTCAAAAATTAATACTTAATTTTAACAAATGTTGATGACAGCAAGACACTAATGACAGTAGTGTAATATTCTCAGTTTCTTAGAGAAGTACATGAAACGTAATCCTTAACAAGCTGTACATGACAGATTACCATTTATGTTGTAATGTTGTGAGTGCCTGTATATAAATGCATGTGTGACTGTGGACCTGAGAAAATTCTTTTGTGGAAATACATTTGCTATAGCGTAAAGATATAACCTATTTGAGCTTTGGAAGAAAAAAACTTTTCAATGCCTCCATATTGGGATGTCAAAATTATAGAAATATATAACTGAATAGTCATTCTGAGCTTAAAGTTAATTTTCATTTTCAACAAATTGTTTTCAGCTATTATTTCAGTCCTGAACTCCATACAGCCGTTGAAATGAGTAGAGATACTCAATTTTCAAAGACTGCGCAACTTATTTTTGGGGACAAACCGTTGGCTGTGAATATAATTTAGGGCAGAGCCTAAATTTCTTAGTTTGTAAGGAGTTTGAGTACATATTATAATGAAAAGTCAGTTCCTTTATTATTTGAAAAATTCAAATTTTTGTTGCCAATCTTAAATTTTTACAGTTTTAGGAAATGGCCATGAAACGGACAAGAAAGAGATTGAAGAAAATACTTTTAATATTTGAGTCATTTCAAAATATATGTTATTCAAATGAGAAATACTTTATTTTTAAAATAAGATTATTGCTTTCTTTTATAACATTCTATCCTTGTAGAAAAATGCTTTGCGCAGCTTGAACTTATGTTTATATTGTGTTCCAATTTCAAAGGGTGCTTGGTTATGTGTAGTGTGATAAGAATGAATGTTTTGCATATTTTCCATAGTTATGATTGATAATATTAAAAAGGAGTACTGTCAATCTATTGTTACGACTGGAAACAGCAGTTGCCCTGACAATGCTCTCTTTTTATAAATTATCTGCCCATAGATGAATATGAATCTCTTTGTACAATAATTGCCTATAACTTAATGTACAAGGTAATAATTATCATTATTAATATTATGATTATTATCGTTATAATTATCATCAATATGCTCTACCATTCATATTGGTCTACCACAGGACGTGGTACACCACTGCGTCACCTTTATTTGTTTTTGTTATTTTTGTGCAACATTCATATACTACAATAGTTCAACAAATTTTTATTTTAGTCTCCCATTGGGACTGTATGTTCATAGTTCTTGTACTAAATGTTAAGAATGTCATGTTTTTGTAATCGGTACCACAATATCAATTCCACATATAAACAATAGTTATAAACAAGATAATTTTGTACTAATGTGACCAGGTTGAAAAACTTACATACACAGTACAAAAATGCTAGTAACATAGTAACATTTCTGAGGGCCTTGGTAATTCAGTCATGGATTGCATACAATATTTAGTTGGTCAATATAAAAACCACATTCAGATGCATTCCATTTCACTAAAGGAACAGACATGGACCTGTACAAGTCAATGTGACTGACATGCATCACACAATAAACATTCAGTGTTGTCAAACACCCACAAAATAATTAATTGTCAGCTACATTAATTCTTTCTGTGTTGTACTATTTCTGTGGTCTCATAATAATTAATTATTTTTAAACTGTGGGTTCATTTGTCATTTAACATCATATTCAAGCATTTAAATTAACAATTTTGTTCTAACTTCTCCTGAAGTTCCATCTAAATCTTTTCTCTATTTGTGCTAAACAAAAGAAAAACAATAAAAAAACAAAAAAATAATCAGGAAATTATATTTTTTCTATTTCTTATTTCATATTAGCTAATCATGATTGTAATAGAGTGTTCATACTAACATGCCAAAACAAGTGGGTGGTGTGACATTGCTCGACTGTTTATTGTCCAATACTCGCACTGAAGGAATATTCTTTTTGCAGTTTACCACCTTTATTTATCTACAAAAAATAAATAGGTGAGGTGTTGCAATGTGTTCATACCAGCAATATTTTTAGTTAACAAAGTATATCTAATCATCAAAATTATTAGTAAAAGCAGTGATGATAATTAATATTGTTACAACTAAAATATTCATGTTCTGAAAACTTGCTCTTCATGCTTCATTGTTCATTACTGCTGCTGCTACTACTACTACTACTACTACTACTACTACTACTACTACTACTACTACTACTACTACTACTACTACTACTACTACTACTTCTACTACTACTACTACTTCTACTGCTACTACTACTACTACTACTACTTCTACTACTACTGCTACTACTACTACTACTATTACTATTACTACTACTACTACTACTACTACTACTACTACTATTACTATTACTATTACTATTACTACTACTATTACTATTACTACTACCACCGCCATTACTACTACTATTACAACTACTACTACTACTACAACTACTACTACTACTACATCAATACTGCTCGAGTGACTGAAATGATGTTTGACCACTTCCCAAATGGTTTCATTCAGTTATAATGTAGAACATTTCTGATGAGAAAAAAACATTTTGAGAAATTTGAAGTAAGTTTGTATTTTTTTAATATCCTTGCAGTAGTTTATTTCACTTCAATTTATTTGTCATATTTGGTCAGCCTTTTGAAAATTGGAAAGTACATAGAACAAAACTAATAGAAACACAGCCTTTAACAGTTATTCAATTTTTTACTCAAATACTGGTGTGATAACATTACATCCAGAATACTAAAATTTGAACATTTCTTTACTGGGGGGATGTCACAGTTCATGCTACATATTCTAAGTTCTTTCTTGCATTACCATACCTCACAATAGTAAACAAATACATTCTGAGTCACACACTCATGTTATGTATTACACTCAACTTATAATTTACAATAGCCCAAATACATTTGAGTCCAACACTCAAATGTACCACATCTCAACAAACCAATAAGTGAGGATACATTTTTACAATAATTTACAATAGCCCAAATACATTTTGAGTCTGACACTCAAATGTACCATGTACACAGACATTTTACAATAAATTTATTCTGCAATAGCCCAAATACATAATTGAGTCTGACACTCGTTATGTAGCCACAATGCACTACTCTCTTTGTAAAATAGCCACAAATATATAATATAGAGTGTAGCACTCTAAATGTATATGTGTCACATTTAAAGCAGTTCAGCATGACTAAATGTACAATAGCCCAGGAACGTAACGAGTACAACACTCTTACGTACACTTATCATACATGTACCTAAATAGCATGCAAATACATAAGAAGTCTGCTACTTTATGTATCGCCATATATTGCAATATTACCCATATATTGTATAGTTATATCTAATATATGGATACATATACAGTCAGAATTAACAATAGCCCAAATACACAGCCGAGTCTCACACTCGCTGTGTACCATATCTCATACACAACTTGACTGTCCATAAGTTATGTCACACTTAATGCACTCATCAGCTGGGAACAGAATGGCCAAGGAGTGACTATATACTGGCAGGATTATAAAAGTGTGTCATTATTTATGGTTAGCTCATTATAAAAATGATCACATTTTACAATAGCCCAAATGCATATCAAGCCCAATGCTTGGTGTGCACTATATTTTTAAGTGAAGCACTATTTCATGCAATGTTTACAGTTTCCTGCAATAGCCCGCATTAAAGTATTTGTTATGTATTTTCAATGTGGAAGTTCACAAGGAAAATTACATGTTAAGTATATACAGCGTACTTCAATGAAAACTATTTCACAATAGCCATCAAATACATAGAGTTGGAAACTTTTTATGTAACATAATCAATAGCCAAATACATACTTGTGAGTGATTCCAATATTACTCAGCACAGTATGTATCATATACCATAATTCGCAGTTTGCAATAGAAAGTTTAACAACTATCTACACAATACTGTATTGTAATTGTTTCAGTACAACACATTTTCAAAAGTAGTATCAATTGGAAAATTTGGTGAATTAATACAACATACTTTAATTTACAGAATGAATATACTGTTCCAAATTTTATGCACTGAAGCATAAAACTTCTAAAGAAGTATTATTTTACTTTAAATTACAATTGGAACAATATATTGTGGTGTACAGTAGGCCTAAATGTGTATCAAAATTTCTTGTGTGTGAAATAACTTGCAGCAATCAACGCACTTTTAAATAATCAATTTGTTGCATGACTTGCTTTTGTGTCTATTTTCTTATTTTCGTACTGTAAATGTTTCTTTATCTCTATCCTGTTTTACATACTAATGTAATAAGTCCATTTTCATCCAAAGAGATTTACAAAAAAAATTTAAAAATAGGAGAAAAACACAAAAACACAACATCCATAATTTTCTTTCTAGAAAATGTTTTCAGAAGGAATGAAAAACAAGAAAAGTACTAATAAGTTTAAAAATTATGAAAAACTTTTTTATAGTTCAAAAATATTAATTTTGAAGATCTTCAAGCAAGAACTTTGACTCTTTAGCAATAGTACAAAATAAGATATAACTTTATGTACAATTATTTTGTGGAGATCTATCCATACTCCTATTACACGTCTATTAAACATGGTGAATAATTTTGTAGTGTGAATATATGGTTATTTGGATTTTATTGAATTCATTGTTACAACTTTCTTCTAGCACATCTATGAAAAAGTTCCTAACGATACAGCAATTGCACATTTTAAATAAATTTGCTCTTAAATTCTGTGTTCTCATTCCTTCTGAAACATTATACAGTTAGTTTTTCTGCAATGAAATCAACCAAATTTTGTTAATGTGTAACACAAGGTTCAGTATATCAAGAAAGCATTGAGAGCCGTAGAGTAACTGAAAGCAAAAAGTAGGAAATGAGTTGTGTATATTTACAAGAATTATTACAGCTGAAATTTGATTTTCATTATTGTTTTCAATAAATTTTACTTCAAAACTCACTCATTCTACCATGAGTTTTGTAATTTTAAGTTTGAATACATGCATATGGAAATTTAAAATTGTCTTCCACGGCAAATGAGAAAAGTAAGACACAAGAAAAATTACAAACTCCTATTTTCTCCTCTAATTTTTGTTTTGTTCATATGTACTATAGAATTGTTGATACTATTTAGTTTTACAATGAAAATAATTCATTTCATTTTATTGATAATCACCTGCTTTGTAAATTATGATCACGTTGGCATATTTCTTAGGCAAATGATATATTTATTACATAGAGAGAAAAAAGAAAAATTGTTCCCAATCTTTCATTTACTGTTTTTAATTTTTTAATCGTTTATCTGTGTGAATTTATAATGGATATGTTATATAATGGACATTTTAAGTTTTCTTTTCTTTAATCAAATGGAAGAAGGTTATTGAATTTATGTTAGAGGAATAGAAAATGGGAGATAGTTTGTCCAATTTCACTTGTAAATTATGGGAAAGAAAACTTTAATTAAACATAAGTGTCTTTACAATGTCCTATTGCAGTGTATCAACAGGTACATCGATACATAACAGTATTTCTCTTACAGATTTAATATACTTCAGTTTACTTGTTGACTGTCCATAAGCCATACATTACAGGTGATGAAATAGTCCAATAGTCAAGCTATATGTACACAATTCACACAGCTATATCAATAATGCTATTAACATAATACATAGGGTAGATTTTAAATGCATGTTATATCCAAGTAGCTTCAAATGTAGTACAGGTCTCATCAACAGTGTTTCTGTTTTCTTTCTTAATAGTTTGCATAAAGGAATATTTGTATCTTTATCCGTTGCTCAGGATTTTATTGTATAGATAGTAGTATTCCTCAAAAATTATTGTAGTAGATAACCAAAGAAACAATTTATATTTTAACTTTGTACTAGTAAATATGAGCAATTTTCAGTAGAAGTTTTCATTCTTTAATGCCAATACACTGAATCATGAATGTATATTTCTGACATCTTAACAGACTTTCTTCTGACTACATTAGCACTGGATAAAATACAATATTTTAATTATGCAAACCTTGGAGAAAATTTACAAGAGAAATATGGAGATAAATTTTATAGTTTAAATTAATCTGTGAAATATGCTCTCAATGTTATCTTGTCTTCAACGGTACAAGTATAGCTCCCCTGTTAAGAACATGTATAATTTTTTGCTTCAACAGTTTCTAATACCATACCATAATTATAGTTTACAGAATGTTGTAGTCAATAGTTTTAATTGATATATAATACAGCTCAGCATTGCACATTATACAGTTGAACCTTTCCGAGAAAATTAAAATAACCATATACTGTTAGTTAATTGTTCGACGTTATAGACACATCACACTAAACAAAGCCAGATAGTTATAATCCACTGTATGGTGTTCAGTTATTATTATTATTATTACTATTATTGTACAATTATTGTGTTATAGGTACAGCAATACATTACTGTGCTGTTATTGTTATAATTAACTAGTAATTAATGCAATATATGCACTCATGTCTGTTTATTAATTATTTACAATATTAATTTGTATGTTATTAATTTTATTTATTACTATTGATATTTATTGTAATAAGTATTCTAATTTTTACTATTATAACTGTTGCTGTACTCTTGTTACTGTAGTTTGTATTGTTATGTTCTACAACATGAAAATATTTTGGTCATTGAATTCTTGGTATGATTTGTTAACTAATGCAATTACCGTCATTTGTTTGAATTTGTAAGGTAGTCCAAATTCTGAACAAAATAATTATCTGAAACAATACAAGGAACTTTTTGAAATATATGTCAACTGAATTGTATGATATATTTCTCCACTTGATTAATCTTTTAAGTAGGGAAAATAAGTTGGGTTCATAATGTAATAAAAGGAAGATTCAAAATGTCCAAAACAATATTAATTATTTAATTATTAATCAATCAGCAATACATATTTGTAAATATAATTTGTTACTGTACATTAATTGCTAAAAAATAATAATTTATGCAATGCAAAAATTATTAACAAAATTGATATTGTGACATGTAAAATGAATTCAACTAATATTCTTCCTTTTGAGTGTATTGCAAACAAATGTGCAAATCATACCAAAAACCAAATGTACCATAATGAATATGTTTTTCTGTTGTTTTCAGTTCCTACAATTGTATGAAATTGTTACAATTGTGATTATCAATGTTATTTTGTTATTGTACTTATTATGTTTGGAACACAACACTTTTATCACTTAATATGGATATTGCCTTTTACAGTTAGATACCTTTGTTCTGTATTCCAGGAATATGAAAAGTGTGTATGTGTTAGTGTGTAAGTGTGTGTGTGTTGTGCACAAAACCTGAGAGTTGCCAGAATATTTGGTTTGAGTTTTAAGTCTTTCAGCCGAAAGCAATGAATTACATATTATTTAAACGTAATTCTATTATTATTCAATATAATAATGACAAAACAATGTTGCTATGCAATGTTGCCAAAGCAAATTAGATGAATGTATATGTAATATTTCAAATATATACTTATTATTTGAAAGAGTATATAATTTGGTGCTGTTATATAAGCAGTTTGTAAGCAAAAGAACGAATGAGAAGGGAGAAGGGATTTTACTTGTCAAAAATTGTGTGTCTTGGACTAAAATGTTAGACTTACTTGTAAATTGATGATAGTTACATAATAATATGTGGAGTGTTTTGTTTTCTTGATTATGTTTGCTACAAATGCTGTGGTGACACATTCAAATAGAAAATGAGCAAGAACAATTTTTTTAATTTACTAATTTTTTCCTTTTCATATACTATTTATTTTAACAATATACAAAAGACTTATAGTGAAATCTGTCATTCAATAATTAGTAATTTATGTGTAATAAATATATATGTATATATACATTCTAGTCGAATTAGCACGTAGGTACCTTGATTTTTGAAGAGAGATTAAAAGCTTATATCGATATATGTATTTGAATCTAGATAAAACTTGAAAGAATTTAGTTTATTTAACAAGTAGGGAACAATATTCTAATTGTTTACTCTGCATTATAAGTGTGTGTGTGCAAGAAACATTAATTGGTTTTATGAAGTTTTCCTAATGTCTTTTTGTGTCCATTGTTTTTGTCTATTATTCACACACTGGAACAATAATATTAATAATATGAAAACGGGCATTAAATTACATTTATTGAAAGATAAATAGAATTATACCCAAAATCACATTGTGTGTATGTATATGTGAATGTGTGGTTCTAGATCAAAGGATTTTCTTTGAATGTCTTGTCGATTTGTAGCAAAATCAATGAGGTAAATATTACTCAAATATGTTATGATGTAAAAATATATATTTTAATGTTTGCATGTAAGGAAAAACATTTTATAGATCTCTTAGAGATGATGTCTTCTGTAATGCAAGTAAAACAACAATTTGAAGAACTCAGCGATCACAATCATTTGATTTGAATAACAGTTTGGCTATATGATTTATACTATATGATGGGAATTTTAGATATATATATATATGTAGCATATATTAAGCATATTATAGGCATAATCTGTACATACTAAATTACTCTTGAGTAATAAATCGGCAAGAAATAAAACACTCCACAATGTTTTGTCAACTGCCATATCATGTATATCTATATTTTTGCTTCAATATTTTTATCAATTTGTATAAACAATTATTTAGGGTATGATAACCCATCACAACATACATAATAATGGTGTATGCATAGATGAAGAATACAGTGCAAACCAAATAAATATTTGATTAAATGCAAAATACATTTAATGTAGTTAAATGATTGTAAATCAAATGAGCAGGTTCCTAATAGTTCCCTGATTTTGAAAGGGTGAAAAGGAAATGTTGGAAATGTTGGAGATTTTTCTGTTAAGGTGTGCATTTTGTCAAATGTCTGCATTTATTTTACATTTTCTCTGATAATAAATAAATACAGTTTTAGCTTATGAAAAATAGCATCTCTGATGTATAATTATCGTTTATTAATGGGGCTCAGTAATTAATAATTGTGCGATTTGTTTCATCTTTTCTAAGGACTGTATTTTTTTTAAAGAATTGCAATTACTGGAATTTGCATACAAAATTGTGAGATTTAAAAGTAAGACATATGTTTTATCTTGTGCTGTTTGTGTGTGTGTGTGTCTTTAAATGTAATAAAGTTTAATAGAAACTTTGAAAAAGTAGTACCATTGCAGATTTTTTGTGTTATTTCCTCCTTCTCATAATGACTACCTTCCTATAAAATCATCTTGTTTTTTACTGTTGTTTTTACAAAAAGTAGATAAAGAAGTGAAATTGAAACACAGTGAAATTTTCATCAAACAATCTTGGTATTGAATATAACAGTAAAGAAATTAGTTCCTTAAAAGATGCATTAAATGAAAAATATTTACCACTTGGTTGAAGTACGCTATTAACAGCCACAATTCAATTAATGTTAACTATTTTTTTAAAAATTAAATAGAGTTACAGTCTGAAACTTACACTTAATTTTTTGTGACAGCAAGGTATACTATATTGGAGGAGGTGAGGGAAATGCTGACCTTGAGTTTACAAACAGCAGACAATAGTTTTCATGAATGTGTTTGAAGATTGAGTGAGAATTTTATCAAATGAAGATTTCAGCATGTTATTAACTACTTAACTAATAAAGGACTAGTTAATAAATTTAATAACAATTTCCTGAAGGATTAATATATTTTAAGTATGAGTTTTCACAATGTGTATTTTCTGACTTTCTTGTTTGGAAACCACTAGTCAGTTGATCCTCTGCTGAGTTACACAGATGGTGCATTTTAAACCACAAGATAAATGAGAGGTGTGACAGGCTACACATACTTTTCCATATTATTTATAATGGCTATGCAATATTACACTACTACTAAATGAACCTACGAAAGTGTTTCCAATCTACAAACATTTTTTCTGTGTACTGATTGTGAGATTCAAATTCAGGTCCTGTACATTCAGGGTTGGGCAAAATACTTTAAATTTAGTATTTAAATACTTCACCAAAATACTTTGTAAATAAGTATTTAAATACATGCTCAAAATACAATAGGTTTTGAATTGATAAATACATATGTATTTAAAATACTTCAAATACTCAAAATACAGTAAATATAATTTGGCATTATAACCTTTTTATTGCTACAATATATTGTGATTGTCAATTACCATAAATTACTAATTGACAGTAATAAATTTCTGAACAATGACTAAAATCTTTCATATACAAAACACTTTCACTTATGCTTTTATACTAAGTATGAAATATCAAAAATATGTGTAACTCAAGTAAACAGAATTTCCCTTTAAAACAACTACTTTTTCAAACAAATCATCCGACAATAAACTCCTACTTGGTGAATATGTATAAACCCTGCACAGGAAAACTGTTGTTGAACTGGCGCTGATGAACATAAACTAGTGTTATAAGTAAAGACTGGATTTTTGTGCAGTAAAACTCTCTAAAACGTGCAGAAAAAACACCAAAACATGCAATAAAAGATCAAAACTGAGTAAAAAGTTGTTATGTAGCCTAAAAACTCCAGTTAATCCATTTATCAACTTACTTTATATATGGGATGTGATATTTAGGGTGATTGAAATATGATTTTAGTGTTTTTATTATAATTTTGTACATATTGTTTAATCAAACCATATTTGACATTTTAAATATTATGCGCACAAACAATAAGTTTAGCATAAAAATACAAGAAACTAAATACAAAAATTGAAAAAAACAAATAAACCTTCAGAAATCAAAAATAATTAAGATACAGAAGAAATGTTCTTAATTGTTTTCATAATAATTTACAATTATGTTTGTACTTAGCACAACAGCTCATGGTCTCGCGGCCATGGGATAAGTACATGTGATTAGCATGAAGACATTCCTATGCCATATTCTGGTCTTCTCAATTTGTTGCATCTGTTCCATTGCAAGGAAAACGCACACTATAAACTTGCCTGACCGGGAATCGAACCCGGGGTCGCGTCATGGAAAGCGAGCAAGCTGACCAATGAGCTAAGCCGCCTGGCGCGATTATGTATATTTCCAAATTATTTTCTGAGAAATTATTATATCTTCTATCAATCTATGTTTCAAAGAGGGAAAGTTTCGTTCCACATTTACAATTGTCTGTGTGCCGAGCATCACTCTGGTGTACTGTGCACGCAGCTAAAAGCGATGCGTTTATTCTCTTTTGATTTCTCAGGACATAATCTGTTCCGAGAATTTCGATGAATTTGAAACGCAGTGCTCTTGACACCAAGCTTCTCGCCCGAACTTAAGGTCAAATGTGACTCGCGCATGCAGTCTCGTGTTGGTAAGTTCAGCGAAGACTGACACAACGGATATATGATCCGATTGAGAAGATATGAGCGGCCGCAACCAAGGGCCGCAATTAAGTATCAATCTGATATAGTATTAAGTATCAGATGATTTTCTCCAAAATTGATATTCCCCCGATCGATTTGATCGAACTCGAGGTCCTGTGTGTTTAACCCGAATATTTTGATTAAATTTTGTCCTCTGATGGTGTAAAGGCAGCGTAGAAAATTGAATAGGTCAATTCAGGTCATTTCTAGAAATATCTGAATTTTCGAATATCATTATATTTTTTTTTCGTACTTTCTGAAAAATTTGAAGTAGTAAAATGTTGCGCTGGCAAAATGCATCCTGAATCCAACGCCTTATTACACACTGAAATCGAAGTCAAATGTAGAAAACAGAAGATCTTCAGTAATGTCAAAATTCTCTTTCGCGGAACTGCCTGATGATATTATAGCTAGAGTATGGATTCTGTATAATTACATGATTTGTCTTTTTACTTTCTCGCCTTACGAATACTTCGTAAGAAGAGAAAGTTATGTAATCGTGCGCCGGAAAACGGTGAATTTTTGCTATTTTTAAAACTCCACAAAATACCTAGATGTGAGTACAGTATTTTTCTTTGTTAAATTTTTAGTTAAAAAGTCTTTTCGTTAGTCTTCGTTAAATTTTTAGTCAGAAAGTGAGTGAAGTAGAGATTTTATTTTACTTATTTTTTATTTTATTTTATTTATTTTTTATTTTATTTTATTTTTTAAATATTATTTACTCTGCACTTTAGTGCTGCAGAATTATCCCGCTTAGGAGGTTAGGACTCCTCTTTCAGCCATTTTTCCGGTTTATTCTCACGTCCAAGGTCCTCTTTACAGGAGAATGTAACGGGTTTCTCTTCATACAGAAGAAGCAAGATGGTAATGGCAAGATGGCATGATGGCAATACCAAGATGGTCGTATGTTTAAAAGTAGGGTGAAGATGGCGTGGCAAGCGTCATGCTTCAACCGGACACATTTTTTACCTAATATTTACTGTTAATTAAACCAGTAAAAATTGGTACGCATTTGGAAAGAAGGCTAATTGAACCTTAGGATCGCCCTTGAATAGATCATCGGATAAAAAATCCCCGGCAATGCTTGAATTTGAATCCGGGACCCTGAGGTAAGCAGGCGTGTGTCCTTACCACTACGCCGACACGACCACTGAATTAATTTTATTTTTACTCTCCCGTATACGTATCCCGTACACGGAGTATAGGGATATACAATAGGAATATAATATAGGGATATGCGTAGTATAGAGAAAGTTATGTAATGCTGCGCGAAAAAATGGCCAATTTTCGGCGGAAAAAAATTAATTGCCGGGCCGTGAAAAGGAAAAAGTAGATAAAACCAGTTGCTAAATTAAGAAAAAAATCCCCTAACACGTGCTGTAGCCAGAAACCCTGTTTTGTGGGTCCTTGATACCCAAAAACCAATTGAAAGGAAAACGTCGGTCCGTCCGTCCGTTTGGGAACACTGCAAGCGCCTAAATTACACTTACGATTTCTTCCAAAATGGATATTCCCTGGTCGATCTGGTTCTAGTCGAAGCTTTGAGATTTTGAAAAAGATTCTTCAAAATTTGGGGGTACTTTATATGAAGCCCCCCGAGAATTTTCAAAATTTTCTCGAAAACGGCCCCAATTTTTTTCTTTAAATTTCTTGTATGAATAGAGTGAAATACACTTATTTACATAGCATAGGCCCGATTTTCACGGATAACTCTGAATTTTTGAAAATTGCAAAAGTTAAAAATTTTTACGGCGTCTTTCTGGAACTACAAAATTGAATATAGAGATTTTTCCTTCAAATAAAATTTTTTCTTCATAGTGAGTTCTTTCTTTACGGTCATCTACATTTTTTTGAAAATTTTAGAATTTTTCGCACAATGTTGCGTGCAATATGTGCAATTTTAAAAAATTACAAAAACAAGATGTTCTCAAAAACGGCTCCAAATTTTTTCTTTAAACTTTTGGTAGGGATCACTCTAAATGTACACTATCAGATGACATAAAAGCCATATTGCTCTATCGGTTGGTTTTTACAAAAATTACAAAAATGTAATTTTTTTACTTGTCTCTCACGTCGTTATCGGCGATTTTTTGTTTTTTGTCATTTGTTTACAAATGCATAGCATATGCTTTAAATAATGTCAAGTAAAGTTTCTCGAAAACACAACCGTTTTCTGTGAAAAGTAGCTCAAATTTCGGCATTTTCAGAAATGCTCAAATGCCATTTTCTCGTATATGGCTGCAAATTTTTTCTTGAAACTTTTGTAACGGATAGTGATAATTACACTTGTATATTATTATACACTAATATGACGTAAAGTTTATTTTAATTTATTTTTTCAAAAATTATATAAATACATTTTTTGAAAGATCTCTCACATTTTTAATATGCACATTATCCGCAAATTGTAAAGATTATTATATTTGTGAGTGTAAGTGCTTCAAATAACTTCAAATAAAGTATTTTGAAAACTCAAAAATTTTCTGTGAAAATGAGCTTCAAATTTCGAAATATCAAATTTTCTCATAAACGGCACATAATTTTTAAAAGAAAATTGCTATTAATGACTAGGATTTTGTGTTCTTTAATATTTTAAAATTAATATTTCCGTTCTACCAATAGGAAACCGAAATATTAAGAAAATGACAATAGCATATTATGCAATCCTTTTTTTACACGAATAAGAAGATAATACCGAACGAACGACGTTACAAGTGAGTTCTGTAAGATCTTTCAACGAGTGCAAAAAAGTAACATTATAAATGAGTTGCATACACTATTTTTTGTATAACATGATTATAAGGATTTGAGAAAGCGAAATTAATTGTGTTAAGTTGTAATTCGTAATTGTAGATCTCAAATTCGTGTTTTGACGTCATGAATGCTACCTACGCCACTAATTTGTTTACTTGTGACTTTGTTTTAATTTATTTTATATTTATTATTTTTAATTTATATTTTCTTTTATTTCTTTTATTTTTATTTTTATTATTCTTCTATTTTTTACTTTTATTTTAATTATTCTTGTATTATAATTTTGCGCTTATTTTCAATTTTTTAATTTTATTTTAACTAATTTTTTTAAATTTAATTTTTATATTTTGTTTTTATTTTTTTTATTTTTTATTTTTAAATTCATTTTTTATTTTTATTTTATTATTTTATTGTATTTTTGTATTTTGTTTAAATTTTTATTTACTTTTTAATTTTATTTTTATTTCCATATAATTTTATTAATTTTTATAAATATTTTTTTCAAATTTCCTTTTAATTTTTTAACTTTAAAAATTTTATGAAATAAAACAAAATTAAATTAAATTTTATTATATTTTTATTTATTTTTTTAATTTTATTTTTAAACTCCGCCTGTGTCTGTTGCTGATGCTGGGCTGTTCGTCGCACCTGCGGCTATATGGTGGTGGGTGGGGCGAGCAGTGCGGCGGCAGCGGGCACCGCCGGTCCCAAGCCCGGATAAAGGAGGAGGGTCACTAGTGTGGCATTACTTCCACTTACTTGTGCCATACTTCTTTAACTTTCCTATTTGGTCTCTCTTGACCCCTTGTGTTCTTCGACCCCGATGCTATTAGGTTGCGAGGGCTAGGGAGTCATTCATTTCGCTTCTTCTACTTTTCTTGTATACTCGCTCTTTTCTTCTTCTTCGAATCTCTTTTCTTCCTATTTCTTATGGAGGTAGGGTGGACAGGACTCTATAGGCGAGAGGGAAGCCAACCTGTCTAGGGAAAAGTAACCCCAAAAGAAAATCTCTGGTCCTCCAGGTTGGGGGTTGGGGCGTCGGACCTGCACTCCGTCACCCTTAAAAAATGAAATAAACTGCAAAACTTCCCGGCAAAGCCTCGAATCAGGATGGATCATCAAGACGAAAACATGCGCGGAAACGGACTTTGAATATCGGAACATGGAACGTTCAGGGAATTGCCACGAAAACTGAGGAGGTATTTAGAGAAATCAAAAAGTATGATATGGACATAGTAGGATTCACAGAAACTAAGAAAAAAGGAAGGGGTACGGAAGAAAGGAATGGGTACATCCACATTTATAGTGGGGTGCCTAAGGAAGAGAGAGCTCGAAGTGGGGTTTCTATAGCTATCAAAAATAAATATAAAAACAATATCACCAGCTGGGAACAAATTAATGATAGAATTTTGAAGATGCAATTGGAGATTAAAAGCCATGTAATTACTATTATAGTTGCTTATGCGCCAAATGATGATGCCGATATTGCAAGTAAGGATTTATTTTATATAGAATTGACAAAATCACTGGAGAAAGTAAGTGACCGAAAAGAACTTTTATTACTCGGTGATTTAAATGCTCGCACTGGATGGAGAATTGACGATCCTATAGTAGGGAACATGGGGAAAATACAATAAATAATAATGGAGAGAGGTTGATAGAATTTTGTCATCAAAATACTCTCAGAATAATGGTTGGTTCAAGCATAAACAGATACATCAGTATACCTGGATACAACCAACTCGGAATTTAAGATCTATAATTGATTATATTATATTAAGACAAAAGTCAAAATTATGGATAAAAGACGTAAGAGTATTGAGAGGCCCTGAGTGTGGATCAGATCATCATTTACTGGTGTCCAGAATTTTCTTTCCTTTTAAAAGTACAAAAAATACTTACAAAATTGAAGATGGTAACAATATTTTAAAAATAAATTATAATTTGCAAAAACTTCAAGATGAGTCTACTTGTTTTCTTTATAAAATGAGATTAGCCACAAAACTGTGTGACGTTGCAGATGATTCTGCTACTAAAATGTATGAGGTAGTTAAGAAGAAGATACACGAATCTGCCTTCGAGGCATTAGGAGAACGAGAACAACAACATGCAAGGAATAGGAAAAAAGAAATGTGGTGGAATGAAAGTCTAGAAAAGTTAGTATATAAGAAGAAAATGGCTTATAATAAGTGGCTCGCTACAAAATGTGACGAAGACCTTCAAATATATAGAGATAGGAGGAAAGAATCGCAAAAAGCAGTTACTGCAGCAAAAAACGAGATATGACAAAATATAGGGGAGGATATAGAAAAATGTTTTGGTAACACTAGAGCAAATAAAGCATGGGGCATACTGAAGTCAATGAGAAAACAAAATAATGACTGTGCAGGTATTAGCCCAATAAGCATGGAAGAGTGGAGGGAATATTATAAGGCACTGCTTACTGAAGATAGACCAAACTTTTTGCTGGACATGGTAAATGAGAATAGTACAAATGAAGAAAATTTACACATCCCACCGGTAACGACTCAAGAAGTAATCAGAGCTGTAAAATTAAGTAAGAACGGCCGAGCACCTGGTCCTGGTAATATCTATAACGAATTAATAAAGTCCGCACCAATTATACTCTACGAGATCCTGGCCAAGATGTATGATAAGTGTCTGAAAGGGGATATCGTACCTCGAGAGTGGAAAACTGCAATAATCACTTCTCTGTATAAGAAAGGTAATAGGAAAGACGGTTTCAACTATCGTGGAATCAGTGTAATGCCGTCATTAGCTAGGCTTTACGGCCGTATCTTGAAAGACAGAATAGAGAGGGAAGTGAAGGATTCTGAAGAACAAATGGATTTAGACCAGGGCGCTCATGTATAGATGGGATATTTACATTACGAAACCTGATTGAAAAAAGAGTTTGTAGAGGTTTAACAACTCATCTAGCTTTTGTAGATCTACACAAGGCTTACGGACACTGTCCCACAAAACAAGTTGTGGACCAGTTTATATAAGAATGGAGTGTCGACAACTTATGTTAGAGCCGTAAAAGAATTTTACAGCAACTATATGAGCATGGTCAAAATAGGCAATAAAGTTTCCTCAGAATTCCTGGTTACGAAGGGCCTTCGACAGGGATGTACTATGGCACCGACACTTTTTAAGATCTATTTAGAGGAAGCCCTAGGAGAGTGGAAGAGGAAATGTAGTGGTATGGGCATTCCAGTCGGTGGTGAAATTATGTATACCCTACTCTTTGCCGACGATCAGGTCATCGTGGCCGGGGATATGGATGACTTGAGTTACATGCTCCGTAAGTTGAAAGACGAATATGAAAAATGGGGCCTAAAGATTAATATGTCTAAACTGAGTATTTGAAAGTGGGAGATGACGAGCTGGAAGATATAGAGATAGAGACTGAAAAAATTAAAGGTTGTAAAACTTTTAAATATTTAGGGGTCACTTTATCATGTAATGGTAAAAGCAGTGATGACATTAATAATAAAATTGGACAAGGTAAACGAGCGATACGGCAACTAAACCCCATTCTGTGGAATGACAAAATAAAAAAAAGAACAAAGCAGATCATTTACTCCTCAGTGGCTGAAAGTATTACTACATAGGTAGGTGCAGAAGTTTGGGAAATGAATAAAAGAGAACGAGACAGACTTCTTGCACTTGAAATGGATTTTTGGAGAAGAAGCAGTGGCATTTCCAAAGTGGAACATCTGCGTAAGGGATATACAAGAGAATAAGGGATATTATGAGCGTTAAACGAAATATTATCGACAAAATTGAAACCAAACGCCTCCTCTGGTATGGTCATCTAGAAAGAAATGGAGGAGTTTAGATGGCCTAAATTAATATGGAAATGGGATCCTCCCGAGAGAAGAAAACGGGGGTCGACCACCAAGAAGCTAGGCCCAAGACGTACAAGACGCGATGGCTGCCAGAGGACTGCAGGAAGGAGATTGGGATGATAGAGAAAAATGGAGATCGGGAAGCGAGATGCGGCGTCAGCCATAAAAAAACTCGCTGCATATATATATAAT
>JAHLJT010008446.1:108921979-108942706 GCA_031308135.1 Acheta domesticus
GCCCGAGTCGCAGCGAGGCGCCTTTACACGAGGCTCTGGCAGATAAGAAGCGCCAATCCTAAACTAACAGAGTGCGAACACCATGAACCGAGAAACCCGCGTCAGTACTGAAAGCGGGCCGAATGGAACGGTTCTGCAGGGGCGTAACAGTTTAGATTTTAAGTTTTACGATCCTCAATACCAGCCTTAATCTACGAAAGTAATTGACATTAAATTTCACACTTTCAATATTGCTGTACCTAACTTCTAGGTGTAAAGATAAGAATATTAGTTGTTCTCTTCTGCATTTTCAGTTCTTTATTTTTCCCAGTTTACTTTCTGTAGTACTTAGTAGTTCCTAGAGGTGGACCGGAAATAGCTCAGAAGGACGTAAAACACGATACGTGATATGACCAGCGACAATCTATTTTCTGTGAAAATCCCAGTATGAATCAGAAAAGTAGCGGCCAACTTGCTCAACCCATTTCATTTTCATGGAATGAACTCAAAGAGAGCCATCTAAAACATACTGAGACTAACAAGATCGGCATCTGATCCTACATTGGGACACGGATGATGTGCATGTTATGGTGTTCGTCTTGAAAACACGATGTTATACTCGTAGGGACAGTATGATGTATTTTTAAATGTATAATCCATCTCGAGTGTGATAGAAAACTGGTACACTTAGCGTTGTTCTATATTAACAACTTCAACATATACTCTCCATCCTGTCCCATGTTCGGGGTGGAACATTTTTCTGTGCTTATACTCAATTTATTCAAAAGAATTTCCACAAAAGTATCGCATCACATCACAAAGGAGTATTCCTCTTATTAATATACATTGTTTAAAATTTCATGTAACTTTTTTTATAGATAAAAAACTGTTTTGGAAGTCTGAACTGTATGCGTACCTCCCCAGAAACACTTCGTGGATTCGGTCCTCCCTATGGCACAGTTTAACAACTCACTTTTTACATAGTTTAAACCATGTCTCCTCTCAGAAGGAGATGATGTCATAAACCCTTATTGTATATACATGTTTTATTAGATTATAAATGCATTTAAAACATAAAAAATCAAAATTATTTTCGGGCAACGTTTTCATCATCAATAGCTTCAGAAACTTTGTTCTTACTCTCTCCATCTGACCAACGTATCTTAGCTGACAACTGTTGAAATTGCCGCTGATAAATTGCCGCAAGATAACTTTCTCTGAAAATAAATTGGATATTTGTTTCAAATAATCCCAATAAGACATTTGTAAATTGTAGTTTTGTCTTTAAATGGGTATTTAGTTGTGTTTATCATTTTAACAAATTTGTCCTAGCTTTTTCAAAAACGTAGCTGCCCATTCACTAGGATTCAACACGTCGAGGAACACTAGCGTTCGTGTGGCACAGTTTAACTAGTCATTTTTTTACATAGTGTAACCAATGTCCTCTCAGACGTGTTTCCCAGCCCAGAGGGGGGACTCACCGTGCGGGCCGTGGTGCGCTGCAGCTGGTTGGGAGTGACGGTGGTGATGGTGGTGCAACGGCCGCTCTTGTACGATATCCAGTACAAGGGGTCCTTGGCGGCGTCCTGGCAGTCGCTGCGAAGGCTGCACCTGCAACACGGAGGCGGAGTTACGCCCACGCCCAGCGCCGCCCGGGCCCTCGCCGGGCCGCAGCGCGCCCGCGTGGTCAGCCTCGATTAAATGACCACAGGTGTTGCCATTGCCAACAATGCTATTTATTTCAACAGTGCAGCTTTCGATGGCTTAGCCATCATCATCAGTTTCTGCTGTCTGGAAGACAAAACAACTGGCTTCCAGACAGCAGAAACTGATGATGATGGCTAAGCCATCGAAAACTGCTCTTGTTGAAATAAATAGCATTGTTGGCAATGACAACACCTGTGATCATTTAATTTTAAATGCCAACGACATTTCACCACAAGTCAACAGCTCGATTCTTTCCCCAGGTGCGACAACGGTCGTGCATCGCCCAAGACCGCATCGCTCGGCGAAATATATTCTTCTTCCGCCAGTGAGATGAGGCGTGCGCCTGCTGATAACGCCTCAGATGGGTCCGTTCAGGGAGGGCATTTGGAAGTTACGGTTAGTTTTTAGGAATGTTTTAATTTCTTAGGGTATAGTCACTAAATATAATGTAAGAATTGATAAAATAAAGTAGAAAAGCGTGTGGGAAGATGAATACGAATTCTCGGATAGAAATTCAAAGCGAGGCCATGCTCGTGGGAGGAAAACCGACAGCCAGTCCATAGTCGCCGAACTTCAATGAGACGCTAGCTGCAAAGAGCGCTTTTCACTTTCAACTAAATTCGCAATTAACGGCTCTTAAAGAATAATCAATATAAGTAAAATTTCCCCGTAGATTTGAAGTGTCATTTCTTGAATTCTAGCAACAAAAATACATTGATTTCACGCGAACATTCCCCAGGAATGATAATGGGAATGCATTTTGACGGAATGACAAAAATAATGGGTCATCCATAAATTACGTAACGCTAAAGGGGGAGGGAGGGGGGTCTGAGGCAGCGTTACATAGAGATAGGGAAGTGCGTTACAAGGTGGAGAGGGGGTAATGAAAATACTCAAAATTTGCGTTACGTAATTTATGGACGGCGTAATTTATGGAATACCATAGCCTCAGCACACGTTAGTAAAGTGAATGCAACGTTTGTGAAATGAAGGCGATGCATTTCTATATATTACTCGCCAACCATGTCCCTCCATATGATTTGACAGAAATTGACTCAAAATAATCTCTCACGTGACTGGACAGAGTTTATTCGCGGGACCGGCGTGTGGTTTTGTAACGGGCAGCCCGGGATGGCGAGGAACACCAAGGAAGTCAATTACACACTCTTCGTCGGCTCTGTTGCCCCAAATTATGATGCAGACTTGAGAGGCTGCTTTGTTTGCCGAGGACGCCGCGCGAGTCCTGCTGCAGAGTTGTACCAAAGGAAAAAAGGGAGCTGGAGAAGGGATTTTTTTCTGCTCGACATCTTGTTCATTTGCTTAACCAACAGCTCAAAGCAAAATTCGTAAAGTGAATAAGATTTTTCTCCGTTCGTTGAA
The DNA here is from genome assembly GCA_031308135.1 of Acheta domesticus. NCBI lineage: Eukaryota > Metazoa > Arthropoda > Insecta > Orthoptera > Gryllidae > Acheta > Acheta domesticus. Next base: position 108,925,046 of record JAHLJT010008446.1, read on the forward strand.
AACGTGGACAATAAAGAGTAGTATTTTTTTCTTAGTAATCTGAAATAAATATTTTGAAACATTTAGATTACACGTAATAAGTCAAATTCATAATTATCCACGGTCAATTTAATAATAAGGCCTTGAATAAATAAAACGCCAGTGGGGACAATGCAATAACTTCAATAACAAAAACCTTCACCTGATACAGATGGTATTGTTTAAATTAAGAAACAAGGAGGTTGAAGTCGTTCTCCTGCCAACACAGAACGGCATCCTCACAGAACGTGACTCTGATTTGGTAAGTGGAGGAAGCAACGTGTATCGGGTTCCCGCCGGCCCGTAGCCCGTGCTGGAATTCCTGGGCGCCGGAAACGGGACGCGCGCAGGGAAGCTGAGCCCCAGGAGAGGCAGGGGCCGCCGCGCCCCCGCCCCCGCCCCCGTCCCCGCCACCTGCTCGGGCTGCCTGCCTCTCTCCTTCGGATCCACTTCCTCCGCGACTCGGGCGCCATGTCGGGCGAGCCGCCCGTCGGCCCGCCTGCCAGTCTCCGTGCCCTGTCAAACCGTCGCCGCAGCTAGCCTGATCCAACTGCCACCTGCCTCCCTCGCGTCCGCGCCCGCGCCCGCGCCCTGTCGACAACAGCTCGCAAGAGCCGCCCTCTCGCGCTGCCCCGGCCCGCGTCGCCTCCCCGCAAGCCGCCCCGCTATTCTTCGCCGTCCCACGCACCCCGCCAACCAACTCCCGTGCGGCCTAGTGCTCCTCCACCTTCCCTCCTGTGGTTCCAGCAGTGCAAAGGTGTAATCAGGCATCGCCTCTTGAAAATCATAGTGCATAGCGTAAATCCCAAATCCATGGTCTGGACACAAACGTTTCGATATACACTTAAATTAAATATTAAATTAAAATTAACTCGATAATTAATTTTAATCAATACTTAAACAAAAAAATGAGATATACCATTTCTGTCTTTTCTACACATGAAAAAGTCTTCATTTGCACGCATTTGACGGTCGAAAAGAGAGTTTTTGGATTTTCATCACTACGGTTCTCAAAACGCGAGATAAGAAACCGATGGGTGTCGAATTCAATAAGAATGCCGGATTGCGAGATTATAAATGCGAAACGGAATTGCACTGTTTTATAAACACACCAACACCGAAAACTGACATGGAGTGTAAATCAAATTACCAAATTACGGAAATAAAAGCTAACAGCCCAAAAAAGGCATTATATGTAATTTTAGACAATGCATGCAATGGTAATTACGCAAATATAAATGTGTTAAAGACTTTATAGCCTAATCCTCGTGTCAAAGGCATTCTTCTTATTACTTTTATTCTTATTATACGTTTAATCTCATACAAGAGTGCAACAGAAAATTCCATGCATTGCTTGACGGATTATTGCTTCTTCCAAGTGTCGGATTGTTTAATCGCAGTGCAGCTTGCCAGTCGGCAGCCTTCCTGCGCGAGTCCCTTTCCGGGTGCCGCGTCCCATTCGCTCCCGAGCCCCTCGCGTTGCCGCCGCCCACAGCCCCCGCCCCGCCCGCCAGCCTCCCCCGCGCGCGAGCCGCCCCCGCGCCTGACGCTCGCCGGCAGGACGCCAGAGAACCCGCCCGACAGGGGAGCGCAACCCAATACAAAACCACTTTCTCGTCCGCCCACTCCGAGACGCCCTGACCGACGCGACGCACCGGGAGGGGGGGGGGAGAGGGGGCTTCAGCGCGGGCAGCAAGGGCTATGGGCAACGGGACACACGGGAGCGATCTAAGGGGCGGATTCGTACGGTACAAATGTGGGGGATGAAACGGAAAACGGACAGGGGGGTTACAAAAAGGACAAATGTGATGTGATAACTTTGGGGCAAGGCAGCAGTGGCGAGGGACGTCGGAAACCGCTCAGAAACGCTACGGGCACGACTGTCTTACAGTGGCCTTTGGCTGTCTTGTTACGGGCATGGCAGTCTGACTACAGACAGCCACGTTACGCGTCAACAGGGGAGAGCGTAGGAGTCTGTGACAAAAAAGAGCGCAGGGCATGGAGTGACGGTCCCTCTCAAACTGATTTCGGTTAATTATACAGCCCTCCTTCCCCGGCCGGGCGCCGTCCGTGCGGAGCTACGCATCTCCTTACAACTCGGGAGGAACAAGCGGAGCAGGGAAATCAAACACCTTCCCTGAGATGTTTTTACTCAGTCGCGAAGTTTCCTCATTTTCCCGATCGGCGTCTCCTATCCTCCGCCTTTTTCTGGGTTCCTTTCACTCGGTGCGTGGGCGAGGTCCAAGAGGAGGCGAACTCTGCCCCTGGCGACCCCGCCCCCGCCGCCCTCGCGCCGCGCCGCAAATTGCTCGCCTATGGAATGCTCCCCGATCCGGCGATTGCCTCCGATAAATTTACTTTGTCCAACGCCGTCCTCGTACCGCCTTCGGACCCTTCCCCGCGCCTCGAGAACTTCTCACAAAACTAAAAAGGTGAGTTATGCAACAGATGCGTCTTAAGAGCAAAGGCACCAACACTAATGTCAGAAGACAGCCAGGTAGACGAACGGAGGACAAGTGTGTGTGTCTGTTTGTAAAATAAGAACAGTTGTTCACAGCAACAATATTTTTGTACCTATTTAACGTCAAAAATCAGTTTAGAAGTTTGTGACTAACCCCGGGGAGAAGTTCAATCTGTGTGCGGTTTCTTGAGCTCTGGGATCTCTATCCGAATACACACTGATATTAAGTTGAATTATGAAGGCAGGTAGCAATGAGCGTATTTAGAAAAAATTGGTCTGAAAATATTCGCTCCGGTGTAATGAAAACTATTTGCAACGGCAAATCAGCTACAGAGTTTGCTCTGTAGCTGAGAGCTACAGAGCATTCTAAGTGAAGGAATCGACTTGCTGCAGCGAGAAAACGGGGAACGTTTATTTGAATTTCTACATTCCCTATAGAGCTCCAAAACGTTTTAAATACTACCTTTGAGAGGAATGAAGTAGGTTGAAGTAAGTGGGTATAAAAATTAATGTGGTAAGCAAAAATAGAAAATGGCAACCAAACGATTTGGCGGATAAAAAGAATAAACATTAAAAATGTAAACGGACAAATAGAGACATGCGGCTGAAAAGTGTCTGGTATTATGTGCAACAGAGAAACGTGTCGACTTTTTGAAAATAAACAACAACAAAATCTATTAAGTGTTTGTGCCAGTGTTATTGCGGTGACACTTGGAAAGATTCCAAGACAACTTGCTTCACCGTCGCTCAGCTTTACATGTCCTGCCAAGGGTGGGGGCTTCGTAACGAGAGTGCTATTGCTTGGCAGTGTCAAGCATCAAGAGCGTCCTCTGTCCTCGGGCTGGGCGCGGGCGTTTCTGCGAGGCGTGCGTCGGCGCGGGGAGGGGAGGGCGAGGCGCGGGCCGGGGCAGCGTCCACGCGACGCCCACGCGAGGACTTCGAGCCGAGCAGCTGCTCCAAGTCTATGGGGTCGGCGGCACACGACCTCCTGCGGCTCTCCTACGAGTTTACCTACCTCTGCAAACAACACCTTACAAGAAAGGTCGTTTAATCGAGAAACAATAAAAATAACCACTGTATACTCTTCAGACGAAAAGGAGATTCGAGTGAAAATATGTATTACTAAACAATAAATAATATAATTTAAACCGAGATTTTTAAGAGATGATAATAAACAAAGATTTTGATTCAGAACTTGAGGAATCGTCAACAGTTTTAATTCCTCAAAATATAAGAACGGAAATGATAATTTACGGAAAAGTGTCTCTGCGAGGGACTCGTCTCCTTCAATTTTGATCTGATAACTGGTACGGAACTGTCCTCGCTTGTTGTGCGTTCGACGAGTTTTCCAATAGATTCCTTTGATGAAGAGGTCGTAGGATCCCTACTGCTCCAATCCAGTGCGCCAACATCTCCGTGATCCCCTGGAAAGTCCATCGATTCCACAGGCGGGCCCTCTGAGAAGCCGGGCTGGTACTCGTGTCCGAGCGGCGGCGCGGCGCGGCACGAGGCAGGGCGCGGGAGGCGGGGGTGAGATGGGGGTGGGATAGGGTGGGGTGTGGGCGCGGTGAGGGGCGGGGGAAGGGGCGGCGCTGGCCGGAGCCGCTTTGCCGCGCGGCGCTCGGCGTGGCGGAACCGCAGGCGCCGTTCGGCTCATCATAACCAAAGCCGATCTCCCGTTGGCGCGCGTTCGAGCGCCCTTGTTCACGCACAAAGGCATGTTTGGCCAAATAACACGGCCCCGCCGCAAGCGGATCGGGGCGTTTGCCACCGCCGTCGTCGCACCGCCGCCGCCGCCGCCGCCGCCTTCGTCGTCGCTCCCCGCGTGCCTTAGAAAGTACGCCAGCCACGGAACTCCCGAGTCGGGACCGAGCGCCAATTTGAGGACGATGCCCGTAAGGCCGGAGTTTCATTCTATTGATTAGAGGTGGAAGTACACATACTTCACTGTCCGGCCTTCTCCTTCCTCTGTACGAGGAAAATTTACCGTTCAACCAGTCGCATCCCGCTTTTTAACTTTTGACTTTGTAAAGTGTTGATGCATGAAGCACTGGCCAAACAATGCAATCACTTCCTTACAAGATTGACAGTTCCCTGTCGCGTCTTCGGAGCAAATGTTCACCCCACATCGATTTCTGTGCTCTTTCAAGAGACGTATTACTAGCTGACAAACTGCCATTCACAAAATACTACAATTATATTTAATATGCTCTTACAATTTCAGGATATAAATTGCAGTACCTTTAGCTTTTTCTTTATTAAATATCTATCACTGACCGACTTCAAACGTGCCTTGTGCGGGATAACGGAAAACTGAATGTTTCTCGAAAGTTACATAAATGAATAATGTAGATATTTTCCGATTATTTTCAGCTTAAGAACTTGGAACGTATATCACCAACATCGGTTTACACACTACTCACGAAGAAATGATTTTGCAACTATTTCGCCTCCCTCATCATCCATCACTCCAGGGGCGTTGCGCGTAACGTGCACATCACATCATCTGACGTCCGGTACTTCATTATCCTGCCAGCCGTTCTTCGGAGGAAAGCGCAAATGGTTATGCTTTCGCATCTCGGCAACGCCCTTCGGCAACGTTCTTTTCGCCTGGAACGTGACTCCAACCGCCGGAAAAGCGCGTGCGGCGAGCGGGGCCGGCCAAAAATAAGATCAACAGAGGAGTAACACTGTTATCGTTACTTTGATCCCGTTCTGCGGGCATCCTCGCTCTCGCTGTTCGCGAATAAAACAGCACCGCAACAAAGGGCAAGTTGGACCGCTCCTTCCTCTGTACTACTGTACGTTTTACAAAGCGAATTTAAAACTACGACGACTACTTTCACATGAGCCATTGTTCAAGCGCGCGAGCGCAAACTCTCTCGAACAGCCTGTATTCTCCCGCACTTGATTTCCATCCGGCCCTGATGACAAAGGTAAACACCGGCCGCCTTCCTTTGTAGCGCTGGCGGATCGATGGCCGAAAGACCGACCACCAGAGGGCGAGCACTTCGTTATTTCGTTTTCGCACAACTATGCGGCACCGTGGCTCCCGTTGCAGAAATACTTGTGGCTCACGAGGAAGCAAGATGCGAAACTGAACTCTGCACATCATCGCAGTCGTATTTTGTGTTGTGTCCGTTTTGCCAAGGAATTCCAGAATATATTTCGGAAGTTCCTTTTGTCAGGGCACGTTCAATACGTATTCTTTTACATGTAAAATGCAAAGCATCGTTCATATCGTGTTTTAATGGTAGTACTTTGAAAGAAGGTCGTTCTCTGATAATGGCCCTTGAAAAAGACGAAATGATGTATTGAACGCAATTTCCTCAGAAAATAGGCGTACGATATTTAATACGTATTTTCTTTTTTCTTGACTCGTTGGGGAAATAAAGTAGGTGACACAATGATTCTAATGTTCAAACATATGCACATATGCCCCATCAATTGTTTACATTTCATAAATTGTCCAATCAACAGGAGGCTAATGCTCCAAACACTTGTGTTTGATACGCGATATATTACTGATTTCCAATGTCCCCCAAAATTGGAAGAAAACTATGAAGTCTCTGGTCATGTGAAAGATGTCAATGGTTTTGTTACATGCCCAGGAACTCGGGAAAAATCTCAAAACAATGAAAGAGTTTCGATTTGGACTGAAAATGCAAATTAATTTACTGTGTTATACCACTTCTTCTCATACTGCGGGTACCGACTGAATTGTCATAATACATGCGTCACGTTTACGACACAGCTGACGTCATGTGACAGCAAGGTTCCAAAGAAGAGGTCGCTCGCCATTAAATACTTGCTATTAACATGTTGCATTACGGAGCAGGAACTTTTTTACATTATTGGAATGTAAAGAACTGTTGTACGCGCAGTATCCACTATATATTGTACAATAATTATTTGGCAGTATTCGTGAAGAACGTTTATGTTAAATTGTTTAATGATTTGTGTTACATAAGATTCGTTGTTCTTGAGCAATGTGTTCCTCGGAAAACCATTTTTTGTGGTTTTGTTCAGCAGCATTTTTGCTGCTGCAGGCGGCCATAAGCCTATAACTGTACAAAAACAATTATATAGAAGAAAAGGTTGTACCTGGCATTTAAACTTCGGTATCAATTTTAAATATTTCGTGTTATCTGGTAATGAGTTGTAATGTAGCTTACAAGTAGTATATGTGGATTGTTTTTGTAATTCCATTTGAGGTTTGATGGAATTAAGAAATCTCACAATTTGGGCTCTTATAATCTCCTAATTACTCATCGTTCACTTCACCGTTCAATACAGTATCCTAAACACCTACGGCATCTTTTATACTAGCTTTCCGCAATACAAGGTAATTTTCCAGGTGATCAAAAGTTCGTAGGTAACTGAAAGGGTTACACCATTGAAAACCTATTGTAATTATAAATTTGAGAAATTACTTAAAACTGCAATCACAATTAAAGCTAACCCGTTTGGAATGCGATCTTGAAAGTGCAAACGAAATTCTATACAGGACAATCATCCTATCTAAGCTTTCACTCACGACGTCTTTATGCTTCAGAGAAGTACCCAACATGTGGGAGGTCTCAGTATGTGTAATGATACAACGATGGCCGCGTATTAGGACTAAGCTTTACATTCACTTCCCATATTGAAATCAGTCATTCAGTGTTTGAATTCTAAACGATTATCGGAGCGCCGATGTGAAAATAATTGCAGTTCTCCAGAAGCCCATGTACACACATCAAGTTTCGGGCTCATTCTATTTCCATTTGATCTCGCCCCAACACACTGCGCACTACACGCTGCAGCGAAAGTGCCCTACCGTAGTCAGTCCTATGGCACACGCGTCATTACATAATAATTGGCTTTTTGAACATGATTTGTGTTTCAAAGGATTTCTTCACTCAGAATATTATTAATTGACTAAACCCAGGGGGAGGATATCAGTAATCATAAAATGTGTCATTTCTGTTGACACGATCACTATTGATACTGAAATGGCCTGATAAAGTGCAGAAATCTAAATGATGTAAAATGTTATCGAAATTGCTCCACTGGGATTCTAAATGTAATGTACGAGCACATGTGGACTATGGAAAAACATAATGTTCTTTACCAAATTCACGCTTGAAATCAATAAAAAAAATTTTAATAATTTGGTGACATTTAATGAACATCGTTATACCCATGAGTACAATAGATGGAACTTTCAATATTTCTGTGTATCTAAAACCGTGATATTTAATTATTTTACATGTTAATACAGTTTTTTTCAAATAATTCGTGTTACTTGCTTTCTTACTCTTCAAAAGCTTGGGGATAATTCCGAATAAGTATACTATATCACTTCATTACCACATAATTATTTGTACAATTGAAGACCATCACCTTATTACAATATAGTACAAAGAAATGAGGCATTATCAAACTTTTATTAAAGTTTTATAGCGCATGAACTTGGGATCCTCAACTCCGATAAAAAAATACTATCATTTTGACCATTGAAATTGTAATAAACCTACAATGATCGATACCTCTGAAGAAATGGACTAACGCTTGGATTTTCGTCTCTAAATCAGTACACCAAAACTGCTTCGCAAATAAATATTTCATTGGTGTTCAAAAAACATTCGCACCGTATGGCTGCCTCGCTTATGACTTATCAGATTAAGTAGTACCATCTCTTCCCTCAGCAATGGCTTCATAATCCGCAGGCTGGTGTCCACGGCTCGCTACGTACAGATCGACTTTAAGAGGTCGCCTCATTCACTTGCCAACATCCCGTTTACGAATTCCCTGCAACTGTCACAAGAATAATGCCGAGAACCTTTGCAGGAGGCTTCTTTTCTTCGTTCGCTTCTTCGCGAGCTTCCTTTCTTTTTTTGTGTTTTCCTGGGGCGCTGCCTCTGAATAACGACCACGTATTCACAACAGGCCACGCCCATAGTTTCATAACCATTACTGGAGCTAGCTGTAGGTAACTGAAGCCTGCGTGTGTGGAGGCATGTCGCGGGAGAGCCGGGCTCACGAGAGGGGGAGATAACGACTGTCCTACAGACGCGCGGCTGGGGTGGAGGGGGTGCGGGCTTGCGGGGGTGCAAGCGTCGGGGGTGCGGGCAGGACGACAAATGAGCGCGAAATAACACGTTTGTGCGCCGGCGGACGGAACGCAGCGCCCCCGCCCCCCCCGTCGCGCCCCGCCATGCGTCGCTTCGTCACACAGCGCAGTTATTACTACCACACGAAACACACCCATTCGATAAATTCTGCCACTTCCCAAACGAGCCAAGTCCGCTGATCAATACGACAAAGTGAACGCAACTGTACTTTCCGGCACAATAAAGAGAATTCATACTAAAATAAACTCTTGCCTTAAACGAGTTTTCTCCACTTCTATTTCGAATTTGCATCAATTACCAGACGTAGGGCCAAGTTAGTCGAGCTCTTCTCGCCACTCTTAAAACTTCTACAGGCGATATACTGCAACTCAGAAGTGTATGCAAAGTAGTATTCCCAGAGAACATAGAGCACTACCACCTCTTCTAACTTGCACTTCAAATCGTTGGCTATCTAAATATCTCTTACGCCGTAGCTGTACTCTCTCGTACACTCGGGAAAAGGGAATGCGAGGTCTTAAACCTACCAAGCGATATTTTTCTATTTCATTTCATTTTCACCCACGTCCAAAAACATCACGTTGTGCGCAAAACACGACAAAAATATTATCATTCTTCTGTTCAAGCCAAAAGAGTAATATTTTATTACTATTGAACCAAACGAACATCCTGACACAAAGACAAATTATTCTACAATTACAAATGACAATTCACTAGACTTCATGAATAACAATTCTGAGTGATGTATTGAGAAATCGCAAAACATTAATCTAGGGAAGAGAGAGATCGAGAACTTCTAGCAATCGTGACTCTTCAACTTATGAAAGAACTTCAACATTACGACGGACAAAAAATGCACAACTTCTCTGTTAAGTGAGGACAACTAATGAGGTGTACAACTGGCGAAGAACGAACTCGATGCCCCCTCAGTCTCTTCCCCGTCCCTGACAGCTCGGCCACGCTCTAGCCTCCGGCCAGCTCCACGTCCCCATGCCTCGCCCCGTTGGGCATCTGCGCGGGAGTGGCGGCGGCGGCGGCGGCTGCAGCAGCGCCTGAGGCGTCTCGCCGGGCATGACGTCACCCAACATTTTGAAATCGTTACGCGTACGGGCGCCGGCCGGGGCGGAATCGAATCGATATTACGACACAGCGCACCGGAAAGTGCTTTCAGGGCCCCTCGTCCCTTCTTTGCCGTACACTCGCCTCACCTCCAACGTGGTAATACAGGAGCGCGTCCCGTCCGCGCGCCTACAGTCGCCGCCGCCCCCGCCTTTGCCTCCGCCGCCGCCCACACCGCCGTTGCCATCGCAAGCCGCGCGCAGCCGCCGAGGCCCCCGCTGCAGGCGAGGCTCTGAATAACGAAGTCTCCCCGCATTACAGACTCCCTTCCCCACGGCGGGGGCTGCGGGGGCTGCGAGGCTGGCGGTGCCGGCGACGGCAGGGTGTTAGCAGCGAGAGGAAAGGGCGATAGGGCGTGGCAGGAGCGGCCGAGAAGACACGCCGTGGAGAAGGACATGGCAAAAAGGAATAGGAGACGGAGGAAGTAAAGAGAGCAAAGAGCGGTGAATGCTACAAGCTGCAAGAGAACGTGGGGATGCCGCGAGAGGCCCAACGGCGGACTGGAAAAGGCAGCAGGCGAGAGAAGCAGAAGCCTTGGCGAGGCAGTGGGAGTACTGGCGATGGAGGAGGCAAGAGTGGCGGGGCGGCGGTGGCGGAGAGGCGGCCAGGGCAGCCGGGATGCAGAGACTGGGGGGTTGCAGGCGGTGTTTGTAGAGGCGGCTCCCCGGCCCTCTTTGCCGTGCGCTGCTGCTGCTACCGTACGGCTGGCGGCGTCGCGTCTCATAACTTAGGCCCCGGTAATAAACACCCGCAATCTTAGAGCGGGCCACGCTTCCTCCCCGCTCCATCCCAGCGCTGCAGTCTGGCCGGGCCCGCCCCGGCGCGCGCCCCGCCGCCGATCCGCGCAACCCGCGCGCGGCCGCTCGGGGCCGGCCGCTCCCGCTGGCCTAGGCGCCGCGACCCGGGAGGCGGCGCAATATTGACGCGGCGGAATTAAGCGAACCGGCTTCAACCCCGTCGCAATCACCGCCCTGCCGAGCAGCATTCACTTAAGCTTTGCATTCTTATGAACGTGTTGGGCACCGAACAATTCGACAGTCACAAAAGCTTTCTAACGTTCTTATACTCTATACTTGCAGACACCAATTTTCTTATATGTAACACAAACCAGTTCCGTTCGAGAATTTATAATAAAATTTCGTTACCCTCTTATACTACATGTTTAAGGAGAATATGTATAATTTTGGGAATAGTAACGTACTCCAAAAATCAATATTTTTTTTATGAAAAAAGTTCGAAAAAATCTCTTGTTCCGACACGAAACATAATTGGCTGTAACGTAATGATTATTTAATAATGATGATCTTCCATTCATTACATTTTAATGGAGGTTCTTAATGTTTCTGAGGCTTGCGAATCACATATTCGGTCAGTTTATTTCCACAAGCGGCAGTTCGATTACGACAGAAAAAATAGCAAGCCTCGGCGCAACCATCTGCTGCGCCGCCCGGCGGCAGCAGCAGCAGCAGCCCCCACGCTGAAAGCGCCGCGAGACGGCACTTCTGTCGATTGCATTCCGCTGACTCATTTCTGCTCGCATCAGAGCGACGCTCTTGGAGCACCCACGCGCGATACCGCCTTCCTCTGGCAACGCCCAGCCGCCGCAGCCGCCTCGCCGCGTTCCCTGCGCCGCGCGCCCAACCGCCACGCTATTTTGGTTGCGCGGCGTCAAAGGCCTCCGCTCTTCCACCGATGCCTTTCTTCGCGTATATATTTTTTTAATCAATCAATAAAAAACATTTGCACGATTGTGCATTAACGGGAATACCATCTCGAAGACCGCTATCTACCACGTTGCGGTTACGTGTTTTCAATTCAAATCTTTCCGCCTCGATCTTTCAATATTTAGCAAGCGTCTGAAAATTATTTCGGATATAATGAACCGCCAGTCGTTTGAGGGATGAAGATTGACAAAACATTTCTCGGAACAACATTTCACGAAGCATTTTATACAGCTTTTATTTTTAAAGGATATCATTTATACATGTACTCCGAACGTGTATAAACTACCGTTTGTGGAGTCAGGGTTTGTTACAAAACGAATCACGAAAGTACTCACGTGTCAGAACACTCCCACTGTGTCGTCAAAAAAGTAACGAGGGAATAAAAGTACGAAAATATAAATCGATTTATAGTGTAATACGGTGACGTACAGTTAAAAGGATGTTCATAAACTGAAAATAATAAATCAACTAAGCAAGCTCATAAAATTGTGACTTTAAAGAAAATATTAAAAACACAGCAAAATGCGAGTTCTATTCAAAGACACGTTCTGAAGCCAAAACAAACGACAAGAAGTAAGTCAAGCAGTATGTACAAGGAAGAATGGTCATCTGCGTATATCCCAAGGGAGAACGATTCTTAGGAGAAACATGTCTATCTTTGAGGGCGGTATAAAATGTTTCCGGGGTTACCACAACGTAGCATACCATCCCTCATAGCGTAAAGATCCAAGAAATATGCAGCTTTATCTAAAAATAAGTCCTTGGCCACTCCCGCAGTCTACAGTGTAAATTCATTTTAGCGCAAGCAAGGAAAGTTAAATGGCACTGAACCGCGCCAAAGAAAGTATTTCTGCGAGAGGAGAGCGAGTCGCATAATACACAACTTCGACGAAAGAAGCAAAACAGACCCACAGTCGCCTTGATAGAAAAGCGATCAGCCTCTGGTAGCGCACACAAACCCAATCTCACGTCGGGAGAAAAGAGAAAAACCAGAACGGCTCGCGGCCTGCGACACGGAGTAGAGCGCTCTGGAGGGTCCTCTGGCGGTCGCTTTGGGCACTCGCGTCGGCGGGGAGGAAGGAGCTGGGACGGTGGGACGGGAGAGGGCAGAGGCCTAAGTGGAAAGGGAGGCAGGAGGGAGTGCCAGAAGGGCGTGGCGGGGAGGGGAGGAGCGGGGAGGAGCGGAGGCGGGGAGGAGCGGAGGCGGGGCGGGGCGGAGGCGAAGCGGACACGAGGGGGAGGCAGGATTGAGAAGCTGACAGGAGGCGAAGAGGAAGAGGGCCGGAAGCGGGACGGAAACCGGACGGAGGTGGAACAGGGCGCAGGAGATGGAGGCGTGGCGGAGGCAAGACGCAGGCGGAGGCAAGACGCAGGCGGAGGCAAGACGCAGGCGGAGGCAAGACGCAGGCGGAGGCAAGACGCAGGTGGGGTGGAGGCAAGGCGAAGGCGCGGAGAAGCCGAGGTAGAGGCGGGACGAAGGGGAGAAGGTGTAGGCGGGGCGTAGGCGGGGTGGAGGTGGGACGGAGGCGCGGCGGAGGCGGGGCGGAGGCGGGACGAAGGCGGGACGAAGGCGGGGATGAGGCTGGGCGGAGGCAAAGAGGGGAGGAGACGGCGGAGGCTAGTCGGAGGGGTGGCGGAGGTGGGCCTGAGGCGGGCCGGAGACGTGGGAGGCGGCGCGGGGCGCCGTGAGGCTGGGCTGGGCTGCTGCGCCCCCAGGGGGCGTGGCCTGCGGGTATCGTCGGAGCGGAAGGCGCGCGCGGGGGCAGGAACGCGTGAGGACGCCGGCGAAGCGCCGTAATGGAGTCGAGGCTAACGGCAGGGGAGCGCGACAAGGAAGAAGATAGCTTTTTTCATATTAATGCTAATTACTCGCTCTACCAAGTCAGGCAGCTCGTGAGGCTGGCGAGGAGAGAAGCTCATGGGGCGGGGACCGGCGATTGGTGGCCGAGAGTGGAGGGCGAACAGCACCAGGCCGGAGCGCCGGCAAAAGAGCGCGAAGTTCACTGGGGCCGGCATGGCGCAGAACTTACTTGTTTTCCAGGGAGCACCAACCGCAGTATGGATCTTTGGCGCCCAGGCACTCCCAGCAGGTCGTATACACGCTGCACTCCTGAACTTTCACTTTGAACACCTGCAAAACACAATCAAATCTTTTAGAACAGAATTCCAAACAATTGAACACATACTTTAAATTATACTCAAGTTCTACTTACATTGTATTTTATTTACATCAAGTCATTTTCCACACCATATTAAAATTGACGTAGACACAAAATATAAAATGTAAAATGTAAAACATCAATAAACAGAATATAAAGGATTAAAATTACTCCCCGCTACTAACGCAACTGGATAATGCGCACAGAGGAAATTGAGTATTCACTCGGTGCAAGAAGCTAGATATGCTTTAAGGTTTCGCAAAATATTCAACTAGTTAGTCTTTTCAAGGAAACCGAAGTAACAGTCAACACCATGATCACAAAAGCTGTTTATAAGGTAAAGTAAGAATCATATCTTGGCGGCAGATATTAAGACCCCCACATTAAGCTGCTAACAAAACCTACAGCAGCCTGGCATACTTTTAGGAACAGTACAGAATTTTGTCAATGTTAGAAACGAAGACTCCAGAGACGACACGAAAACATAAGTTATGCGCACAAGCGTACAATGACAACTGCAAGATGCATGAACACACTGTACTGCAAGGAATATGAACTTCAGAACGCACTGTGTTTAGCAGCATTCGGTTGCCGTCTATCACGTACTAACGAAGCGGAACAGCCCCGAGGGTTCGCGATTCTCGTTCCCCGCAAAGTACGAGCGACGTCCTCCATAAGGCTATGTACAACAACGCAGACGTTTAGCAGCATATTGCGGCCGTCGTCTCAATTAGATTGGCCCCCGCAAGGTTAATGATATGCAGCAGCAGTCTCCGTGACGTCACAAGTTGCCCGAGCAGCAATGGGAACAGGACGCGCTGGTCTTGACATCCGCCTCCCATCGAGAAAAAAATCATAAAACAAACAACTATTTTTTTTAAAAAAGATGGTTCTTTTTATTTATTTTCGACATAGAGTAGTAAAGACTGTGACGTATAGAGAGCAAGTATGACACTTTTGCTTGCTCTCCTGCTCCCTTTTACTATACTTAGTTAATGGTGAATAAAAGGTATCACAAAGCGAGATTAGCAACATTTTAAAAGTAGACATTTTCGCTTCCGAGTTATAGAAAACTTATTTTCATCGGCAAACGAACTACAAATTCTATTTTTTTAAATATTGCTAACAAAATAGCAACCCACAGCCCCGGTTCTACTAATACAACTAGCAAAAGGAGAGCTCAACAAAACTTACGCATAATAAAGCTATATTTACTATGTATGGACTTACTGAAATTACCCGAATAGGGAAGGGATATTTGCAAAATTTGAAGTAGTTTTACACGTTTATTTATTATACCAATCATTTCATCCTTACTGTAAATTAACATTTTCCTGTGCCAAATTTATTTGGTCATTACTTTTGAAAACATCGTTTTCTAAGGAAATTTATTTTTAAGCGCTCATTCAAGTAGCACTCTAACCATTACTTCCATTTATTGTTTACTGATAGAGAAGTTGCACTTCGCGGTACGTGTACGCTTAAGTAGCTTTTTGCGCGACGTGTACCGTAAAGTAAGTAAACACAGGGTACGACGAAGTAAACAAAACACTGGGACAACTTGAATAAATATAGCTGCCGTACATTGAGAATGGCACCAAAGAGTATATAATATAAAGACTGGCGAGTTTTATCGCTACCTCCTCTTGACGCTATACTCCCGGGGGCAAACGACCCTTTCAGTCTCTTATGTGGTCCATACACCAGCGAGCGCGGCTCGCGAGCCTGCCTCTCGCCAATGATTAGCACGTTGTAAATTTGTTGCCATCGCCGCTGCCATCTGGTCAATGGTTATCACGGGCGACTGTGGGTTACTAGAGGTTCGAGCTGAGGGAGGCTGGCGAGCCGGACTCACTCAGTTATGGGAATCCCACCACCAGGTACCCCACGCGGAGTGCCCGGTGCAGCTACAACAGAGGTGCTCGGAGCAGTGTCGGGCCGGGCGGGCCTTGAATTCACAAGCGTGAAGTCCGCAGTCGCCTTGTCTGGTTAGTAGGGCGCCAGTGGGGGCGGCGTCGCCCACTCGTCTAGGACGCCGCGACGCCGATAGAAATAACCTAGGGCCTGCCTGGCGCCAGAGAGTACGCACACGATTTGCACGCTGCTCCCAGGGCTCCGCGAGGTTGTGCATGTCCACGCACGCCAAACGGAACCATATGGACGCCCTCATTCTTGTGCAGGCTCCCTCCAATCTCGAATGACAATTTAAACAAAATTCTATGTATAAACTTGAGCGAAACTTTCCAAATTTATTTGTGATTCGAGGTAATGCTTGAAGAATGTTTGGGATGCTCAAATGGTGATTGGAGGAGGAAACTAGTAAAATTCTAAACAATAATACTAATACAATAATACTACTAATAAGAATAAATGAATTAAATACATGTATATACTTTTTAAACACATTTTTATTTTTTAGAACGCGATTTTGTAATAAAAATTGCGTTCAAAAGAAGGAATTTTAAGACCTCTAAAAATAATTTGAGTTAACAGATTGAGGATAAGCCTGTTTCCTTTGTGTGAATTTCGAAGTCTACAATTATTTCATAACAAGCGACGAACATCTTATTCCGTTATTGTGGTTATAATGAGCAGGTTACTGATTGGGTATCTCAACATTCCGACACGTTTTGTAAGGTGCAAACGTGCTAAGAATTTCTTCTACAACCTCATTACTGAATTTTTCATCTATTATTCCCGCCCTTTAAACGAGTCAAATGGCTGAAAAAGCTTTTACAACGATACCTTAATGAGTTTATTTTCGTTTCTTGGGCTGCGCTTTCGTGCTCGTAAACATGTTAATTTCGCTCTGCGCACCATCACCCTGGATTCCTGTGGCACCCGTTCTCATTTCAATTCACAGGGCGTTAAGGAGTAGTTTCACATTGGCGCCGTTAAAAACAAACAGATATTTTCTCAGTCAACGTCTGTTTTGCCTTCAGTTACATTGCCTCTGGATACTTCCGTGCCTCTCATTAATCTGATATACACTAGACACCAAAAAAATACTGCATCACCATTCCGAATAGACACTTAAGAAGACGTCGTGCGCAACGCATCTTGACCTCAAAACAAACAAGCCTCTTTCCGCTCACGTCGCTACGTCTCACTTCCAATAGGTACCAGCCATAGAGCGGTATACATTCTACTAATAATACCACTCTTAATCTACATTTTTCTTTCACGATAAACGTGCATACGTATTTCTGTTTTCAAGAAAGTTCTCCGCGAAGTTTTCTTCTTGCTTAAAAATTATTGAACATAGAACATGTTGCGACCTGTGCGGTCATGTGTGATACACGTATAAAATGCGATAGGATGAATTGAACCTGAAATAAAGGACCCCAAAGCCAACAGGAACTAGAGGTACCTTTCACTTAAAGACGGGATTTCAGCTATTGCACGCTGTGTACGTTCCTAAAAAACATTTAAGAGTGGTCCATCATGAGTGACCATGAGTTTTTATAAGACCGAAAACAATATGAATGGAGAGGCAAAGCTGAACTACAAGACAGGCAGTGCACCTTGAAATGTTGACTGCCTCCGATAGGAGGAGAAGGAGCGTGAGTTGACGGTAGCGGTTCCGGTAGCGAGGCGCGAGCGCGCGAGGATTGTAATCGGCCAGGGCACAAGGGCGACTGAGGAGGGCGAGGGACTGATAAAGAGAGCAGGCGGGTAAGATGAGTGAGGGCGGCCAGGCGAGTGAGGGAGGGAGGGAGGAAGGGAGGGAGGGAGGGAGGAAGGAAGGGAGGAAGAAAGGGATGGGGAGGAAGGAGGGAGGAAGGGAGCGGGAGGATGGAGGAAGGGAGGGGAGGGAGAGAGGGAGGAAGGGAGGGGGGAGGCGAGAGAGGGAGGAAGGGGGGGAAAGGGAGGGCGGGTGTGAGACTGCGGCGAGCGAGCGAGGGAGGGAGGGAAGGGAGTGAGAATGGGCGGAGTGTGAGTGAGTGATCAAGTGAGTGAGGGCGTGAGTGATTCTCGTGCGGGCGGGCGGGCGGGGGGAGAGGGAGGGAAGAAGCTCGAGTAAGTGAATGAGGGAGTGTGAGAGAGAGAGAGAGAGAGAGTGAGTG
>JAHLJT010008446.1:108943706-108958288 GCA_031308135.1 Acheta domesticus
TAGTGCTAAATATACTCTATGAGATGACATAAACATCAGTTTGCTCTATTCTTTTTTTTTTTTTTTCAAAAAATGTAATTTTTATTACTTGCCTCTCACGTCGTTAATATTTATACTAGCGGCGATTTGTTCATATTATGTACTCATATATTATGAGTACATGTGCTTTAAATAATGTCATATAAATTTTCTCGAAAACTCAACCTTTTTCTATGTAATCGAACTCAAAATTCCGCATTTTCAGAAACGCTCAAACGCCATTTTCTCATATATGGCTCCAAGTTTTTTCTTCAAACTTTTCGAACGGATAGTGCTAATTGCACTCTTTAATATGACGTAAAGTACATTTTGGGGTATTCTTTCCTGTTTTCAAAAATTACACAAATGTAATATATTTTACAGACCACCTTTAACACCGTTAATAGGCACATTTTCAGCAATTTGTAAACATTATTGTATTTGTGAGTTAAAGTGCTTCAAATGACTTCTAATGAAGTTTTTCGAAAACTCAAAAATTTCTGTCAAATTGAACTCCAAATTTCGTATTTATAGTAGCGCTTAAATACCATTTTCTTAAAAAGTCTCCAAATGTTTCAAAGAAAGGGTCCCCCGATAAGATGGTAAAAAGTTTCCCTCAACCAAATTACATATGAGTAGTTACACTATAATTCTAACATAAAAATTATTTTTTTGGAAAGGTTTCTTAGCACCCGTCTCAACACCCACACTATCTACAGCCTATCTATCCTATCTATCCCACCTATCTATCTACATCTACTTTATCTACAGCCCAAAACGTATTTTTTTTTAATTTCAATTTTTTTCGTCAACTTAACTCTATTTTGTCTGATGACAAATATATGATAAATAAGAAAACAATTTGTACTATCAGAAAAACATTTTTCAATATTTTCTCAGGCCCAAATTCAAGCACAAAAAATATTTTTGAAAAAAAATTACAAGAAATATTTTTATTGTGTTGTTGAAGCCTGAAACCGGCTCGAAAAAAATGTTAAAAGTTCCTCTTAAAACACAAATTGTTGTGCATTTTTTTTGCAGATTTTTTCGATTGCTGGGCTACAGTTAAAAAGTAAAAAACATTTCCCGCCTTTAAAACCCCTGGATAAAGTCTTGGGAAAAAGTACTTTGAAATATACTTTGAAAATGACTGCAACGGTTCTGTGCATTTATTTGAGTGTTTATTATACATTTGTATACATTGTTGTACCACCCAACAATATTTTGACTTTGGAATGTACTTACAAATTATCATTTTTTAAAGCTTTCTAATCCTTTGCATGAGAATATCATATGCTAAGGAAAGATAACAGGTTTTGGCAGTTTATTAAAGAATAATTCGGTCACATTTGAAGGATAATTGGGAACAAGTGGGGAAATGAAGGGGAATAGGTTGGACCCAGATTTACAAAAACTGTTTTACTGTGTCTTGGAACACCGACACAGGCACGAAAATAATCTTAAAACTTCATCTCAGAATGCTTGTGAATTTTTTCATATATTTTTAATAGCTGTGCCATAGTTTTAAAAAACGAGGCATTTGCAGTCAAGCACTTGGTGGTCCGGCAGTTGTCGCGTCCTAGGCACGTGCGATCCTCCAGGAGAACGGCCACCGTATAGCAGCTGAAACGTTGACAACTGTGCCTAGGACAGATAAATAGTAACTGACACTGGCTGCGGAAGCCTGCGCTCTCACGTCTGTAGATGTTTCAGACTAGATAAAAAGTTGTATTTTCCCTTACCTAATTATTTATTGTATACGTATAAATAAGTGGACACTCGTACAATCTGTACACGTGCGAAAACTCAGCATTCAGCAAAAGTAAGTTTGTTTGAAAACTGAAAATTGACTAGACTTCAAATATACTTTGAAAATGACTGCAACGGTTCTGTGCAAAGTATATAGCACCCAACTGCAAGCTCCCATCCTCCGAAATGTGGTTCACGGCATTAAAGACCCGATACTGTGCGAGAGAATACATTCCTATATTGCTGAGCGTTGAGATAAAATTCACAGGAAATAAAATAGCCCCCTTAATTTTATCGAGAAAGATAATTTCAGTGTTTGCCAGGTGCGTCAAGCTGGAACAGCCATGTTAGCACACCTGAATGAAACATGTCAAATGATTTATTGCTAATTAATTGCCACAATTTGGGATTAATTGCCATGTATCTTCAGAGCGAAAACTGGTGTGAGCTGGCTTGACGCGACGCCAGCACACACAGCGAATTTCGGGTCGCAGCTCGACGGAAACCCTCAGCTAATTTATTGCTAAATAATTGCCACAATTTGGAATTAATTGCCATGTATCTTCGGGGAGAAACGGGTGTGAGCTGGCTTGACGCAACGCCTAAGGGGTAACTATTTGTTACATATTTATTAACATTAGTTATTATTTCAGAACAAACTAATTCGTTATATTATGTACTATTGCATCATATGTTATTGTCCTAAAATATGAAAACTTTCTTTTCCAAAAATGTTATCTAATAGAAGAATGGAAGTGGAATTACAGTACTGGTTATGATAAAGAGTCGGATATTGCTTTGAGTTATGTAATAATGTATGTTCTATTATATAATTCTTCATATTGTTATTGAATCACTAACATTAAAAATAATAATTACCAGTTAAAAACCGTAATTATCGATTTTCCAAGAGAACACCCCCACTTCCCCGTTTCCCCCCACTTCCATAACATCATTGAATCATTGTGCGCCCGCCGCCGCGTCGGGCATTACCTTTGCTCCGCCGCTCGGCTCAGAGCAAGAGAGCAGACTTCTGTGACGTCACAGAGCATTGAGTTGGCAACCTTTGGGCTAGAGTCTTCGGTCTGGCAACCAGTGATTGGGGGGGTCTGGTCCTCGAGCGCGGCGCGAAGTCCGAGGTGGATACCAATTTTGTCTTCGTCTGACACTGGCCCCAACTTAATTCTATTTATTTCGCATGTTATTGAAAGTACACTAGTTCAGTCAATTATTGACCGCATTGAATGCAATATTTATGACGTTTGGAGAATTTATTTTCATTTGATGTTAAGTTTGTTAATTCAAAATGTACATTTGATAAGTCGTTTGTGACAAGTTAGCCGTTCGTGAAGGAAGTCTTTTTCTTTCTCTCGGCTGTGAAACTCCAATCACGGTGTGTGCAACTAGTGGTTGATCCAGGGGGGTATGGGTGCCATGGGGGGGGGCAAAGGCCTAGAGTTTTCGTTTGTTACTTCCTTTATTTGGCAAAATTGATTTAAATATTTATGTATGTTAGGATTATATAATTATTTAAAAATAATATTGTATAGTATTATATATACACCACAAAAATAATGTACAAATATAATAACAAATGTTTATTATTTAACAAAAATCTACGATGGTCCCCTCCAAAATGATCGGCTGGATCCACCCCTGTGTGCAAATCCAATCATTGGGGCACTACCGAATCCCAACACTACTGCATCATGATCACTACAGCAGTGAGTCTGCGATCGATGTTGTAAATACGAGTGTGTGTGTGTGTGTGTGTGTGTGTTGTTGTTGTTGTTGTTGTTGTTGTAGTCGTTGTGTGTAAGAGCCGTCTTGCGACGGAGCTGCAAACTTCAGTTTGTTGGGGGCACCAGCTGCCACTGCTGATCCTGCTACGGCAAAACGTTTGTCCGTGCGTCTGTGGTCAACGCTAGCGCCTAAACGTTCAGACGATTTTCTACGAAATTGATATTCCTAGATCGATTTAAAGGATTTCGGAGCCCTGAGACTTTAAAATGAATATTTTAATTTTTGGGCTTTACATGAAGCCTCAAAAACATTTTCAAAATTTTGTCACAAGCGTCTCAAAATTTTTTCATTAAACTTTGTCATCGGATAGTGTAAAAGACGCTTAAAAAATGGCGCAGATCTCACTTTCGTTGAAATTCTTGATTTTTTGAAAATTGCATAAGTTCAAAATATTTTGGAGCCTTCTTATAACTGCAATATATATATATATATCAATAGGGTCAATCATCAGGGTCAATCCATTTTAAGTGGTCCAGCACTAGTCGCTCGACCATCTCGAAAAAAGTTCATATTTTGTACATAAATTTCCCTATGTTTTTGCTGTTCAAAAACATCTTCAACTTTTTTTATTGTACCTGGTTTACAAATGGCGGCCATTTTTGTCTCGCGCCGTGCGCCACACTCAGTTTAAAACAAACTTACAACTTGACATCTACGTTTGTATTTGAAAATATGGTCATCTTGATTTTAAAAGCTGAACTGGCTAAGACAAAAAAATTCTAAAATATAAATAAATAAATACAGCGTTATGTTTAATTTTTCACGTATAAATTTGCCTTTCTGCTTACTATTTCTGAACGTTTCTGCAAAGATACGAACAGTCTCGCAGTACTCATGTGCAATGATCGCGACTGAAGTTTAGAATAACATGTTGGACACCATGATTTCCCTGGTAAAAGATTGTCCGAAACATTTTTATTTTTGTAATAATGAGCAAAAGTTATTTTTCTCAATGCTTTTGATGTAGGGTTTTTATGATTTTTGTAAAGATATGAAAAAGCCTGGCCAAAGAATTGAAATTTTTGTTCGTATTTTATCCCTTGATACTTACTGAGACATAAATAGCTTCGAAATAATGTGATTACTTCTTCGCCCAACGTATCCTCAAAGCCTTTTTTTCGTAAGTTTTCAGTTTTTTAAAAATACTTCCAGTTGAAAATAAAAGTTGAAATTTTTACTGAACTTTGGTATGATAGTGGTCTAGCATGTATGCAATTTTCAAATTTTTATCTGGTCCCCCAACAGAGATATTACTGTTTAAACTTTTGAAAATATCCAAAATTCCAAAATATGTAGCCTAATTTTCAACATTACAAATTCGGTTTGATAGATGTATTCCAAATTCGGTTTGATAGATATCACAATTATTCCTTAATGAAAACAACTCTTTCACCTTTGCACCAAAGTCTTCAATTGACGTGATGTCTTTAAGAAAGAAATCATAAATAGGTTTATGGCCATCTGCATCTGCACCTATACAACACTCACACGCCTTTTTGATAAACGGTCACACAATTGTGCACTGTTTATCACACAGAAACACGTTTTGACGTGAATGGGAAGACAATAATGAAACCAGAAACTCCGAAGAGAATTCAAAAGCCTGTGTGATTTCGAAAGCGTGTTAAATCCTCGGACCATCGCATTGGTTCTGTCAGATACACGAATCTTTTGTTGTTGATATTCTAAGAAATTATAAGAATTGCGGGGTCAACTTTGGCTGTACCTTCGACTCAACTTTCTTAAACTGTACTGATTCCCCTGATTCTCTTGCATTTTTTGTTAATTCATTCACGGTATTTGCACGCAAGGAATATGGTGCGACAGTCCGTATCTCTACAGAAACGCTCAGAAATAGTAAGTAAAAAGGCAAATTTCAACGCGAAAAATTAAACATAACTCTGGATTTATTTATTTATTGTATTTTAGAAATTTTTTTTGTTTTAGCTGGTTCAGCTTTTAAAATCAACACGACCATATTTTCAATTACAAACGTGGATGTCAAGTTGTAAGTTTGTTTTAAAGTGAAGTTCACGTATTGTTGAAAATTACATATTATGCCACTTTTAAGTTTATTAATAATACATTATTATTAATTATTTTAAATCAGAGTAGATTTTAGTTTAAAATAGCTTTGAAATAATGTGATTACTACTTCACCCAACGTATCCTCAATGTGGAAATTAGCCTTTTTTTTGTAAGTTTTCAGTTTTTTTTAAATACTTCCAGTTAAATTAAAAAGTTGAAATTTTTACTGAAGTTTGGTGTGATAGCGGTCTGGCATGTGTGAAAGTTTCAGATTTTTATTTGGTCCCCCAAGAGAGATATTAAAGTTTAAAATTAGGAAAAAATCCAAAATTCCAATTTTCAAGAGATTGTAATTTTCAATTGGTACGTTGTATATCAAGGATATTTTACAAGAGAGTAACCATATGTAATAGCACAGAAAAAGTTAATGCTGTGATTCTATTCCTTCTTTGAGAAATTACTTTCTGAAAATCGAATTTCGATCATTTGCGTTCCATAAATTTGGTTGCAAATATTTCCCAAATAAAAACATTGAAGATAGGTAAATAATATTTCAATTTGCAGGCCAGAGTATAGTGAATTGAATGCTCTTTATTCTAGAATGCTACAACAACCTAGAGCGGAGTAAGGAAAGAGTAAATGTCTGCAAACGCTAATAATGGCGCACAGCGCAAAAATGGCCATTTGTAAAACAGGTACAATAAAAAAAGTTGAAGATGTTTTTGAACAGCCAAAACATAGCGAAATTTATGTACAAAATATGATTTTTTCCGAAATGGTCGAGCGACCAATTTATTAAATTTTGGACCATTTAAAATGGATTGACCCCTTAATAAAAATTTGTTCTTAAAAGATAGATCTTGAAATAAAGTAATGTTAAATTTTTCAAATATGAGAGCCGTTTTGCGTAATTTTGCGTGAAATTTAAGCAAAATAAGCAAGTAATACTATAGAATATTTGATTTAAGCAATTGGTAAAAAAGTATACTCTCAAAAACGGCTCCAATATTTTTCATTAAATTTTCTTCTCGTAAGTATCAAAGATCGGTAAAAAGTGGCGGTAGTCCCATTTCCAGCAAACACTGTATTTTCGAAAATTGTAAAACAAAAGGTAACATTAGAAAACTACGCATTTGACTGGCCACACTATCACCACAGATTTGAACTTTTACAGGTTTTGGTCAGATTGTGTCTAAATATAATTACACATGTGCAAAGATAACCAATTTTTCATTGTTTAAAAAAGCTTAATATGCAATTCAGTCAAGTTACAGACACAATATCATATCGTTATAATGCAGCGTAATTGTTCTGAAAATTATTCAATGAATCAATACCTTTTATAGAAAATAACTGCTAAATAAGTAAATGCTATCTACCTACCTTTCTTCTTAAAATTGTTCTGAAAATTATAATAATGTATAACAAATATAAAATATAACAAATAATAATGTAATCAATACCTTTTATAGACAATAATTACTTAAAAAGCAAATGCTTTCTTTTTTAATTAGTTACCTTTCTTCTTTCTCATTTGAGATGGTCAGAACATTTGTTAGGAACACCCAAAGGTGCAATATCAGTGAGGAAATAGTTAAGGATGCTTTACAATGTGTAGACAAGCTTTCAGAAAACTTTCCAATTAAATAATGTAGTGTTAGAATATATTAAAAATACAAATAAAACAAAAATAACTGTTTTTGGGTGTGTCCACATTAGGCCCATATTAACCCCCATACATTGTCCATATCGCATTCATGCATTATCCATATTAGTCCCCAAGGGGGAGGGGGAAAGGGTGCTAAAGTGAACAAATGTGTATGTTTTAAGAGTGTATTTAAAATGTATTTATAAGGAAAATTTGAAAAGTGCTTATATAGATAAGGAAAGATGAAATACGAAGGTAAGCAGCAGGCACAGTATGTACTTAAAGAAAGAATTTAAATTATAGCATACTGAATAGAAAATATCCACTCTAGCCCCTCCCCCCTCTCCCCTTCCTGTTGTTTCAAGAAGTTTGTGTTTGCTAAGGTATCAAAGAATAGCGACTGCTTTTGACTGAGACAAGCGATTGAAGGCACGCATGCCATTCATAGGTATGCACACCTTAAAAGAAACAACAGGAAGAGGAGGGACTACATTTTTGGGCCCTCTTTTTCATACAACTTTTTTTTGGTGTGTTATATATGACAGATTTCATTGGTAAATAAATAAAATAGATTAAAAGGAGAATTACATTATAACATTAATTATTACTATTCACAAATACAAACAGTCTTATGTTGAACTACTTATAGGTGGCCAGGCCTGGAGAGCCTCTTCCCTGATGTCCCCAAAGGCCTCTACACACTTAGCAATTTGTTGGGTTGATCGGCCAACCAATCCGTCAAATTGTATCATGAGGTAGCAAGTTGTCTAACAGAAATTTTGGTTGGTTGGTTCCGACCAAACGAATTTCAAATCCCCCACCACCACACCACCCGACAAATCATAGGGTTACACCATGCTAGTGTTGGGCCAATCTATAGTAATAGAAGACCTTGAAACGCTGGTTTCAATGTGAAACAGTTGTTTTAGTGGAAAGTTCTCGTGTACATTAAGATTTTGGAGGTTGCTGATTCCAAATATGAAGTTGAAAATTTTAAAAATAAAATTTTAGATCCAATATGTCAGAAAAATATTAAATATAACCAACATTTGCTAATGCTGCAAATTCTAAGGAATGCCATAATTTGCTTCATTTCTTGCTTGTGTGAGCATGAAAAGATATCCCATTGATTATTTAATTGCTTTCATACAGCTGGGTTAAGAATACAAAGACGACAACAACAATCAGAATGATTACAGAGTTGTGTTGTATTGGAAAGTTGAATATTATCAAGAAAACTTGTACCGGTCTGCATTTGCAAGGAAATCAAGGAATTCAAATTCAGCTGACACTTCAAGAAACTGACTTGTGTTTCATTCACTTCACCCCATTACACCCTCTGTAAGTTGATCCAGTTACACAATACAAAGGTAAACACTTTTTGACCACATAGTTACAATGCTCAGGGGTATCCAATTATCAGAAAATAATAGAAAACAAATTATTACCTAGGTAAGAGCAAAAAATGGTAAAATACAGTGAAATGATTTTGAGTGGCCACCTCCATTAATGGCCAGTTTTTGATGAAACTGCTAGATGTTTCCACAAAACTTGTGTAAATATTCCTTTCTTTAAGTGGCCACCTGGCCCCTTAGCTAGATACATTTCACTGTTGAGATATTTAGCAGTCATCTCAAGCAATTTTGAACTGTCGGGCAGGGAGATTGATTTCTGATTCAAATAATAACAGATGATTTTAATAAATGTCTCTTTATGAAATAACAATGCATTCACTTTGCCCATTCTGCAGAATTCTCATAATCAGCTTACCTCTGCTTCCTTTCTGAGGGAATTTTTCAATAACTCACTAAGCACATTACACAGCATAAAACCCGTCTGTAGGTCATTCGCCAATAGCTTTATCAGAGAGCACTGCTCTAAAGTTTCTACAGGCTGCGAATTGCATAAATTCTAGTTTGCTTATTGAATTCAATTTGGTGAGGACAAAAAGTGAGATTTTCTAGTAACAGAATGAATGACAAGTTAAAGGTGGTTGTTTTTTTTTTGACACTAACTGAAAGGAGGCAAGTGATCCAAGATCCATTGTGTAAGTTCCACTTTGCAATTTAAGGTAATTAAAATATATTAAGGAAAACATACTTTCTTTATAACAGGTAGCACAATTAGAGTTCATGTACGATTCCTGTGACATGGCTGTAATTAGGTATCCAATTTTCACCCAAACTATTGATAATCAACACCGGTTTCATCGTACATTCCTTGTTGCGTATCTGCAAATTCTCATTAAAAATGTCAGGCCTAAGAAGCAGATTGATCCAGGTGGATGACCACAACTTTGGATAAAACTGATATTACCATGTACTTTGGATATTTATCTAGTTTCTTAAATCTAAGTCATTACTGCATAGGAATGTAAATAGCTCATTACAGATCTATATGAACCCTCTTGCAGTCCTACTACAGTAGCAATACTGATAATGACCATAAACAATTTTTACTAATCATTTAGTGCTGCCATTTAAAATAAGTTACTCTCTTGTCTCCTTTGACAGGTGGAAACTACATGAACTTCCCAATTTATCTTAAATTTAAGCACTCGTAAGTCAAAATATGCAACATTAAGCCACAAAAAAAATTTATAGATGCTATTTTCCACAATATAAAGACATAAAATAATAGTTAAACTAAGATATAACTACAGTTAATTATCTCAAGGAATGTATTTTTTTATAACTGCAGTTGATTTAAGTAGCCATAATTCAAAACTTTACAATTTAAATGTATGAATGAAAAATAAATTTTGCACTGAAATATTTTCTCCTCAAATATTCAACATCAATTATTATCATATTCATATTTATATAGATAACTAATAATTGCATTCAAAACTGCACATTTAGAAGTTCAGCTACAAATTGTTTTCCAATTACATACATTGTTCAGGCTGATTGTAGGTACACTTATTTTTCCATTTAAAAGTCAAGAAATTGGCATCACATTAAAAACCATACTAGTTCCCATTAATGCAATCAACATACTCTTTGTTCCAAACAAAGTGGAAGGTAAATAGATGTAAAAGTAAATACTTTTTCTTTACTGTACTAATTTGGTCTCTCAAAAAGTTTATTTTAAGAGAACAAAATCTTATGTTATGTTATTTCTTGAAACAAATGATTTCTATATCACCTTCAATAATTTAATAATATTTTATCACATTATATGAGGAATCTTAATTTGTAATACAACCAATTTTTAATGCCCTATTATCTATTCACATTTCAATAAGGTATAGGCATGTGATTAACACTTGTAATATTGTTGACCAACACAGCAAATTTTGAGTATTTTTTGCTGCTAAAGCAAACTGAATTATTTATCTCAAAAAGTTTCCACAAAAGCATGCTCATAAAAAATGTAGAGAAGAATCAAGTGGCAAAATGCAGAAGATAGGCATTATCACATAGCAACATTTTGAGGTCCATTCACTTAAAAAATAAATAAATAAAAATATAACTAGTAGAGAAAAATATTTTTGCCTAATAGAATAAGTGAAGGATTGTCAAACATCATTTCACCACGAATATGTTTCAGCAAGTAGTTTTGCAAGTTTATGCAATTAGAGGGGAGGGATTCAATGGTCACCTACTTTGCTTACTTGCAAATAGTATTGTGGAATGAACAAAACCTTTTTAATTGGAACATTGCTGTATGATTTCTTCCGCTTATGGTATTTTTAAATTCGGCGGCTCGAAAATCACACTGCAAAGTATTTTGAGAAATTTCTGATTGCAGTCACAAAATACAATACATTCTTGGGGATTGATTCTACTACACATTTTTAAATGTGTAGAAAAGAAATATGAAAGAGACCATGTGCAGTTTATATTTCTGAAAAGACTTATCTTGGTGTTCTTTACTTGTCTGTTATAATCCAAATCCAAAGTTGGTATCATAATTTTCATTCCTGTTATCTGAAGACATTTCCTCCTTCCAGTTTCAGTGTGATACAAGGAATTTTTCTCATTAACAAAAGTAACAAGTACTAATAAAAATTAATAATACACATAACTGTTAATTTTTTAACATTTTTATCAACAAATTCTGCTTATTATTAAATTATTTTTCTACATGCTACTGTATAGACATTTATACGAGATAAAAGCACTATTGGAAATGAGAGGATCGGATTTTGAGGTTGTGGCAGAGGTATAAATAAACAATAAAAAGACATTTGCATGAAAAATTGCTTTCCATTATTGTGACCAAACACTGAGCATATCCATACAGTAAAACAATAAAACAATAATAATGTGATGATGTAAGGGAGACCAACATTGTTCAAAGGATTTATAAAAGCTCATACAGGACATTCATGACATCCAACAACTAAGGTTCAAAGAAAATATTTATATCCACATTACAACTCCTCATCATGCATTTCAGCACCGAACAAGATGGCCTCCCTTGGCAGATGCCACACTTGAAGTCCATCACATTCAAGAAAGATCCAGTCTTAGATAGATTTACTTCAGTTGTGTGGCTTTCCTGGAAACTCGTGACAGAATTTTCCTGAGTTTTGACACACCCTTACATTCGATTGTTTTCAGTACGAAGCGTAAATCGAGAGTTTACACCAATCAAACGAGGTGAAACCCACGACTTGAGCGTGCCAGCTTGCACGGTTTGTCAGGGAATCACACAGAGAGATCGATTGCTTGGTCCTCGTTTAAAAAACAGTTGTCGGTAAGATTATCCTCACGCCACTCCGACACACAGATCAGCCACAAATACAGGCAGACAGAGAGGAAGGCCTTCTGGCACCCACAGTGGCACCTAGAAGTCCAAAAGTACCATTGAGATAGTGTGCTGTATGCATGTGCATCTTGAATTGAAATCAAAAAACAGCCTCACACTGACATCTAAACGGACACACGGCTACGCTATTTGAATGGCAAGTCCGAGCAGCAAATTGGATGTTGGGGATCCCCTGGGTAAAACTGTACAAATTTACACATTATAAGCATCCTGTGCTGGTTCGGCGTGGAAACGTGGTGCAAGAAGGGAACATGGAAGACATTCAAATCATCAACATTCACTTTCAAAGAAGGAACAAAATAGAATGGTATCAAATCACTGCGCAGAAGAAAACCAAGCAACCGGAAAATTGTGTGTCTAAGTTGATGAACAAATTGGTGAAGATTTGCATCGTTTACCATCTGATACAGTTAACACTGTTGACTGATAGTTTTTATTATCTTATTACTTGAATTGCACTGCACAGTCAATTGAACTTGTTCTCCATTGAGCTCCATGTCTCCAATTCTCCACCTGCTCAACAGTCTCATTTGACACTACAGTAACTGGAGCATTTCTGGGGTTTGCTTTTCCATTTCTTTAAACACTTTCATTTCTACCGGAGGCACTTCAGGGAAAAGTTCCAAATTGCATTTCCTTGTCGGCATATCCTGCCACACCAACCAAGTGACAATGTCCAAGCATCACAACTCTGGTACCGACCGGTCATTGAGCAAAGAACAAATGTTATGGGGGTATGAACCCCCTCCCCCGGATCAGCCCCACACTTTCAGTCTACAGTCCAGTCACTCTAAACTCATTCATTTGGATGGATCTATCCCGGGTGGCGAGAGGTCGCAATTCAGGGCGCAATCCACTCGTCCCGTAACACTGTGATAGTATCACATCACATACATGCACACATATGCATACATACATCCATTCGCCTGCACTGCATGGCATATTGGTATCTCAACACCGGACCTCAAATGTCGAGTTTGAATCTGGCCCGGCCGACCGCCATCACGGATTCGATTCAGCAGCCATGATGTTGTGCACTTGTTCCAGTTTGTATGCCAGTCTTTGCTTCTGAGAAAACTCATCTTCTTCCAATGTCACAGTCAATTGTTCATTGTACTTCACTGCATATGTGTAAAGCTCATGAAGTGCGCAATTTGTGTTAAATTCCGATGTGTGTAACTGTAAATAGAAAAAAAAATACATTAAGATCATATATTCAAATACATATACAAAACATATACAAAAAACACTGAAAACACATATAAATATCTGTTAAATAATATATTCAAATCAGTATTATCTCTGAATGGATATTCAAAGATATTACTTATGAATTACATACTAATTACACTCAAAGGAACTAATATTTGATTTTGCAAAAAAAAACTATAGTATTCACTTTTTGCTAAAATTTTAACTACAATAAAAAGTGATATTTGATGCAAGAATCTTTAACAGAAAGTTGTGAAGCACTGCAGGTGTTTGAGAACTGAAACAAAATGAACCTCCACACACAGTAAAATACATAAAAATTGTATCACGATTACCAAGTGTAACAACTGCAAAGAGGTTTTGAACAAAAATGAAGCAACTGGTAATAAAAATATTAGGCAATGAATAATATAGAGAAGTTCACCAAATTTCAAACAATGAACTTATACAATAAAATCTCATTACATCCAATGCACTACAAAAGAGGATTTTCAAATCTATCTAGAATATAAAGAAAATCTACAGTGTACAGAAATGCAATTCCATTTCAATACAAATTCAACAAGTATTAAAGACAAAAAAAAAAAAAAAATTTCCTCTAGTCTTGGTGCAGTGTTGTGATAATAAAAGCAGAAAAGATTTGTAATCTGAATTAATGTGACTATTAATGTAAAAAGAAGAAAAAGAAAAAAAGGAAAAAAAAAACAACAAAAACCACAAGACTTATTTATACAACAGGCCGTAGTTATGTACATAAAGTGCTTTGAATGGTATATTACAGTATTATTTGCTTTGTTTTCTTCTTTTCTACATACCCGAGATTCTTCCGCCAACATTGCATTCATATCTTGGTCTGAAATAGCTGACATCATTTTGATATCTGAGTAGTACCGTTCTACCCATTCTTTGTACACTGGAATATCCTTGCATACAGAAGTTTTGAACTTGGAGAATCTTTACCTACAAGTACCCATAAAACATGGAAATATTAAATGACTGATAACATGGAAATAATAACAAACAAATGTTACTCATTTACAATTTTAGCAATAAACCAAAGCATTTTAATAATTATACTGTGAATGCATTCAACTCACCCAGTCTATGATCTGATGTCGAGCAGGAATCCATGAAAGTTTGTGCTACGACGGAAAGGCAGGAATCCACAATATTGGACTTATGAATATCAAACACAAAGTTTGGATTCTTAATTAAGTTGACCCAAAAACGAAGAGGCAAACTGCAAGAAGCAATTGCAGTTAAATAAAAAGGGTTGGAAGACATACAATGTATATTCTTTTAACCTTTTGACTGCTAAAGTTATGCCTAGAGTGGATCACATGGAGAA
>JAHLJT010008446.1:108959288-108987152 GCA_031308135.1 Acheta domesticus
AATATCTATTCTTTGTGAAGTTTTTGCTTCACAAACAAGAGTGTTTGTTTTTTATTCTTAGTTACAATTCGTTTCCACAATTCTAAAATAGTGGCGACTACTGAGCCATTCATTAACATTAAATAGTCCATCCCTGGAAGCATACCAGCGACACTGGTTTGGACGGCGGTGCTCGTTTCGCCCGGGGTTGTGTGAGGGTGGGAATGGCGGCGTCTTATTTTATGCATTCCGTCTCCTTCGGTTTGCCGGTCCCCGGAAAAAATGAACCGCTGATGAAATATTGTGCGGTAATTCGCGAATTCCGTTAGTGTAAATATGGTTTTGTAGCTCACTAACATTCACCCGCTATCTCGCTCACTCGCTTGCTTGCTTTCTCTCGTCTCCTCCGCGTTCCGGTCCGCTCCGCTTTGCCTCTTCTTATCGCGTGGTTTTGGATCTTACGCGCGCGTGTGCGTGCCTGGGATTAAATTTGCATATTTTGCGGCTGGTACTCCTCTCGTTCCTCCTCGCTCTGCCCGCAGACCTCCCCTCCTCTCCGCCGCTTTCTGGTCCGCAGCCCGTCACTGCGTCCTGGACCTCGCGTTGGTCTGCGTCTGCGTCTTCGCCTCCGCCGCGCGGAGCCACGCTCGGTGCCTCCTTCTCGAGTCTGACCCCGCCATTCCTATTGCCGTCTGCTTTCCTGCTTACTCTCTGCGGACGCAGAGGGCCAGCTGCAGATTCTCAAGTCTTCGCCGTCCTTTCAGCTGAGCTCCTCTTGCACGCTAATTCTCCTTCGCTTCTCAATAATGTACCTGCTTCTTTTCGCCTCCTCAGGTCTGTGGTGCTATCTGGAAACCGTTGCCCTATGCCTCCACTCCCTCCCTGAATCTCTTCAATCTTTCCCTTCCTTCCGGCGTGTGTGCAACTATTCTTCGCTTAAGGTCTTTTTATGTGTATTCTTGTCGTGTTTCTACGCCTTTTTAGCGTAATAGCTCAAAGTTTTGCCATGCGCGGATTATAATCTGTAGTCCTACTCTTCCCACATTATCGTTCCCATCGTCTTGGCGTGAACCGCGCTTTCACATGTCTGACGATACTGCTGCACCTAGTGCCACACTTTCCAAATTCGGAACGCTAGATAGTGTTCCTCAACGTGTAGAATCCTAGTGAATGGGTAGCTACGTATTTGTAAAAGCTACGTACACATTTGATATAGTGATAAACACAACTAAAAATACCCATTTAAAGACAAAACTACAATTTACAAATGTCTTATTGGATTATTTAAAACGAAAAATCCAATTTATTTTCGGAGAAAGTTATCTTGATACGTCAGTCGTAACTTCAACAGTTGTTAGCTGAGATACGTGAGTCAGGTGGAGAGAGTAAGAACGAAGTTTCTGAAGCTATTGATGATGAAAACATTCCCCGAAAGTAATTTTGATTTTTTTATGAATTTATATTTAATAAAACATGTATATACAATTAGGGTTTTTGACATCATCTCCTTGATTTTTAATATTGTATAAACGCGTACCACAAGATCGCTACCTGAAACTTCCAAGGTTGAATATCCGGTTTACATAATAAATAATATCTAAACCTTTATTACATGTTAAAATGTTTTATTGCAGTCGTAATTTGCCATTGCAATTTTCTTTGTGATATCCCACTGTGCTAATCTCAATCTACATCTGAGTCGATGAAATCTCTGTTCTCGTTCCAGTTTCTCAGTAATTCCTGAAGAAAAGATAATCTCATGCTTCATCTGAGCAGTAAACCAGCGCCTTCTCGGCGACGATGGATGCACTTCTATTGGCTTTTGACGTTACTGAAAAATCTTTGAAAAATGAGTGTTTAGACGCGGAGTGCCGTGGCGCTCTGTTCGCCCGTGAAATCGGGCCGCCGTCATTCCCGCCACGGAAGCGATGCATCTCGGAGGCGCCCAAAATACCCCCCGGGGCCGCTGGCGGAGACCGAAACGCGCGGCTGCCGCTGATGGCTTCGCCTCGAGGCGTCCTCGTCCTCACCCCCCACCCCACCCCGCGCGCCGAGGCGGGCCGCCCGTCCAATCCTGCGCGTCAGAGTAAACGGGGATCGGCGCCCAGGCGCGGGCGGGAAAACAAGAAAAGGCATTTGCATTCTAATGGATTCGCTTTAATGATTTCGGGCTTCGGTGGTGGGTTGTGGGAGTGAATGACGTATTTCTGTAGTTACGAATGGAAATTATTTAAATGGTAGTTATCGTCCGCAGTTCGTGACTCAATTTCGACGGAATTGCAGTGTATCCCTCCCTTATCACACGCCCACCAATGAACGCCCGGGATTGTGTTTTCGATGGGTGTGTTGGTTTCTTTCGAGTTCGTTGCGCGGAAAAAAACGTGCTGGCTTGTGAAATTATTTTTGCTAATTAAATGGATCGTGTTTTTCCATGTATTTGTGTAATAACGGAATGTAATTAACTTTTCCGCGCTGTTTTGAATGTTTCTAGGAATTATGATGAGATCCAATTTCGAACAGATTAGATAATTATGTGATTAACATTTGTCAATATATTCACAATAACTGTCAGGGCGCGATTTTGGTATTAATGTGGTTGGCCAGAATACCTGCCGTCAGTCGCGAAATAAACCATTGCTTTAATTTGGCTGGTAAAGTAGCTTTCGGTCCCAAAGCCGCAAATGGGCATTTTTTTTCGACGATGTAAATGGCCTGTAATTATTTTAGCCTTCTAAACGACAAAGGGTTGTTAAACTCTTCACTCTGCTGACGTCCTTTCGTGCCCCGTAGACGTTCCTGGAGCGATGTTGATTTTGTGAAAAGTTGTCTCTCCGACATCAACTTCCCCGCCGCCCGCCAACTTGGAAGCCGCGCTGGTAGTTGCGGAGTCCGTTTTGAAATTAATGCGAAGGGCGATTCGATCAAGAAAGTCCGCCCGCGATAGAGAAGCGTCCTCCGTCGAGACCCGCGCATGTCATTCGATGGTGGTGACACGTTGCCACCACCGCGGCCTAAGTTTCGAAAAGCTGTTACCTCGAAGCTGCGGATATTTGCCTATTTTTATCCTTCAATTAAAAATGCAGTATTTTAGGTTACTTATTCATTTGAAGCATTAGGTGTTTTAAAATATAATTCTACTAATGCCTCAAAATGAATAAGTAATCTAAAATACTGCAGTTTAATTGAAGGATAAAAATAGGCAAAAATCTGGAGCTTAGTTATCACACGAAAAAATAGCCGATGAATTACAAAAAAATCTTCATACAATTCGTACAAAGATAAATTATTTAGTTTAGAAGAGAAATTTCGTGTATAGGATGATATTTCAGTCTCCAGATGATGTCACTAAATATATATTTTTTTTTCTCATCGTGAATCGAGTCTCGCTGTCTCGATTTACGTCTTCAGAATAGGATTTTGAGATTTGAGAAAAACACGATCTTTTTTCACTTCTTCCACGCGGAATATTATTTTACGTTAGTAGGAAGCGTACATTTACGAACTGTATACAATTGTGGTTTGTGGTGGATGATCACTAAAAATGTGTGTATCGATGTTTTTCCTTATTGTAGACCTATTGGGGGAGGGCAACTTTGTTGAAGGCCACGCGGACACGCCTGGAATATGTAGACATAAACCACGCTTAAGAATACAAAGTAGATGTACATCAAACGTCAAGTTTTTTGTTGATTTTTTTCTTCAAAATTATGACTCAAATGTATGTCATAATCGGTTGAGTTTATCTCAGAGTCAGTATTGCCGCTGCCTCTCCAGCAACTCTGACCAGGAGGTCCTAGGGCTCGAGTCCCGACGGTGGCAACTTTTCGCTATTACCTAGATAGCTAGGTTGAATTCAGCTGCTGTCTGGAGGAGAACTTTAGCGGCGAATGCCAGAGCAGTAACCTAGCAAACGGACCATGGACCGCCCGCGATCTTTCCACGGTCCTATCATCTTCTTACATACATACATACATACACACACACACGGTCTACACTACCACACATTGCAGGAGTCTAGTAGAGCTTGTCCCGGGTGGGCGGTGCCCCGATGGAAGACACCTGGAGGAGGAACCGCAGGTCGACGTGTAGGTCGCCACCTGATCTCATCTAGCGGCGGAGGAACACACCTACCTCCAGACAAAAAAACATTCACTACCCTAACGGGACTAATGATCATTGTAGTTGACGTGCTCGGAAGCATCAATCAAAATATTATTTTGTCCCTTTGTACCTATTTTGTATCTTCCAACTAGACATTTTTACTATAGTCAGTAATACCAAAATTAAATACAAAGAAACTCTGGGCAGCAATTGAGAAGTACCTTTTCAAACATGGGGCTAATATTGTATCAGGATTCCACATACATCAATTACCATCGGTGATATATAAAAATATGTAAAGAAAATAAGTCAAATAAACCACGCGACAATTGCTGTACACTAGTTTACGTGAAATGTGGTACAAAGAAAGGTACTTTTGTGATACATACTACTATTGTAATTTAAAACTAAATATTTTCTTATTAAAATATTATTCATACATAAAATGGAGCTAATTACCATGAAGCTAGTTACTGTAAAACTGTGTTTTTTTGCATTCTTTTTGCAATCTGGTTTCAGTGTCATTTATGGAGACTTTCTTTTAAGTTTGTATCCGTCCAAAATGCGCCGACCATTTATTTTAATACATCAAAAACTTCTTTGGCGAATGTTGCCAACAAATTCTGGAATGGACTTTTAATTGCTTATGGAGAGTACATTAGTTTTCGACTCCCCATCACGTCTCATACAGGAAATTTCTTTGATGAAATAAAACCATTAATCTTTAGATTATTTAGACCAGTTCTGTTTCCTTGTGCATAATGAAACGATCAATTTTCTTCACCAGTACGGATAGTCTGCTTGTTAATAAGGCAGTTCCTGACACATTCCACCAGACATATTAGAAATACAGTGAGATATGGATGCCGATGTATTCTCGCTGTTTAGCCTGGTCACAATGCGTGTGTGGTTGCTGCGGGAAAGTCGTGGCTCTTGTGAGGTTCCGGGCTCGCCTCTTTGCAGATCCAGAATCAGTGGCGCCGGCGTCAGCGTGCCCGCTCCTTTTGGTTTTTCGCCGGACGCTGGAGGGAGACGCGGCGGGGGCGGAGTGGGGGTGGGGGAGGGCCAGGGCGATTTATCAAGGCGAATGATGAATGCGAGCCGGGGGAGAGGCCGCTAATGAGAATGGGGTCGGGCGCCGCGATTCCCACACTTTGGAGTTGGCAGATTGTTAATATTGAACAATGGTAACGACGTGTGCTCGGCGGTGGCAGCGGCCGAAACGTAATCCGGGGCGGCGGGCGTGAATCTTCGGCGGTGGAGCGGCTCTGGCCTCGCCTCTGCCCCCGCGGCCCCGCCTCCGCCCCCGCGGCCCCCTCCTTTTCGCCCGCCTGCCCCCCGTGCTTTATTACCGCGCGCCGGCAGTGCGTTTGAAAAGTGACCGCGTCGCGCACCTGCTAGGTGCAGGGGACGCCGCCGGCCGGCTCTGTATCGCAATCGCCTCCCTTCCCGTCCGTCTCCGACTTGCCACTCCCCTTTTGCTGTCCCTCATGCCTCGCTGTGCGTTCATATTTTACGCGCTCGTCTACATCTCAGCTTTTGCCACTCTACCATTGTGAATTGCTAGTGTCCACACTTTTTTTTGCTGTCTGTTCTTCTGGACACTAACTTTCGTTCTTTGTTATTCTGGCTTTCTGTATTTTACCTTTAATCTGTCGCCATCGTACTCTCCCTCATCGGCGCGCCCGTTCCCTCTTCCGCATCGAATTCAGCGCGTTCTAAATGGCCTTTCTCTTCTCATCTACCTCTTCCCTATTTCATTTCGAAACTTTCCCTCCAGTCGCCTGACCCTACTTCGCCCTATCTCCCTCCTCTACCTTATCCCCCCCCCCCGCTCCAGCACTCTCCTCGTCCGAATTTTCATTTTTTCCCCGCGAACGACTCGCGTTTTCCCTCGAGTTGCCGTTTTGGGAATTCCCGGCGATGTTATTGATCAGGCAGGCTACGCGGGGCGCAGCGCCCCCCAAGCTGCTACCGCCGCTACCTCCGCCTCCTCCACGGCCTCTGCCGTCTCCATCCTTCTCAGCTGCCTCGAGCGCCACGCAGCACTACCACCCACGTCACTACACTCAAGTTAATCTCGTATCCAATAGCAGTGCCATTTCTACCGCATCTTCCAGTTCTACAGCTCCAATTGTGTCCTTCTTTATCCCATTGTACTCCAACCACACGAACTCCCTCGCTCTACCTGACCTCTTCCATCACCCCACTCACCTCCACATCCGCATCCGTCTCCCGGTTATATCCACCACCACATCCACTAGAACAGGAGGGGGCGAACACATCTTGAGCAGCAACACGCGTCGCGCTCCTCTCCCCTCCTCTCCTCGTCTCGTCTCCCCTCCGCCGAGTGGAGCCGCTCCTTCATCGCCCAAAGACCGCCCCGTGTCTGCGGCCTCTGAGTCGCCCTTCATCGCCGGTTCACACGGCCGTGCTCCTTGGGCCTCGCGCCGCGCGATTGCAACTTCCGGAACGCGCCCCTCGCCGCGACTGCACCTGTTCCGACCGCGAGGCGGTTGATACCGGCCGGAGCAGTCGCAGCGCGCGGCGCGGGTGCGCCGGAAGTGATAAATGTCGGTCGCCTGGCGCGCCTCTAATGAGGAGGGACTTCCACTCTCCGGAGACTACCTGATGGACGCAACCTGGCTGGGAGCTCCCGAGAAAACATTCTGAAGCTGCAACCACAGAGGAAATGTTTAAATTCCTACTTTTCTAAGCACTTCAAGTAGTCACAAACACGGCAAAAATTACTTTTAATCCTGTGTAATAGCCGAGGCGTATAAAGTTGCAGGTGATGAATGGGAAACTAAATTTGAATGCCAAGTGTGACAAAAAATTCCACCCATCTTAAATTCCTCCCTGAAATTTACTTACAAAAGTAGAAGAATGTTCTCAGAAAAAATGTTATTTTGAACGTGATCTTCTAGATAGATGTAAAGTTGCGGACAGAAGGATGATATAAAAAAAAGAGCTAGTGATACGACAACAGCACATCCTTTCTCGTATTAGTTGCAACGGTTACGAAATATTACAACATAACAACTTGTACCCTACTAATACTTAGCCATCTCTTGGAAAACTCCCTGCGTCAAACGAGGCATAATTCTAAACAATTATATATCAAGCAGATTGATAGGGAAATAACCGTTTTTTATGAAAATTATGTGCACGGTCTAGGCGCTAGTGTTGTTCAAAGACAGGCTGTCAGACGAACGTTTTGCGGAAAATATCTTTTTCGGTCCCAAGGGCTCCTTACCATCAAAACGTCATCGATTCTTTGCAACATTACATAACTTTCTTTACACAAGTATGCGAGAAAGTAAAAATATTCTGAAAGACGTTTTTAATGATTGGGTTCAGAACTACCTCCGCTTTAAAGATTGTATCCGAATGGCTTGAACACTCCCACGTTACCTCGCAGTCGGAGATTTTTGAAATGTCAGATAAAATATAGATTATCGTAATAAATGATTATTTTTGTTATTGTTATGCCTCTGTATCGCGACTAAAGATGTTATGAGCCAATCTAGTCCGGGCTGCAACCACCTTCCTAAAGAGGAGATCTAGGGGCTGTCAGTGCCTGTGCAATACTTTGCGCAAAATGTTGGCTGTTCCAATGAAGCAATGTTGTTTTTCATTTTATTATTATTATTATTATTATTATTATTATTATTATTATTTGCATATTGGCCTTTATGACTACGTTACACGTTATCTTTCGAGGCCCCGGAGAGATTAACGTGTGTAATTATTGGGATCAGCTTTTTACGGCTGTATCCTTTGATGACAAAAGGTTGTTACGCCTTGAATTATAGGATGATAATGAGGGATGAAGGGACTATCACGAATACGACCATGTCTACGCAGCACCTGCAGCGTCCTCGGCGCTCACGACGGCTGCCGCGACCGTCTGCGCCGCGGGGCTGGTTTATTATTATTATTATTATTATTATTATTATTATTATTATTATTATTATTGTTGTTGTTGTTATTGTTGTTGTTTCGGCCATTCCTGACCACATTACACGATTAACGTGTGTAATTTTTAAGATCAGTTTTTAAGCTGTATCCCCAGCTACGACAAGGTTGTTACGCCTTGAAGTGTTAATTATGAGGTGATAGGATGATGATGATGAGGGATGAAGGGACGATCACAAATACGACCACGCCTATGCAGGACTCGAACCTGCAGCCTCCTCGGCGCAGACGACGGCTGCCGCAACCGTCAGCGCCACGGGGCCGGCTTATTATTATTATTGTTATTACTATTGTTGTTATTATTATTTTTTATTATTATTAATCATCGCATGAGACATTTGCACGATCTTTCCGTCCCGCGCGGAAACGCGGTCGGGTGCAAAACGCACCCCCGGGCGGGCTGGCGGTGCGAAGCGCTCGGCGCCCCGCCACTGGGCTTCGCGGGGCGTCCTCGCGGAGCGTCCTTGTCCTCGCCTAGCCGCGACGCCGCGCCGCTCGCCGCTCACCGCGCGCTGCCAGCCGTTTTACGACCTACCCCACCTCGCGGGAGGGCCGTGTTGCCCGGGACGTTACGTACATTTTAATGATGCAGGAGAGCCGGTAGCGTCTGTCGCTCGCGGCCTGCGCCAATGGCCACCTTAACGAGAGAACTGCGCGATGAGATGGGTGCGGGCGAGCAGGCCACCAAATGGATAGGGTGACGCTGGCGGCGCGGGGTGTGGATCGGTAGGAGCGCTCGAGGAAATGCAAGGGGGGGGGCCGCGATATGGCAGGTTACGGGACTGCGATGGGAAGCTAACAATTTGTGACGCGTGGAACCTTTCACGAAGGTGCGAAGTCGGATACGTTGTTTAAACCCACGTTTATTGCCTTAACATTTGGTCAAAGATTCAACATAAAAATTGTCTTAATGGTTTTATTTTGAAATATCTTCAGATATTGCTTACTAAAGATGTTCTGATTTCTCCTGAACATCTGGTGGAGTGTGTCCTTGCCCTTTTTACTCAAGACATCAAGAAAATATTGCTTTGTTGTTTTTTAAAATGTTTGTTTTTGTTTTTTTTATCTTTTCGAAGTTCAATAATGATATAGCAGTCGAGAGAAAATAACTGTCGCTGCACATATTTTTCTTCTTCAGTAAGTTCTGCGAGCTTAGGAGCTTAAATATTCAAAAGAATTCGATGCCGTGACGGACGTAATATTATTGATCATGCAATAT
Organism: Acheta domesticus; assembly: GCA_031308135.1. Taxonomy (NCBI): domain Eukaryota; kingdom Metazoa; phylum Arthropoda; class Insecta; order Orthoptera; family Gryllidae; genus Acheta; species Acheta domesticus. The sequence continues at coordinate 108,968,566 of JAHLJT010008446.1, forward strand.
TACGACGCCGTCCAGTTTCCTACTAATATTTCGCTGTATGTCCGGTGCATATGTTCTCCATCCTCGTGGACTGTTGGGCAGAGGACGTCTCAATCAAGGGTCGGCGGCGGAGCTGTAAAGGGCCGGATCAGTTCGGAGCGGAGCTATGTGAAGTAGGTCGTAGAGGAACGGGGCGTAGAGGAGAGGGGCGTAGAGGAGAGGGGCGTAGAGGAGCGGGGCGTAGAGGAGCGGGGCGTAGAGGAGCGGGGCGTAGAGGAGCGGGGCGTAGAGGAGCGGGGCGTAGAGGAGCGGGGCGTAGAGGAGCGGGGCGTAGAGGAGCGGGCGTAGAGGAGCGGGGCGTAGAGGAGCGGGGCGTAGAGGAGCGGGGCGTAGAGGAGCGGGGCGTAGAGGAGCGGGGACGTAGAGGAGCGGGGGCGTAGAGGAGCGGGGCGTAGAGGAGCGGGGCGTAGAGGAGCGCGGGCGTAGAGGAGCGGGACGTAGAGGAGCGGGGCGTAGAGGAGCGGGGCGTAGAGGAGCGGGGCGCTAGAGGAGCGGGGCGTAGAGGAGCGGGGCGTAGAGGAGCGGGGCGTAGAGGAGCGGGGGGCGTAGAGGAGCGGGGCGTAGAGGAGCGGGGCGTAGGGGAGCGGGGCGTAGAGGAGCGGGGCGTAGAGGAGAGGGGCGTAGAGGAGCGGGGCGTAGAGGCGCGACGGGCGTAGAGGAGCGGGCCGTAGAGGAGCTGTGGCGTAAGAGGAGCGGGGCGTAGAGGAGCGGGGCGTAGAGGAGCGGGGCGTAGAGGAGCGGGGCGTAGAGGAGCGGGGCGTAGAGGAGCGGGGCGTAGAGGAGCGGGGCGTAGGAGGAGCGGGGGCGTAGAGGAGCGGGGCGTAGAGGAGCGGGGCGTAGAGGAGCGGGGCGTAGAGGAGCGGGGCGTAGAGGAGCGGGGCGTAGAGGGAGCGGGGCGTAGAGGAGCGGGGCGTAGAGGAGGCGGGGCGTAGAGGAGCGGGGCGTAGAGGAGCGGGGCGTAGAGGAGCGGGGCGTAGAGGAGCGGGGCGTAGAGGAGCGGGCGTAGAGGAGCGCGGCGTAGGGTGAGGCGCGGCGTAGGGGAGCGCGGCGTAGGGGAGCGCGGCTTAGGGGGAGCGGGAGTACGAGGAGGAGCGGGGCGTAGAGGAGCGGGGGTCGTAGAGGAGGCGAGGGCGTAGAGGAGCGGGGACGTAGAGGAGCGGGGCGTAGAGGAGCGGGGCGTAGAGGAGCGGGGCGTAGAGGAAGCGGGGGCGTAGAGGAGCGGGGCCGTAGAGGAGCGGGGCGTAGAGGAGCGCGGCGTAGGGGTAGCGCGGCGTAGGGACGCGCTGGCGTAGGGGAGCGCGGCGTAGGGGAAGCGCGGCGTAGGGGAGCGGGGCGTAGAGGAGCGGGGCGTAGAGGAGCGGGGCGTAGACGAGCGGGGGCGTAGAGGAGCGGGGCGTAGAGGAGTCGGGGCGTAGAGGAGCGGGGCGCAGAGGAGCGGGGCGCAGAGGAGCGGGGCGCAGAGGAGCGGGGCGTAGGGGAGCGGGGCGTAGAGGAGCGGGGCGAGGGGAGGCGGGGCGTAGGGGAGCGGGGCGTAGAGGAGCGGGGCGTAGAGGAGCGGGGCGTAGAGGACCGCGGGGCGTAGGGGAGCGCGGCCGTAGGGGAGCGGGGCTTAGGGGAAGCGTGGCGTAGAGGAGCGGGGCGCAGGGGAGCGGGGCTGGGCGTAATGGAGCGGTGTGAGCTGGGCGAGGCACGGCGGAGCGGTGACGACGACGAATGGTGGCGACGGCTGCATTCGGCAGCACAGGGCGACGGGGATCGGCCTTTCCGTGCCCGACACGACGCTGACGGCGTAAGAGCCGATCGGAACGGAGTCGTACATCCCTTTCGAAAACGCGACGCTACCTTGTAGACCATCGACGTCAACCGGGAGAACGTGCTCTGTTTGCATTTCGTCTTCTAAATTGGATGCGCGGGAGAGGTGATCATATTGAGAATTCTCCCTGCATGTCCCTTGTCGGCAGCGTGTTCCCTGAGTAACGTCGGAAGCCTTATTTATTATGGGAGTATACCGAGATACGCATGGCACAAAAGCCTCAGCACATGTTCAACTTAATTGAAGTGTGGATTAATAATTAATGTAGCGAAACACAAATTCGGTTTTAATATGTTTAGAATCTAGAACTTTGAAGACGAAGCTCTCGAAGTTCGCAGACTTTTGCTGTCTTTGTTCGAATTACGCTTTCGTCACGAGGACTTCCTTTCGAGCATTCAAGAGAAAAAAGCCAATAATTCCCACCGATTTGTTTGTAAGTGACGATTAATAATTCAGTGAATGTATTAAACTTTCACATATTTGTCAATGCGAGGACAAGAAACATAAATGACATATCAGAACGGAAGTAAATAGTGTTCATTTGAATTGGGAAATATCTCCTGGTTTTCGCATTCGTTTATATCCAAGATTGCTTCTGAATGGAGTCCAAAACCACCTGCATTTGTTTTGCTTTCGACGTGGTTTCAGAAGACAGTCACGAACTACGCGGAGCCCCGCAACAGGCCCCTGACTTCACGGTGGCGCCGAATCTAACATCGACCCACCTTCCACCTCCTGCAGACAGTTATTCGGTGGAATTCCGGGGCCCATGCCCCTTCCGGCAGCCCCCGCGCTCACACCCACGCTCACGCCCGTCACCGGCCCCGCTGCCACTCCTGGCCGTAGCGCGCCGCCTCGCGGCCCCGCGCACATAGGCAACGCCTCGATCGGCCGTTCTGCGCGACTCGCCGCCCGCTCCCCTGGCTGCTTCCGACGGTCCCGCCGGTCCAGGTCTCCCCGCTATCACTGCTGCTCCCCTTTACCACTGCTGCCCCTGCTACATTCGTCGCTTCCGCTACATTCGTCGCTCCGCTACATTCGTCGCCCCGCTACATTCGTCGCCCCCGCTACATTCGTCGCCCCCTACACCGCTACATTCGTCGCCCCGCTACATTCGTCGCCCCGCTACATTCGTCGCCCCGCTACATTCGTCCGCCCCGCTACATTCGTCGCCCCGCTACATTCGTCGCCCCGCTACATTCGTCGCCCCGCTACATTCGTCGCCCCGCTACATTCGTCGCCCCGCTACATTCGTCGCCCCGCTACATTCGTCGCCCCGCTACATTCGTCGCCCCGCTACATTCGTCGCCCCGCTACATTCGTCGCCCCGCTACATTCGTCGCCCCGCTACATTCGTCGCCCCGCTACATTCGTCGCCCCGCTACATTCTCCGCCACCGCTACATTCTCCGCCACCGCTACATTCTCCGCCACCGCTACATTCTCCGCCCCCGCTACATTCGCCGCCCCCCTCTGCCGCGCCCCCTCCGCCGCGTCCCCTCCGCCGCCTCCCCTTCGCCGCCACCCCTCCGCCGCCTCTCCGCCGCCGCCTCCCCTCCGCCGCCTCCCCTCCACCGGCACCCCTCTGCCGCCCCTGCTCCGCCTTCTGCCGTCCTCCTCCTTCCGTCGCCCTCGCCACGCTACCTTTGCTGCTGCCACCGCCTTTGCTGTCCCCGTTGTCTTCGCCGCCCCTTCTGCCCGTGCCGCCTCCGCCGCCCTACCCGCTCCAACTGCCGCCGATGCTCCCGACGCGACGTTCCGACGCCCACCCCGAAGCAGCGTCTCCGATATGGATTTCCTATTCGCCCATTGATTTCCGTTTTGCAGCTCCTCTTCTGTTTGCACGACCGGATAAAACGCGCGTATATGTCTCCTGCGCGGCGTACGCAACCTAAACACAAATATTTGGGCCTCGTTGGAAGCGCTGTCCGAAATCGCTCTCTCATCCCGTTTCCTCGCGGTGCTTGCCGAAACTCGGGAAAGCAGTGTTCCTCACGGCACTGAGGAAATAAGAGAGAAGAAAAGAAGTATTGAGCGGCCTGAGAAAAATGAAATCTAACTTGCCATTTTGTGATTTATGAGCTTATTTCTCAAGACTGAAGTAGGAACATTGGATTAAGTCACTGAGGGAATCATGTTACGCATGAAACTGTTCTTTTCTATTTATTCTTCGTCGTTTAATTGAGATAATAATATGTTGGAAATTGTCAATCAATTCCTAGTTATCATTGGCTGTGACTTCGTTTGGAAGTTCGCCGAATGTACTAATAAATGAATGATTGTAATACAACAAAAGCTGTCTTCCAGTTCGCTGCAGTATCAAGCTACAGAAAGTATTTTTATGTTTTCCCTAATGCTTGGATTTTCAGGCTTTTTAATCCCTTCCTTGCTACTGCTTTGTACTTCATTGCCATTTATGAAAGTGTTTAAAAAATGAAATATGTCATTTACTCCATAAGTTGTTTTGACCACAAAGGACGTTGTAGTACCTGTTTTTAGATACGCAGAAACCTACTATCTTATAAACTCGCACACACTTCCCGTATCCTTAAAATAGTTGCCCTACGACTTGAGGCAAATTGTACGATTCTGTTCATCGTGCCCTGCACTGAATTCATTGAAAAGGAGGCCGCTCGGAAGAAGGTGCACTTCGCTCCCTCCTCTGCCCCTTCCCCAACCCCATTCGCTACTCCTCCAGGCCCCCCCCCCCACACACCTCCCGCGCCGCCTCACCCTTCTCAAATACTGTGGCTAATCGAATTTAATGGGTATATTTTCTGTACGTATAATATTACGCCGTCGCCGGTTGAGTGTGAAAGCGTAATTAAAAAGGAGAGTGCATTTTCCGACTAACGCGGTGGAGGAAAATTGAGTTAGCTGCAGGCAGCGGGCCCGCCGGCGTTTGGTCGGTCTTCCCGCCGGGTGGGCGCCACTCAACATATAAATGAACTCGTTGGGCGCTGTTAGGGGCCGCGCGGAAGACGCCCTCCGCCGTCGCCTTCATCCCCCCCTCTCTCCCCTCTCCCCCCCTCTCCACGTCCGAGCCGGTTCAGACGCGCGATGCGGATCCACTGTTGTCGTAGTTTGCTTCGACGACTGACTTCCTATCGGCGGGTCTTCGTTCTCTTGGATTCCCGCGCCACTACGAACTCGCATTGTAATACGATATATGCAGAAAGGCTGCCACTCTCCCCCATGAGTGGGCTCTTGGAGGATCGTTGGCTAGTTAAGATTAGCCGTCTACTAGGTAATAGACTCTTCACTATTTTGAATTGTTGAATATACAGGATTAAGCGAATTTTTTGGTCAGCGGATAATTACGAATCATTTGTTGCTGCTATTTGTGTATTCGTTAGAAATGCTGTTTATCAGTGGCAAACTACGAGTAAATAAAAAACTCGATTGTGATAGCGGTTTACAATATTACAATGCGTAATACCTAATTTCCGTGTTCGGTTGGGGAACAACTATCTGAATTATGAAATTCCAGTAATTAACCGCAGATACATCCTTGTCATTGGCTTCAGACTCCCTCGTCACTTGCCGGCTCTAGTTAAGGGAAGATCAGATACAACTAAGAGCTTTTTTCTGGGTGTTTCTTGCAATATCACCTTTAATTATTCACCTTTGAACTTGGGAATTTTACTCAACATTTATACATATTTCAGCTTTCAGATGATTCGTCAAATAATATTCCATGTGAAATAGCTGTTTTTCGGTGACTCGTTCTTGTACAATAAAAATAGCAAAAAATCAGATGAAAGAGGTGGCTTAATGTTGTACCCTAAAGATACGATTTTTTGTTATATTGATATGTGCAAATAAACTAAGCACTATTTAAAATTACCGACAGGCACATTTTATTACAGTAGTGTGGCAATATGTCTAACTTAACTTTTTCTTGAACGAAGTTGAAGTAGTCACACCAGATGGAACTGTTTTCACTTTTTTAAATCACGTAAACTCAGGGGGGCCCAGAGATAACCAAGGGCCTGGGGCAGTGATCAAAGGGGGCACCTTATATCAAAGAAAAAATTCTCCATAGGTCAGAAATAACTGATAGCGTTAAATTTGGATTAGAGATAAATATATTTTTTTATTTCTTTGAATGAAAAAAAATCGGGACCCCAGTTAAGTCGCGGCCTGGGGCAAGTTGCCCCAGCTACTCCCCCTCCTTTCTGGATGCTGTGAATAAACTCAACACGTCAGTTATAAACTTCAGCAATAAATGACATGATCATAAAGATCCCGCATAGTGTCTAGTATCTGCAAAAACTGGGAAACCTATAAAAGAATCGATGAACCCAATATATTTTTCCTAGGAGCCGATAGAGAAACTCATCGTCTCTTAAACATGCTTGGCCTAAAATTGTGTACCCTGGCACGTATTTGAACCTTTTGACGGTATGTGGTTTGAATCTTGGTTCTTGCCGAATCCGATTCTGAATCCGAATTTGTTCGTTGTTTTCTATTTTCTCTTAATGAAATCCGTTCTCCATAATTAGATTTTTAAATGAAGACCTGTACAATTTATTTTCAAAATGTGATAATTTTCATGTAATTTTATTTAATATTTTTTTTCAGTTTTTAAACAATTATTTTTCCAAAAAGCGGCTTCATTTTTTCTTATATAGACCAATGTTTATAAATGCAATGCAGTAATTGGCGCTGGTTTCATTTTCGGATAACACTATTTTCAAAAATTGAATAAAAAATGCAAACGTATAAAATTGATGATCCAGATTCATTAACGAAATATGTTCTAAAAAATTAGATCTTTTAGTAAGCTCATGTACTTTTTTTAATTCGAGTTTTCGCAAAATTTTCCTTGAAGTGAAGGCAATTTTTAAAAAATTGTTCTTAAAATTGGCTCTAATTTTTTTCTTTATTTTTTTCTTGATATAGCAAAGGACGTTTAAAAAAGAGGCGCAGGTCTCGGTTTCGTTGAACCCTGAATTTTTGAAAATTGCAAACGTTACAAATAATGCGTTAAAGTATGTGCTATTGTTGCATCAATTATATTTTTTACAATTAATACATTTAAAAAAAGTTCATCAGATTCCATTGTATTCAATAATGTCATAAACGTATTTGTAAAAGCTCTTAGATTTGCCGAGAAGACGAGAACATATATATGTCTGAAACACTCGTCGCATGTAAGAAACTTCCTGCTGCTCTCATTTGTGTCCTCTTGGCGGCCGCAGCAACCCGTCTCTTTCGTGCAGTGGTTTCGTATCCCACTTTTTTTGTTTTGTTTTGTTTAGTGAACAGTCACGCGTTCTTTCCGTGGCTTTGCTCGTGTTGAGATCTAGAAATTTGCTCGCGGCTGTCAGTTGCTCATTTTCAAAGGTGAATGTCTGAATGGAGTCGAAACGATCTCATACTACCACGTTTTGTATTTTGTGAAATCGTCCAGGCACTTGCAGCGTGGGGACGCAAACAGCAGCAGTGGTTGCGACCCGGGCTTTTACGTACCATAACGTTTACATTTCTCTTGGCTTTTGTCGGTCGTCAGCGACGTAAGTGGCCATCGTCTGCTCTTCTCTTTACTTGCCAAGACTCAGGAGAAAACATGAGGTCGTAGAAGTTGTTGGAACGCAAGTGGCAGGAATGGTGCACACAATACGTCGTGTAGTTTATGTTAGAAGCGAGGACGAATGTGCGTTAGATGTTAGAATACTTTTAGATGTACATGCTACGAAAGAAATCATTTTTTATCATATCAGCTTCGGATTCCGACATGTCTACTGATTTAAAATTCCTTGAATTACAATCCAGTTGATAGAAAATTTGAATCAGCGCTTTCCAAATATCTTCCTGTAAATTAATTTAGTTATGATTACGAACTAACACACGATCAGAAAGGTGAGAAAATGTCCTGTATTTGCTATTGGTATTGCAACCATTTCTTTTTGAGTTGTGACTCAGCGGTTCAGAAACTTAGTAGTATTACTGTATAATTTGCTGCTCGAGGTACCATCGACAAGGAATATGGACTTTTTAGTTTGCGATACATGTTGCTAATTCAAAGCGCAAAGTTGAAGAAAATTGATATACTTTGGTCGAATAGTTGGGAAATTAAAATAGTTGTGTACTGCGTCGTGTGAAAGTGTAACTTCGGAAGTGGGGAGTTGAATTTTCCTTAGCGTTCGAGAGCGTAACGGGAGTGTCACTGGAGTCTACAAAGCCGATACCGGTATCCTAATTGCCACTGATTCGCACCAATGCCCATGTGCGACCTTTTCCTTTTAAACGGGAGAGACGATCGTTGGCATTTACCAGATATGAGCGCGCCAGCCATTGCGTCAGTGCTACCTACGTGGTGACGTGACGATCCTAGCTGGCTGTAAGATGATCTTGGAAAAACTATGGAACTTCTCCCTAATAACGAGAAATTCTGGAAAAAGAGTAGGCATCGTACATTATTAACGTAACATTACAACAATTCAAGCATCACTATGGATGTAGCTGAAACGTACACAGTTTACAAAAAGAGGTGCACGTTTATAATTATTTAAGTTGTTTATTTTACATCCTTTGGTGTTTATAGAGTCAATTCAATCTTAAAATATTGCATCTCCCTGACATAGGCCTAGTAAAGATCTAACTAAACTGATGCTCAAAAGTTCAAAACCATTTATATTTTCCGTGATGGTAGGAGATACCGTGTGGCAATCCATAATCCATTTATATTTATTGCTTCACATTAACACACACAGTTTAGGGAAGACTTCTTCTATTTTTCAGCTGTCATTATATTCATCAAACATATCACTGCAATAGCAACCGTCGAATTTTGTGGGTGAGTGGGTGAGTCTACAAGGCCATACCTACTTAGTATACTTGTGTTTGCGCAAACATTGTAATTTCACTCGTTTCCGTTTAGTGAGTCGTTTACTTCGCGCTATAATGACGACAAATCTCCTTTCACCTCCTCCTCCACCTCCCACTCCCTCGCTCGTTCGCTCTCTCCCACCATCTCTTCCTACCGTAGAGGAGTCGAATTTGTTCTTCTGCGCTTGACGATATTAATAGCTGTTTCTAAATACGCCCTCCGGAAACAGTACCCAGAGCGGTGAACGGCGTCCTTAAGGTTTGTGAAACAGAATCCAGGTCGGGCGCGCATTTGGAAGAATGATCTTCTCGGAGGGGTTGCGAGACGCAAGGGGCGTGGGCGGGATGCGAGATCTTCCCCACATGGCCACCACGTGCATGGCTCTTCTCCGCCCCTTCGCGCCGTAGTCGGCCCCAGCTGGCGAGGGGGTGGAACAGGAAGAGGGAGGGTCCTGGAACTCATCAAGGGCGCTTCGGGCAACGCTTGGACAGGGCGCTGACGTTTCGTTCCCTCGCCTTCCTCCCCTCCCCGGCGTTTTAAGTGCGCTGCGGTTGGAATTTTGTCCAAGGCTTTGCGGGTACGTTTTCTCCAATTCAGTTGTGGAGTAGCTTACAGTTTGTTCGTGGATCCTTTTAGGCTTCCGTTGATCACACTCCCGCTTCCATCAATTTATCGTGTTCATTTTCAGCAATTTTGCAATCTCAGCAACGAGAGTTTTTGCGTAATGTCGGAGATTTCGCTACAAGAACCGGCTTAGGTGGCTCAGGGCATCAATTGTTACTGCAGTGTCTATGACCGGGAGGTCCTAGTGTTCGAATCCCGACGGTGGCAGGATTTTTGACGTTAGGTAGATTGCTACGTTGATTTCAGCCACTGTCCAGAAGACAATTCTAGCGGCTGGCTGTTCTGATCGATATTTTCCGTGATTTCTTCAACAACCAACCAACTTGGCGAATGACGAAGTTGTGCACTGACAAAAGAGCCAAGGACTGCGCGGGATCTTTCCTTCGTCTTTCTTGTCCTATCCTTACACACACTTACATGCACTATACTACTACAGAGGTCAGAAGACCAATCGGGAACTTAGAGCTTGTCCTGGTTGGACGATGCCCCGCTGGTAGGAGATACCAGTTTGCGAACCCCCCCCCCACTATCAGACAGGTGTTTCGGCGCCGGATCTCATTATCCATCGGTAGAAGATTACCTCCAAACTCCCAAGGAAAATATGCACTACACTTACGTGACTAATGACCCTAGCAATTGATGCGTTAGGGATCACTAATAAATCAATCAAGTCCGGAGTAAAAAAACAAATGCTCTGGACTTACCAGTCACCTTAGCAGTTGACGCGCCCGGAAATACGAAATAATCAATGCAAGAGAAGAATAAATCTTTAAGAGCTTTTGTCGAACGCCTCGCTGTGCTTGTCTATTTTTCGTGGCGCGTGCCCATCGCCCATCTGATTAGTTTCACTGCTGTGGGCGCAACCGCGGCTTAAGGGCTTGCGTCGGACTGAGAGGGCGCGGGGCGGCGGACGAGAGGTAGTCGTGTGTGTGTGTGGAGAGCGCCCGCTACGCGCCGACCCTTACCTTGTTGATTCGATTTGGAGAATCGACGGATTCGTATTTCCGTCCCGCGGTGGCGGCAGACCCTCCTCTTGGCGGCGCCGTCGGGCTCTCTCCAATTACCTGTGATCCGATTAAACGGACGGCTAATTACTGACATTCCCACCGTTTGCAGCCGTATACGACGAGCGACCGCTGACGCGTCCGCAGCTCCCTGCCGTTCCGCCCACCACTCCCGCGCTGCTCGCGCTCTCTATGCGAAATAAATCGCGAGATGGGAACGGCATGCCGCAGCGACCAACCGCGCTTTCTTTCCTTCCTCGAGAGCAATTTCTGGAAGCCCAAGGGCATGGAGCGGGCAGATTTTATGGAACTTGTTAGTTCAAATAAGGAGGCGCGGAAATTGTGGAGATAGTACGCGATGACTTGGTTACATCTCGTGAATAGTGAGGGTGAAGTGTGCTGAATGTCTTGCTACCATTAATCGCCTCAAGTGTACGTACGCGTATCGAACCCAATGATGTCTCGTGGGTTGAGATTGGAAGAAGTACTATCCACAAGTACAAACCTAAAGCCTAATCAATAACTAATGTTCGCGTTCTCATATTCATTTCTTTTTTTACGAGTTCTTATTTTACTTTTTCTTCTCTGCGAGTCATTGCTGGAACTTCAATTCGCAACTTTTCACTTTTAGTAGGATATCACATTTCAATCACAAACGACGAGATCACTCTTCTTTGAAAGTACGTTCTAACTCTGTTAGACGAAGTACGAGTATCCACACTCATACCTGTGCATAACAAATATTTATGCGTAGATATATACATTGTTCAAGATTTCTTTGAAGAGAACTCTGATTAGAAAAATCGCTAAATCTATGTTTCCTTCGTCAAGGAAGGCCAACAAAAAGAGCTCATAATTAATGTAAATGTAGTTTGTTATACTATCACACAACCATAGAAAATCACTATACATTTTCTAGAAACTGTATGTATTTTGGTGTACTATTGATTTTCTTGTTCCTGGTAAGAACTTCTCGCACTGAAAAAATTTGGGTGAAACAACCAAATAACAAATTCTTGTCATTGCTCCATTGTCTGAAATATTTTTATGAAATACTGACAATGACAACTAAAACACTTTCAGGAAACCGCAAAAGTCTAAAATCTCAAATTAGATAAATGTATCGCGTTACTGCTTGCACACGCATCAATAAGCATACACGAACAAGGACGGGGCTGTCTCACGTGATATAATCCGAGAAGAAGAACGAAACAAAAGTACAGAAGTTCCTATGTAAATAATTGGTCTCCAATTTTTTTAACGTAAATAGGACAATCCAGAATAAAAGTACTGGAAACTTTGCGAATAATATTTATTTTGTATTCTATGTTCACTCAACCTTTCGAAGACAAGATTTCTCTTCATCAAGTGTCCTTATATTTTCATTTCAATGTGTATCTCAAACACTTTTTAATTCTCTTTAGTCTAGTGTAACAAAAACACGTATGTATTCAGAGAATTTTGAAAGCAGTGTTTATTCGAATTTTCTTTACTATAATTTACCTCATTTTATGGTTATTTATTCGCGAAGCAAAACTCGCTCTCTGACGAACTACCAGTGAGCGAAACTCTCCACTCCTTTGCAAATTGTCAGAATTGCAAAAATGCAATATCAGTAGTGTAATAATTAATTACACCGGGAATAAATGAAAAAAAACAACCTAGGTATTAAGCATACAAATAATTTAAAATTATAGAATTCGTTTTCGCGTAAAATTATAGTATTTTTCCTTACAAATATTCGTATCGTGGTTAACAGGTTAAACACTTTTTTGTAAGGTGTACGTATAACTTATTGGATATGTTCCACCAAAATGTCTTCAAACGTGGGAGTTTTTGTAGTGCATGTAACATTCAATTTACTCGCCCTCACCATCTCAAAGTTTTGTAATGAAGTGCTGAAGACCCTTCTGAATTGCGTTTTTGCTTGAATGAACCCTATATAAGTGCTTCACAGTATTTTTTTTATGAGAGAACAAACTTTAAGTAGCTCGGCACTAGGGTAGTTGCCTTTTCAGGCAAAGAAACAGAAAGGAACAAAATTATAATTAATAATAAAACATAACATAATTGTTTTAATTCTTTAGGGTCTGACATCTCATAGTATACTTTCAATGAGTTTATATAAAAACTTACATGTATACCAACAAACTATTTCTACATTGAACTGGCATGAAAGAATAAAATAACAGTTGATACTTGTCAGACAGTTTTTAAATTCTAGCTATACTGTCACTTAAATGTGGTTCAGAGTCATGGACCCTCACAAAAAAAGGTGCTGTTCAACTAAATATAAGCAGCAGAAATGTGTCATGCAAGTCTGTTGGCCTATTGTCAACTACACTACTACCTCAAATTTTTACTAAAGTTATTCAAATCAATACCCATACAAGTCCCAACTCATGCAAATCAAGACCCCTACTTGTGCAAATCAAGACCCCTACTTGTGCAAATCAAGACCCCTACTTGTGCAAATCAAGACCCCTACTTGTGCAAATCAAGACGCCCCTACTCGTGCAAGTCGAAACCCCCCTACTCGTGCAAGTCAAAACCCTACTCATGCAAATCGAGACCTCTACTTGTGCAAATTGAGATCCCTACTCGTGCAAATCGAGACCCCTACTTGTGCAAATATGAATCGAGATCCGTCAACTCATGGGAATCGATATCTTATTCATTCTTGCTCACAGCAATCACATTTCAATTGAGAATAAACAAAGTTAAATGAGGAAAGTATGTAAATGCAAAACTTGAACATTTATTTGTTGAGGACATCCCCACAAAAGAGGGAGAGATCAACTACCACAATTATAAATGCTTGTGTAGTAATGGGCCAATGAGTCAACCTAAAATGTATTTTATGTTAATGATGATGATGACGACTACAATTAACAAGACAACAATGAAATCAAAGTGAAATCTAGTTATGACCAATGCTGGATATTGGCTTGAAATCTGACACTTTACATAATATGGACAGAATGATTTTATACCACTTAATTGATTTAATTGGATTATGCATAATTTTCACTTGCAGAAATGTCAAAAATTTGTATGGAAAATGTGTCCAGGAGCAAAATGATTGTTAATCTTATTTTCGTATGTCGTCATTTTCAGTTGGAGCTTGTGATTGATAATCTACCAACATTGCTGGACAGTTCTTGTGTGCTTTTACTGCTTTGGACAAGACGTTAATAACAAATGCTACCCGGAAGTCTTATGGAGTGAACTGTACAACACCACGCACTGACCTATTGCCGTCCATACCCCCAGGCCAACGTGAGTTACAATTTTTTTGTAACATTTTCATATTTTAAACATAATTTGTGATAACCGTACCAGTTCACCATTATAATAAAATGTATGTTTGTATTTTCCAGACCACTTCACTGCCAAATTATCTGTTCGCATGACATCAGGACCTGATTTTGTTGCAAACAAACTTCACGTTTTTTGATTGCAACACATACAGTTCATGTACACAATGTGTGTCTTCCTCGTTTCCTTGTGACTGGTGTGTAGATGGCCATCGCTGTACCCATGACACTGCTGAGAATTGCCGGAATGATATTTTAGTGACTGGAATAAGTGTGAGTGTTAAATATGGTTCAATATTAACTAACCATTTTTATTTTAATCAATTTGGGTTGTTTTTGATTTTTGTGCTTTTTATTTTTTCATAAAAAGCTATTTTGTTTCGTATTTTTGTTTTTTCAATGCATAAAAATTTTGTGAACCTTTTTAGTGAAGTAATCAAGTAATGTAATTAAATTAGTAATGATATTTATTTCAGATGATTTTTACTTCACTAATTTTTTCAGATCATTAGGACCAAATTCAAACAAATCCTTTATACTATATTTTTTCTTTTTAATTAATTTGTTATTTAGTAATTTTTCTGATCTTTATTTTTTGCGTATTCATAAAAAATATTAATATTTCATCAAATATTGAACTTTAAATATCGGCAAGTTTAATATGTATTTCATGTACAATAAATAATGTAAATTCTGCATTTAAAAGAAAAGTTTCAGGTATAAGATGGTACTCAGAAGTTGTTTTACATCCTACAAGATGCAATTCTAAAAGTTATTTACTTTGAAGTTTTATGTTCTACTGAACTATGTACCACTCAAAAAATACTCATGATCAGTTTGACATATGGATCAGATAACGTGAATACCTACATTGCAACCTACATATTTTTAACTGATTTTTGTTTTTTATTTTTTAATTTTTTATCTGAGTGTTATTTAATAGTAGTTGTTTGTATATCATTATTTAAGGTTATTTATATTCCTGGTTTGTTAGGCTTAAAATATTCCATTGTTGTTGTTGTTTTTTCTTTACATAATCCAGAAATGTTCAATGTCAATTAACTACATTAATCTTGAAGCACATTGTAGTGTCCTTTAAATAATCGATGAAATGGATACCGTTTTCCCTCTATTCCATTTCTTCATTCTTGAGAAAACATGCTTAAAAATATCTGTAATATAGGATTTAGTTCAAGACCATTTGCTGCAAAAAAATTTTAATGTAAGAAATAGGTAAGATAAGCATAAAAAACAAAATAAGAAATTTTAAATGTCTTTAATACTATCTGACACTTGTAATTAAGAAATGTAAGGAAATTTCTAATTCTAATTATTTTGTAATTTTTTTTTATTTTGCTATTTATTACATACTTTATTTTTCTGACTTCTGTATCCCTATTTTTTAAATTTGCTTTCTTTAAATTTTTTGATTTATGGATTAATACATATTGAATGATGTATTTGTTATCATAATAGAAATATTCATCAAAGTATTCATGTTTTTTAATCACTTCTTGAAGCAAAATATGAGATTTTCATTTATTAATTTTACTTTTGTTGTTAGATTCTCAACATTGGCATAAATGTTCAGTCCCTTCAATAGTTTTATTTGGAAAGAAAATAATTGTGAACAATGAAGTAGATGAAAAGTTCTTGAGATAAATAATGTGTATCATGATGAAAGAAGAATCAGATGTATCTTGTCAGAAAGTTACTCTCCTCTACTACACTTAAAAGTTCACAAAAAGAAGTAATATGCGATAATGTGTCATTATGTAGAATTTATATTCAATTATGAAATTCAGTCTTAACTAGTGGCCTGCAGCAGCAAAAATGCTGCTGTGGAAAGTATGGGGGCGAAGAATTGGGAGTAGGGGGGCGAGAGAAAATGGGGTCCTGGAACAGCAAAAGTGACTGTTCTGAAACATCACACATGAAAAATATAGTTTCTTCTTGTCGTACGACGTCAACTGCGTCATAAGCAGTGCCGTACTGAGAATGAGAATTCATTCAGTACGTGCAGAATGAGATTAGACAGAAGAATTTTAATTTTTCAGTCAAAACAGCTCATTGTTTGGTTTTTTCCTGAGATCCTGGGTATCTAATGAAACCATTAAGCACTCTCACATGACCATAGGGTGCTCACGTTTCTCTCAATTACTGCACACACACAAAATTAGTAACAGAGTCTAATCAGGACAGCAACTGCAACCCACCAGCCACAGCAGCCTAGCCTAGCAGCACACAGAACCCTGAACAATATTTCCTTTATTTGCATTTTACATTGAAAATCAAAACTGTTTAATTGTTTTTCTGGAGATCCTGGGAGCTTTTCAGCTTGGTCGAATTCAGTCGCTGTCTGGAGGAGAATTCTAGTGGCCTGATGCTCTGATCGGTAGTTTTCTGTGATTTCTCTGATCAACACCAGGCGAATGTCTGAGCAGTACCCTAACAAATGGGCCACGGACCGCGTGCAATCTTTCCTTCCTCTTCCTTGTTATATCCTCACCCCTTACCCTAACATGCACTACACTACCACACATGCCAGGAGACCGGTCGGGAGCTTAGAGCTTGTCCCGGCTGGGGTTGTGCCCTGCTGGTGGGATATACCTGGTTGTGGGGAAGAGCCTGCTGGTTGACGGTAGGTCAGTGCCGGATCTCACCATCCAACAGGGAAAGATCACTGCCACCTCCTGAGGATAAAACACGCACAATACTTATGGGACTAATGACCTCGGTAGTTGATGCTCCAGGAATCATGATCAATCAGTCAAGATCCTGAGTATCTGATGAACCATTGACATCTCTTACATGGTCATAGGCTAATTTTCTCTGAATTTCTGCATACATTAGAAATTAGTAATACTGATTTATAACTATTCTTAATCAATTATTATTCATCACCATGAATATGAATAAAAGAGCCATGGTGATTGTTGAAAATAGGATATTTGCGTGTTAGCAAGTTGTAAAGCAATCTCGATCTTAAGTAATGAATTGTATATTTTGATTAACACAATTTCTCATTTATTCTGTAAGTGACATCAAAATTAATCTTCATCTTATCAGATTTTTAAAATTTCTGCAAATGTTTGTACAGTGAAACTTCCCTTTAACAGATGGCAATGAGGAACAAAAATTTGCCTGTTAGAGTGGAGTGTCTGATAATAAGATATACATAGAGAGAGAAAGAATGAAAAAAATGGTCAATTGTCTTGAAACAATTTTTAAATTTGTATAGTAAATTCAAAATTATATATGTAGTATGTACTAGTGTTTTATGAAGCTAACATATAACTAATCAAGAGTACACTTACTGCTCTTGGAATGACATAACCTAACATAGCTCACTGAACAGACCGCCTCTCCTCATCAGATCTCATCCAATATTCAACAAATGCCTTAAGATCCTTGAAAACGAATGTGAAGTGTGATGACAATACCAGGCATACATTCAGATAATCAGAAACAAAAAGTAAACCCATGATCAGGGCTATACAAAGCAGTTGATAGAAGAAGAGTTGTAAGCTTGCCTGCTGTTTCCACGGAGAATAAATCGAAGGCTAATCTAAATGGTGATTTGCTTTCCTTGCAGACAGTGTCCACTATACAGAAGTTTAATACTTATTAAAACCAATAGAGATAGTCTGGGAATGTAAAATTGTCTGCTAAAGAGAGATGTCCATTAGAGAGAAATGTCCATGAAACATTTCATTGTAGTTTATCAAGTGAGCAGAGAACTGGTTTTTGTTGTCTAAGGGCAAATGCATTTCTCATACACATACATTTTAATTTTGATGCTGAAATATTATGTTGCACTTATTTGTTAATCTGTTTTATAATTTGGTTATTGTTTAAAAACTATAAATTTGTTTAAATACATTTTAATGAATTCTATTATGTAAACTATTATATTGATTATAATATATTACACGGTTGCTTTAATGGAGTGTTTTTGTTTTCAGAGAGTTGGACCAAGCTACCGTAGTGGTCCAGGGTTCTGTCCAACGATCAATGCAACTGGTGGATCAACAGAAATTTTAGTATCTTCAGGAATCAAAAAGAGCATCAAGGTCAAAGTTCATATTATTGGGGTAAGTTTCAATGAAACAAATTCTTAAATTTTTTTTGTTATTCTTAACTAGCAATTCACTAAGTATCTGAAAAGATATTCTCCTTGTGTAATTATTGGGGATTTATATGTACTAATAATCTATTAAATATGTTTGCAATTATAAATGAACACTTCAAAAATATGTCCTAAAAAAATATATGATGTTACCATCATTACACAGGTTTTCATAATTTTTGCACGAAGTACATTCATCTAGTATTTTACTCTTACTATACCACTCAGTGACATTGTGAAGAGTTGTTTTACTAGACTTAGTTTCCACAATGGAATGCCTGCTGCTAAATATGCTTAACATTTACAGTCCTGAGCCTTTCAATACAAGTTCCAGAATTCTGGACATTTTGAGGCATTTAACCATATGAGAAATTGGTGTATGAATTGGTAGGGATTGGTGTATGAAACTCATGGCAAATAAAATTTGAAACTTACTTAACCAGGAAGAAAATATTGATTTGGGATGCTTAATGAAACTAATGCACTATAAATTTCAATACAATCCATTTTTAATTGCCTGAAAAAACTTCTAGATGCTAATTGTTATATTGAAACACAATTTATTCATGAAAGTAAAGGCTTCCACAGTTAAAATGTTGGCATCTGTACCTAGTATGCGGCATTTCTTGGACAGCCAAGTATAAACAATTTTTAGTCAGGTAGCTTCTGTGTAGTAGACTCTTAAACCAATACTGTATACACAGACGAACAAGAGGAGCCTGATTTATGTGTGATCATCAGCATTACTAATTTTCAAAATGGACTTGATGCCTTATAATACAATTTGCCTGTTAAATATTATGCACAATTCAAATACAGCAAATTGA
>JAHLJT010008446.1:108987252-109007819 GCA_031308135.1 Acheta domesticus
CCAGGGTGTGCTTCTGCGTCGATTTGGCTTGTTTCCGGGGGGCCGCCCCTGGACGGTCATGCTCGCGGGCCCGCCACCCGCGCTCTCGCCTCCGCTTCCACCCTCGCCGCGGCGCTCACCGGCCTCCCGCACCGATTTTCACCTTTCTTCAGGGCGAGATTTGGGCGGGCCCAACGAAGGTAGGGGCTGTGAGGCTCCGGGCGAGAGCCGTAGGGCGGGGGGGGGGGGGGACAAAGAAGAAAGGACGACCGGCGGTGCCTCGCGCTTCTTGAAGTCTGATCGCCGGCCCTCCCGATTTCGGCGGCTTACTGGAAACGGATCAAGCAAACAATTGAACAACGCCCTGCCCAAGGGCGGTGGGAAGCGAACGCGAGTAAAGCTTGCAACTTACATTCAAGTCCGTAGAACATGGGACACCGAAAAGATTTCTTCCAAAATTTGTCGCATTTTCTTGACAACCTCCATACAGTTTTTATGTTACCTAGTGTCTTGGTCAAATATGACCAAATCTACAACCTCAAAATACTATTCATTTGCCGCAAGTAATAAAATCGCAAGATATAGCATAATTTTGGTCTCGGTGGCTCTTTAGAGCAAAGGTAACAAAAACCTTCAAGAACATATTTCCAGAATTTTATGTCCAAACGATATATATAATTCTCTCGCAACCATTGTGGTTTGTGATGCATATCGTGTGTTCCTAGGCCCCGTATGAACACAAACTCCCGATCATTCATTTCATCTCCAAGCCAAGCGCATCTAGCCGTCGAAGCCAAGACTTTGTCACTGCAGAACCCGTTCTTGAGAACGGAGAATGCTGCGGGCGTCGTGCCCCGATTTCGTTGGCCGCCGCCGCCGCCGCTGCCGTTGCCCCCCACCGCCGCCGCATTCCGAGGGCAGGCGCCGGCGGAAACCACCTCGCCGCCGCCCCCGCTGATCGGCTGAGGCGCGGCAATTTCCCGTCTCCCTCGATGGAAGGAATCTCGCGCCCGCCCCGCTTCCGCCCCTTCCCTACGCCCGCTCCCGCCCCCGCCCCCGCGCCGGCCACCATTCCCGCCTCCGCGCCGCAGAAGGATACTCGCAACGACCCGAAACGACGCTTTAGCAGGAAGGCCGGATGTTCTTACGGGGTCGCTCGGAGCCTGTGGACTCGAGCTGCGCTAAGTGCTTTCGTGCGCGTAATCCTCAAATGGGAAACTGGCATGGGATTTTTTAACAATACCACTCTCTCTCTCTCTCTCTCTCTCTCTCTCTTCTTTTCTGGTTTCTACAAGATAGAAAATCACATCAATTGCCAATGTCACACTGATTTTAAAAATTATACTGACGAATGATTTACTTCAAATGATTAACAAAAATATTTTTGGATAATTTTACTAAGACGAAAAATACGTCCTTAAAATAAAAAACAACAAAATATTACGATTAAAAGAAAATAATAATTTTCTGTGTAATCGTATATTTCCTCTATTGCGTGAAATATGTTTTACATCGGAGAGGTGTTGAAAACCTACTGAAAGTAGGTTAAATGTTAAATTATGTAGGTTAAATGTTAAATTACTGAACTTGCCTCGTACTGTGTTCTATGAGATAGAGATGCAACGCTATCCGCAACCATCACTTCATCCATTATCAAAACTAATTTCCACTTAATGAGCAATGATTATAATTACATTGCAACGTACAGCTCTACATGAAAGAACTAACTACAATCCTCTACCGGAGATAGATTCGGCTGTTGCGACGGCGGCACCGGGCTGCCAGGGTCATGATCGCCACGAAGAATCGTATTTCCAATCTTTTGGACATGAGATCAAAAAAGAAGCATATACACATTAGCTAGCTGGCGGGGGGCGGAGGATTGAGATCTGGGCGGTGCTGGACCAGGGCGGCACGGGATGGAACGGGATGGGATGGGCAGAGAGAGGAAGAAACGAGACACAGCA
Organism: Acheta domesticus; assembly: GCA_031308135.1. Classification (NCBI taxonomy): domain Eukaryota; kingdom Metazoa; phylum Arthropoda; class Insecta; order Orthoptera; family Gryllidae; genus Acheta; species Acheta domesticus. The sequence goes on from JAHLJT010008446.1 coordinate 108,989,199, forward strand.
GGACACGGGGCATGGAAGAAACGAGGCGGGCGGGGAAGAAGAGGAGCAGTGTGGAATGAACGGCGGGGTGCGGGGCAGGGAAGGGAAGGGAAGAAACTGAGCGGGGAAAGGAAGAAACGGTACGGGACGGAAAGGGGATGAGGCGGCACGGGGCGGGTGAGGGCGAGGGTGAGGGCGAGGGCGAGGGTGAGAGTGAGGGTGAGGGTGAGAGTGAGAGTGAGGGTGAGGGTGAGGGTGAGGGTGAGGGTGAGGGTGAGGGTGAGGGTGAGGGTGAGGGTGGCGAGGAAGTGAGGTGTGCGGCGATGAGCGGCGGTGAGCGGCCGGGTGCGGCGTGGCAGTCCGGGCCGAGGCCAGCCAGGCCGCGCAGGGCCGGCATGCCCTGCAGCCTCTCCGCTCGACTGTACGTAACCTGCGCATTTAATTAGGCCGCCCAAGGGCGAGGGGCTTTGAGTTCCGTTTCATAATTTCGCTCGCACGACGGCCACGTGCGCGGCTGCCCGTGGCCGCCCACGCACCCTCGCCTCGCCACCGTCCCATCCGCGCCACGCCCCTGCGAGAAATGCGATCACAAAAAAGGATACGTGTGCCAAGAGGGTTTTTTTTGCACGTTGTTGTGCGCGAATTGGATGCAAAGAACCACGCAGAGATAAAGCGCGAACTCGAACTCGAGCTTTTTCTCACAAGCAAGCTTTCTAAAGATTTTTTTTTCGAGATTGTCCCGATTCATTTTTCACACGTTTTGTTCAAACAGTTGTTTTGCACTAGGAGCTTGATTCAAAACAATCTAATATCAAACCACAAATTAGTGTCAATGACCTATTGACATTTATGTCAAAAGTAAACTGTACCTGAAATGCAATGAACTTTACACTTGGTATTGGAAAAGTCTGAGATGTAATGGCAATTTCAGTGAAAAGGAACAAAATGTTCGGTCCGGGTAGCAAGCAATACATTTGAAATAACCCCTGCCGGCAGGTCCAATTTTGTTATCTGATGTTGACCAGACAACCTCCGCATTACGTAATTCGTACGATAACCAGAATTAATCGCAAGTGAACACATAGAAAAGCGGTTACCCACAACAGCCCATGTTTTACCTTTTTACCTTCACAGAACAGTTTTAGTAGTGTTTTAGTAACATAATAGAGCCCGTGTAATCACCCACAGTGGGCTATATGGTATGCAGGACATTTATTTATCAGCGTGTGTTCGCGTTATTGGTATCGAGAAAATGTGGATAGCTATTTGCTCCCATCGCATGCCTCGACACCATCAGGTGTGATTTAGATTCTATTCAGTAATTGATCTACCGCCAATGCGACCACAGACGAATTACTTCCGAACAGCCATCTGTCTTCTGAAAGGTCAATATATCCAAGGCTTTCCGACGACCGCACGTTTCTTGCGTTACGAAGGGCTTTTTTATTCGATTTCGGAAGACCATGAATGAAGCGAGGTACAGTTATTTTATTCGAACCGACAAAGTAAGGTGCTTGTCAGATTACCGCGCAGAGCACCGTTCTTAATTTCAAGGAGAATACGAAAATTCGCCCCTTAAGAACAAAAATTAACGTTATTCCAACACTTGCCGCCAGATAGAACATCGATCTTCTACCCGAGTTTCATAAATACCGTTGCTAAGGCGATTTGCTGAGACGGGGCGACGGCGTCTGCCACTGCATCATCCGAACCGCCACGCTGGGGAAGGACAGATAAAATGCGAATTTCCTATTGCGGTTCTTTCGTTAAGCGGAGCCGGCGCGCCGCCGCAGTGCCCCGTCGCGGCTGCCGCCCGGCGAGAATGGAAAGAAGCGGGCGCGAAGATAGAGGCGGAAGGAAAAGGCGAGAGGCGGGCGAGGAAATGAAGAGAAGGGAAAGGAAGCGACGGGAGGAGGGCGGGGTGCTCCGTCGCCGACGAGCGACGGCGCAGACACGCGCAGGGCCCCGCCCTGCCCCACCCCGCCCCGCCTGGCCCCGCCAGGCCCCGCCCGCCTCCGCACCTCGCCCACACCCGCTCCCGCTCCCTCCGCACGTTCGCAACACTAATTTAAAAATGAATCTACTTCTCTCGGCACGACTCTGCCTTTCTCGGGAGCATGGCTCCAATCTACACATACTTCATCTCGTGCTAGAAGCAGTTATTTAGGTAGATTGAAATTGACTTCAAGACAGACAGTTACACGCTTCTCCCAAGAGAAAAAGTTAGGTGCTGGTCTATCCCATGGGTTCAAAGCGTTTTACTCTGAAATGTCATTGAGAATCTTAGAAAAGGTAAGTAGGATGCCGCTAATGAAATCTGCAGTCTAAAATAAGTTTTAATGGGAGGAGTAAAGTACCTAATTCAGACTTCTGAAAAGGAATTAGACCTCTTTTTTAAATTACGTCTCCATATTGGAATTACTTGAATTAAAGAAAACCAGGCCCACTAAAAATGTCTCTTTACATTACAAATGAAGAAAACAATATTTATACCGCCACGTGTTGGACTCGCTAAAAAAGTTACTACAGCAATAATTCTGTACCTCACTTTTGTCGATGTACTTGTTGCTCGAAACCTTACATTTCTGAATATCGCGACGTGAAGGAAAGAACGCAAAAGTTCAGCATGTGAAAGTTTCAAAGGAAAAGGATGACGGTGACAATGTAGAAGTGCATGTGTGGGAGGTAACCACATGGTTCTTCTGGTCGGAAAGAACGAAGTAGTGCTCGAACGTGCATTGAGAGTTACTACGAGTTTATTTCCAGACCTTGTTAAGTGTTGAACGTGGGCAACACATCCCACGAAAGTTACAAAATACACGCACTAGACGGACGGAATGTACGCGTTTCTCTAGAAATGAACGCATTTTCAAGTTAATTTACGACAAATGAATTAACTTATTGAAAACGCTGTAACATGGGAAATGGAACAAGCAAGAAAAAAATACGAGTGCCAGAAAGTCATGAGAATTACTAGTTTCAACATTATATCTTCGTTTACAAATAAAATTTTCGAAAATGAAGATTAGTTCCTCCTTATACGTTCACGAAATGGTAAGTCACAACACTACACAGGCCTGCAGCAAATGATACTACCCCTTCCCAGCATCTCGAACAAGGACCTCGCCGAAAATATTTTTCGCCGTTTGCTCTCCACGTTTCGCCTACATTTCGAGCTGTTGTAATAACAGTGTTTCAACCGATCTAGAAACCAGTGATGTTTTATCATAGCGCGAGAAAGCGCCATTCGCAAATTCGCCGCCCGCTATGTTCCCAGACCTTACGCCAAGCGTTTTCCAATAAAATACGCGAAACAATTGTTTTCACGAGCGCCGCGGCTCCGTATATTGCTCGCGGACTGCGCGCCGGCGATGTGTGCGAACGGAAATCAATTTTTGTGGCTGCGGCAGCGAACGGCCGCGGGCAGCGCCCGGCCTCGGCCCGGGAAACGTCCGCTCCTTGGGATACCAGTTGCTTCACGGGCCCTCGCGAGGAGCCGTTCCGTTGGCCTTCGGGGAGCGAATCTGGACGCCCCCCACGCTCCCGCGCACGGCGGCTGGTTGGAATTAACACACCGACTTTTTTTTTATTATGACTGCTCTCCAAATACGGAAATCGTGTAAATGTGTACGGAAATCGTGTAAAAACTTGAACAAGTGCGACATCAACAGAAAGCCAATGAAACTATCGTTTCAATAGAAACGTACCTATAATTCAAACACTTAAGCATTACCTGTATATTCTTTCGGTGAATTATTGTAAAGTCCTGATTAAGTTTCTGTGTTTCTTACATTTCCGCACAGGGGCGTTCCGAAGGGGTGGGGATGCAGCTGGGACAACTTGTTCCAGGGGCCCCGCTTTTTTCCTTCATTCAAAACAAAAAATGCATTTACATCTAATTCAAATTAACGCTATTCGTTATTTCTGTTGCATGGAGAGATGCATTATGTTTGCTGCACTGCAGGGAGAACACTTTTGTTTGAAAACAAGGGGCTTCCACTGATCTAGTGCCCAGGTCTCGCATGTCGCATTCGCTCATCTTCATCATTATTAAACAAACATTTTCTAACAAACAGTCATCTCGTATTACACGACAATATCTCAAAGTCACTGCACGACATATACATCCTCATAGTTTTTTTTTCCCTAACACTTTCAAGTACTAATCTCCCGCGAATAAAATCTTAATTCTGTCAATTGTGCAGGCAATAACGACGAAGTGCCATCGCTCGGCGCGCTAGGTATCGTGCTGTCTGCTCGGAGGTGCGGCAGTGACATCTTCCGCGTTCATCGCACAGTGCGAGGGCGAGAGCGAGGGCGATCGGGGAGTTGTGGGCGGGGGTGCAGGAAAAACGAAACCGCGCCCGCGCCGAAATCAATACGGGAAATGTTCTCATCCGCATCCGGCTGGCAGAACGCGCCCTCTCCCTCCGTGCGCGTGTGTGAGCGGGGTCGGGGGCGTCAGGCGAAGTGGGTGGACGTCGCGCAAGGCGGGATGGAGTGATGCGACACGGGCAAGGGCGAGGGCCGAGACGCGACGGGGCGGGAAGGGACGGGGCGGGGAGGGGAGGGGAAGGACGGGGCTGGGCAGGGCGGGGCGGGGCGAGGAAGGACAGAAAGAGACGGGGGCGGGAAAGGATGGAAAGATAGGGAGCGGGACAGGATAGCATGGGGCGAAGCGGAACGAGGGGCGAGTGGGGCGGGTAGAGAGGGGCAGTGGCAACGGGAAGGAAGGGAGTAGTAGGAACGGGAAGGGGTGGGACGAGGCGGGATGGGATGGGGTTCTGCGGAGGCGAACCAGGATAGAACGGGGCGGGAGGGGAGCGCGTTCGCCATAGAGTCGCCGGGATTCGCGGCCGACTGCTGCGTGAGGCAGTGCGCGGGAGCCCGGCCGAATCCCGTGGCGCGCCGCCGTGCCTCACCACGCCGCGCCGCGGCCGTCGCGTTGTGGGTCGGGCTGCCGGGAGCCGGGAGCTGGGCGGCCGGTGACACGCAACACATTGATCTTCATTGGTTGCGCATTGCGGGCGTCCGCAGGCTAGGCAGTGGCGGTAGTGGTGGTGTCGGCGACGGTGGCAGTGGCGGCGGGCAAAGGTGGAAGAGACGAGGAGGCGATGGATAGGACCCTGAAGGAGGCGTTGCCGTAGGGGGTCGAAATGGTTTCTGTCGGGGAAGGCGGTGGCGGAGCAGGGGGGAGAGCGTGCGGGTGGTGGTGGCAAGGGCATCGGATCGCCGGTCCCGCCCTTCCACACGCCGAGTTTCGGCCTCGGCGCCCTTTTACTTCAACTTCTCCCCCACCCCACCCCACCGTCTTCCCTCCGGGCGGATAAGGGCGCCGCCGTTTATTGCCACGCGGGGAGGCACGCGTGCGGCTGGAAAGGAGGTCCTCTCCGCGCCCGACTGACACTTCCAACAGACCACCCGACAATCTCGCGGCGGCCGGTCTGCGGGGTGGGGCGGGGGGTGGGAGCGAGGCAGGATGAGGTGCGTGGCGCGGAATGAGGGTTCGCTGGCGCAAAAACACCTCCCCGGCCGAGAGCATCGGATTCTGATGGACACTGCGGCCGGGCGCTGAGCGAGGAGGTGCGGGAGCACCAGGGCAAAGAGTACGCGAGGAAAACGCTGGGGTCATGTGAATACGGAACGTAGTGTCCGTAAAAGAAATACACGTGTGCGAAGGGAGTGAGTAAATGAGAAGACAGGCGGTCAAACTCGCATGAAGATCAATGTGTCAATACACACAGACCCACATATTCGTATTTGCAAAGCAGCAAGGCATAATTCTGCAACTAATGATGTTACCACTCTTAAAGCACAAAAGATTCTGGAAAGAACAGTGAACCTATTTTGCTATTCCTATTCATTAAAACGATTCATTGCAGGTGCTCTGGAACATCTATAATCTAAACTATGACACCACAAAGCTAGACCGACCTTTAAAAGAGCAACTGAGGCGTCGCGCCTCGTCGCTGCATACGCGGGTTGGATGAGGCGAAAGGGCGCAGAAGTCCCAACGCGGAGACAATACGGTCCGAGGAGAGAAGGAGAGATGGGAGCTCTTCACCCACCCCCTAGTGAGGCGTGTTGCCCCCCCTCCCCCCGCCGCAAACTGCCGCGCGTTCCGCGACCCAGCGGTCGGCGCGGCAAACCGATGGCTACCGCGTTCATTTTTTACCGCTTTCTGAATTTTTCACATTCAATTACAGACCACTTTCTCAAATAAGTCAATAGCGATTTTATCGCCGGTGGTATTATTACTACAATTTGTTTCACAACACAATTTAATTTAATCCCTAATTCCGGCCCTTTCCCGAACGCTTCCAATGGACCCGATTGTTTTCATGCTGTGCAGCGAAACGAGGGGGTTCTCGGAAAAGTCTTTTTCGCTTGATGCACCATCAAAATTTAGTATTGATGAAAGCGCTTTTGATACGATAATCTCGTCATGCTTACGCCTCAGCAGCGGTTTGAAATTGCTTTCCAAATATTTTCACTTCCCTGTTTCAACTATTGGTCGGAATTCTTCTTAAAGACGCGCATGCCACGGTTTGATAGCGTTTCCTCGAGGGGAGAAGCTTAGCGATTTTAAAATCACTCTCGTTTTCAATTTTATAGAAATCGCTTGGGATTATTTCTTGTTTACTCCAGTTCCCTCTATTTGCTTAGGTTCGTTTCAAATATCGTGCCAGCTTTATATATTTTTCCCAAAGAGTGTTTTCTCGATTTCAAGCAAAAAAAATCTGTATGTTCTGCGATATAGATTACATTCTTCTCTGGGGATGTTGTGAATCTCCCCGACAAGCGAATTTCTCCTTACCTTTAAAAATTCAACATTACAGTCGCTTCTTTGAAATACGATGCATTCCACCATGTACTCAACGAACGATGTGGATAATGGACTTAGACATCTCTTTCATAAAACAGTGATGCAGATATTCCTTGGTTTCTTCACGATAAGACTTCTCGAATCTTCACGATATTCATTTGCATTTTAATATTCTACAAGCACACACAATGGAGGAAGTTGCAGGCTATCCATAAGAAAATATGAAGAATAAAACAAGCTATAAGCTTACTGAACGTACAGAAAAAATTGTAAGTACATAACAACCGAATTTTAAAACTAGTTGTGCTACAACACTACTACACGGTTATGCTACTACACGGTTACGTAACATTACGACATAACTAGCAGAACTTATGCAATAATTTAGCCCACCTGAATTTGACTTCATAGATTTTTGCTGTCAGCGCCACGTCTCTTCAATGCTACTATTTTGCACACTTTGAAAAAAAACTTTTTCGGTATCAGAGGTCTACCAAACATGCAATTCAGTCAAAAGCTTGGCATTGATTTTTTGAAGCATTACATAACTTTCTATAAGACATGTATATACTAGTATACGAAAAAATAAAATGAGATAATATAATGTTTCTCATTTTCTTCTCTCCCGATTTATAAGTATTCAGTGATTCTAAAAGGGCCAAAAAATATTCCCTCCCTCCCTTTCCCCTTCCCGTAGAGACACATTTCTTCGGAGCGAGCAAAGCCTACAACCCGTCACGCGAGATCTCCCCTCCGCGGATGGCAGGTGGCATGGAGACGAATGTTTGCAGTTTGGGACAAATCTCTTCACGAGGCGAGAGCGGGGGAGGGGGAAACCGAGGCAGGGGGTTTCGAAAAAAAGAACCTCCTCCGCACTCCGAGGGGGGAGGGAGGGGCGCCCCGGGGGACGTCGAGAGCGCACCCACGCTCTCGGGGCGGGGCGAAGCGACGTAATAATTTTATCGCCCCACAATAACTACAAGTAATGAATAAGAAAGCGACAGAAGATACGGCAGGGGGGAGTGGATAAAGCGTTTTCTATACGTGCGGTCCACGCTCCCGCCCCCTCAATTCCATCAAACGATTTCCGCGCTAACTTCATTTCTGGGCTGACGACGCCACGCCCGCCCGCGCGTGCCTTCGCCCCGTGTCAACGTGTTTGCGCCAATATTTTCAGACCGCTTTGCGCTTCGGAACCTGAGTCACGCCGTACAGACGGAACATAAAAAGCAAGTGACATCACGCGCTAATGCGAAAACAGGATAGAGCCTCGCTGCCCAGTCGAAATGCGCTCGTGATTGCGAACGCCTCTCGGAATTACGTCACCGTCAATACAAATAGAAAATACACTCAATTGAATTCGGGTGTTAAGCACACATGCGAACTGAAAAGAAAATATACTGTCGCTGGAAAATAATATTTGAAATGGCCTTTAACAGAGTTACAATGCATTTCAGAAAATGTTTATTGCACAATTGACTGTAATTCTATAAAATATTTCTTTAGTGCTGTTCATATTCAAACATTTCAAAGAACAACCGGAATAACTGTAGAAGAATAAGATCAAAATTATTCAAATTATATCGGAAAATCGTGAAATGAGCCCTTTCAAGGGAATTTGGTATCCATTTTAACTTTGGACACAGTAAGACCTGCGTTCCGTTCCGGATGTTATTCTGTCATTCGCGATGTATACTTCAAATAGGTGCTCTACTAGTAAAGAATTATCAGAGAACCAATCGCCGTACAGCTGTTACGGTGGGGCGATACATTAATCAATAATTTTTGTAAGTGAATTGGAACTCCCATGACTAAAAACAGAAGTACATAAGACTTCCATTGCATTACAGAAATACCATCAAGATAACGAATTGCTACATACTTTAATGACTATTTACACACAATTTTTAAATTTCGTAACACGCAAATGTCTGCATGTGAGCAATCAAAACGTCCTTTCGGCCCGATTCCTCAACGCAACGTACACGCGCCACTGCGCCCAGCCCAGACGGCGGCCCGCGCGCCCGTGACGCCACCCGCCCGGAGCGTCCGGGGGCCAAACGCGCGCGCGACCAGACAGGAGCCAGACCGGCGACGAGCACGCGCCGCTGGCGGGGCGGAGCTGAGCGCCGGCCAGGACGGGCGTCGCGGTACGCCAGGTCAGTTCCCCGACGCCTCCCGCCATCCTTGGACATCATCCAGGCGCCCCGCGGCAGCGGGCCTTTCACAAACACCGGCGACGTTGATTCATGGGATGCATCACGCGAACAATGCTTGATAATTGACTTGTCTTCTACGATGATGTCTGCGCATAATGTGCAGGCTATTTCTTCTGGATATTAATTGGGCACCGGTCCAAGGCGTGATCTTGCTGCCGCAGGCGAGTTTTCAACGGGTAGCAACGTTTCCCAATACGTTTACTATCGATCGGATGATGGGCCATTAAGTCTGTTTCGTTTTAATTTTCGGGCGTACCGCTCTGAAGATTTCGGACCGGAAGAATAATCTGGCAGGGTGGCGGGTGAAGCTGAACTGGGCCAAGCACTAGGCGGGCCAGAAGGTTGTTATTTCGAGAAATAGAAGCCGTTGAACGGGTATGACGTCAAGCCCCTAACGTGGCAAGTGGCCTCAGCGACGACGTTGGGAACGCCCCGCTTAGAACGGTCGACCACATGTTTGCTCCCTTACAGGCAATACAGATCAATAAGAAGAAGGAACATACGCCGGCCGCAGACTACGTCTTCATCAACCGAGGATGCTTCCATTGATTTATAAAATTAAAGTACAAATCGGACAAATCCATGACAAATAGAGTCTGATTCAGTCCACTGCAAAATATATAAAATGTAAGCATTAGTGTATGGCCATCATATCTAATAAAAAAGCTCCACAGTAAATAATATTGTGCATTATTCAAACAAAGTTGGTAAAAATAACAGCTAACGATGATGGTCGTAAGTCATTATTAATGATGCGTTAAATCCTTTGATACTCTCTCATAAGAAAACATGTCATCTACAATACTGTGTCAATTGCCTGTAGTCCCGCAACAAAATCGTTAACAATTATATTCTTTAATGACTTCAAAATTTTCCTCTTCCCCATCGATGCTATTTATAAATTGCATTATAGCACCAGGCTCGAATTCTGAAGAAAGACTTTTGCGCGCGAACGAACGCAACGCGAAAATACCGCGTAAACACAGGCGGTGAAATCAAGCGAAACTCGTCCACGAAAATACGGCAAAACACACGTCAAAATCCTTAAATAATCCAACTTTCTCTCGCCGCACGGATACAAAAAAGCAGCCGCTTTGGAAAGATACAATACGCATTGTGGTTACGAAAAATTTCGCCGCGCACCTATAACGTTTCGAATTTCCACTTCCGCGCGGCCACGAGGTCGGCAGCGGAAAGGTGGCCGCAGCCCTGAGGGGTTGAGATCCGCTAAAGGGAGCGGCGGAGGGGGTGAGGGGCGGACGAAGGAGGGGCCGACGCACTCGGCGCCTGGGGCCGAGGAGTCGAAATCCATTATCCGGTCTAGAACTCGAGCGAAATGTGCTGAAAGCGCACCTCCGCGGTGCGGCTCGCCCATGGAAGTGCCCGTTACATATTAAGCACTTTATGGCCTCCGCCCACGGGTTATTCCGCGAAATGAAATAACGATGACATTTCTCTCTTTCCGTCGCGCCGTAACCACCACCGCCGCCGCCGCCCTAGCCACGTTCCGCGCCCGCGTCCGAAGAGCCTGTCGCAGGCGCTGAAATGAAGTCGAGTGGGCGGAGGCGGGAGCGTGGGAGGAGTCAGGGGGCGGGAGAGGGAGAGTGCGTCGGGGACGGATGAAGGAGAGGGCGAGGGCACGACGTCGGGGGGCGCCTTAAAGAGGGATATTTGTGGAATGGAGTAGACGCGACGGCCAGACGCTCGCCTGCCTGTCCCGCCTAACATGATTTGAAAGTAAAGACGGTGGTCCCGGCAGTCCCGTTCCCTGGCGGCTCGGAAGTGGGGTCCATGGTACAAAGATCAGAGGATTCATAATATGGCGGGTGAGTTTTCGCCTTGTCCGCTCAGGTCCACCAACGTCAGAGGTCACAGACTAAGATGGCTACTTCAGACGGACGAAACACTCAGAAAAATGACGATTTGGTGCACGTGTAGGAACTATTATTTTAAAGATTGCCCCAAAAGGTATTTTTATATTTAAAAAGATAACATGTTCGAAAACCTGTCTGAATAATTTCCTCTCTGACATAGAGGGGGGACCACAGGAATTATTATGACTGTGCTGTAGAGAGATGTATAATGCAATACGGTTCCATATGTATCATGGGGACTCCCATATCAGAATCTAACGAGCTGGACGCAGGATAGTCGCGAGCAACGAGTAGGAATAGGGAGTAGGAGAAAGAGAAGATTAATGGAATGATCTCGTGGAAACGACGCCAGGAAGGCAGGGCGGACCGATGTGGGTTGTTGGGATGTACCACGAAGACCAATAGCACAAGATGCAAATCGGGAACGCTGAACCTGACGAGAGATGAGCTGGGCAAGAGGTGTCGAGAATGGGGAGGGGAAGGGGTGGAGAGAGGCCGCAACGGAGAGCGCCGAAGGGGCTGCGGGGCGCGGGGGAGGCGAAACGGCCCCGAGGCGACGGGTGGCGCGTGAGGGAAGATATTAAGGGATCGACTGGCGGGGGCCTGGTTAATCAATAGACGGCGGCAGTGACACGGCGGGGCCGCGGCAGACAGGGCGTCGCGACGCCACCTCTGCTGCCCCCGCCGCCCCCGACGTCGACGTCGTCGGCAGCGTCCCGCGCGCGCCAGCGCAGACGCCTCCATCCCACAGCGCGCCAAAGGCTGCCGCTGAATAGAAGAGCCAAGTTCGCGCGGCGCGGCGTTCTACGCCTCGCAAGAAAGGCAGCCGCGAGCCCCCCCGCGTCCCCGCCCTTCCCCGCCGGCAGCTCTATGCACCGCTGCCTCATTACTCGCTTCGCCCTCGCTCACAGCAATGCCGAAACAAACTCGACGAAATGGAGAGCAGCTATCATCGCCGGCAGAATTCAGGACGCGAGCTGTCGCAATCTCACCTGCTGCAAGAGATACGACACCTACTCACTAACATCAAACAGTCTGTGCAAGTTTGCACTAAATTAGGGATAGCATTCAAAAAGACATTAGTCATCAGAATTATCAAATCAAATCTGAAGCACGTTTGCCAGGGCACATAGTTCCTATTGCATAGGAGAGAATATTTCTTGTCAGTTAATGTTTCCAACATGGCTCGTTGCTCTCTTTGGTCACAATTCAACCATGATTAGTAAAACAAAGGGACGGGGATTCCAGAGCTCAAGAAATTGTGTGCATATTGTACTATCGCTCCCCATTCGTCACACTGTCTTCTGTATTTGCTATCAATAAGTGAAAATAAAATTAAAAAGGCAAACTCTCACCATATTTTCCTCAATTCATGAACAGATTGCACTGGACACAGTTTTCGATTAAAATTATTTTGCTTGTAAAGTTTGAGAAATACAAATTAATTGACAAAATGGCTTCAAAACCAAAGTTTAATATACACGGACATGTTCATATTATATAATTGATGCAGTGAGTAGAAATGGATAAATTTTTATCAATACATTTTCATACACCAATTTTGAATAAAAAAGAAACTGCATTTAAAAGAAGTTAACAACTGACACAAATTTTATTTTCGAGATCATTAAATAGTACTGTGAAACCTTTCATGTATCTATACATTTATTTTAGCAAATAGGTCGTTTTCCAACAGGAATATATGCTCTCACTACCAGATGTGCTGCAGTTTCAGTCTACAAAAGACTGTGAAGACTCGAAGAGAAAGTAATCTAGCCAACTGTCTGTCGCATTCAGTCGCTTGCACAACATATGAAACTGCGCAGCTTCCCGGAAAAAGTCCGCTGGGCTGGTGTCTAAGCGACAGCGAAGAATCGAGCACTTCGGACTCACGGAGTCAAAGGGAGTTCTCCCAACTCGTCTTTCCAAGAAATACTAATATCCTGCTCTCTAAAAGCATCGTATTGTCGGAAGTTAGCAAAGGCAAACGTTAAAAGGAAACCTAAAGAACTCTATACAACGTACCGTAGATCAATAACTTACATTAAAAAAAGTAATTATAAAACGTAATGATTTAGGAACTTACCATAAGGAAAAAGATAACCTCCCCCCGGCAAAATTAGGTAAGAAACGTGCAGAAAGAAATGCAATCACAAAGTATGCAGGGCGTGAGAAACTAGAGCTCACGTACTACAGTCTTGTGTGTTTTACGGGAGCTGCCGATCGAATGGCGTGTTTCACGTGAACAGAAATGGATTTTTTAAAATTCGTTGTAAATCAAAATACTAATTGATTTTCAAATCCAAATAAATAATTAACTTCTAAAAAATAAATTTGACATTTTGTTTTCGTTCATGAGAAGTGTTGAGAAATCGTAGGAATCGCTTCAACAGCTATTTCCGCCTTGTCCGAAGGGCCGAGAATTCTGCAGCGCAACGTGGTCCGAGGGCAATAGCTAGGGCTACGTTTAGGGTTGGGATTGAGGTTGGGCTAGGAAAGAGGGCGAGGGCGAGGGCGAAAGCGAAGGCGAAGGCGAGGGTCACGGCTAGATCGAGGATGACAGCTTGGACTTGGGCGAGAGTAAGGACGATGGTTAGAGTGAGGGTGTGGATTAGGGGGACAGGACGAGGATGAGGACGAGGGCCAGGACGATGGCGAGGGCGAGGGCGAGGGCGAGGGCGAGGCCGAGGGCGAGGCCGAGGGCGAGGGCGAGGCACGGCAAAGCGAGGGCGCCGCCTGCGACGGGCGCGACCGCGGCGGCGACCAGCGGCACCCGGGCTTCCGACACGCGGCGGGCCGCGCTATTGAGCGGGCCCCACGGCCGCCGCCGCCCCTCCGCCGCCTTCGCCCCCGTCCTTGTCCCCACCCCCGCAACCGCCGCCCTCGCGCTCACCCTCGCTGCGCCCGGCCCAGCCCCGCCCCACCTCACCCCGCGTAGAGCAGGCGCTGGTGCCACCTGCTAAAGGAGACGAGAAGGTGGGGTGGATCCGTTCCAGCTGCTGCGAGAGGCGATGTCGGCGGCGGAGGCGGTGGCGTTCTGTTCGGCTGCACTCGCTGGCGGATCCCAACAATCACCACATCCTCCCTTCTTTTCCACAAGAAAATGTATAGACCGTTGCTTAAACGACAGTTAATGTTCTTCAACGAAATGGGTTGCCTCTTTCAAGTTTTATGCTTCCGTTCTACTTTACCCCAACAAGCTGGAGCTGGTAGTACTTGAACTCAATGACTTATTCAGCGACTTAATTGTGGCGATTACTGCAGAGTTGTCATTCTCCAGGAACGCCTCGCTAAGTACTACAATATTCAACCTTCCATATTTCAAATACTTTTAATTCCCTGACAAATGACTGAAGTGCCAGTTCAGCAAAGGCGTTCATAATGTGTTTACGTTTCAAAACTTGGGGAAGGACTGCCTGTTTCTTTTGCTTTAGCGTTGTGAGACGCCATTATTCGAACCGGCAGACTCCGGTACGGATGAAAAAACGAGGTTACAACAGCACCAAAAGCCAGCGTTGCGCACGGAGGGTTGGGGAGCGAAGATCGGCGAGATCCGTACTGTGCACGCAGAGCTCTACCGTACACCTGGACTGGCGTCGCCGCGCCTCGCCGGGGCATAACGTGGAATTTTTATTCGAGCTCGCGTACTTCGCACCTCCCCACCCCCGGGGAGCCGTACTACGCAGGGCGTCTGAGCGTGTCTCACCGCCAGACGCGGGGGCGCCCTGGTCTCGCGCGGCAGACCGCGCCGCGGCAAGGTTTCGCGAATATACGGCGGCGCGTACTCAAGGCCATCGTCGCGATTTGCAGCCGCGAGAGAAAGGCTGACGCTGCAAAACCAAATAAAACTGAAATAACCAAAAATCACGCTAATGCACGGGGTCGATATATTTTGCAGGATCGATGGTCGAGGGTCGATGATATTTTGCAGGGTATCAATGATGATTATGGGGTCGATGAAATGAATGACCAAATATGAATCGACGCCTGATCGGGAGTAATCAACATCCCATTGATTACAAAAAAATATTAATGAACTTAACTGTTTCCTGATATACAGCAACAACACGTATAATAAATTACACATTCGCTCCTCTTCTTACGTATCCGTCGTTTATCTTTAAGAATTAGAATGTTTAGAAAACTCAAGAAATTATAGCTATGCATTCACAACGATACTCTAACGCGCAAGAAAGTACGCTGCGCAATACGTACTTGAGAAATGTAATGGCCAATACTAAAAAAACGCAATATTTTATAACCAATCTTTTCAATGAATATTAGAAACTCAGCTACTCAAACGTAGAAGCGTCTTCGATCATTGAAAACTGCAATGTTTACGAGAATATTGGTGTACGAAATTATTATTATCAAGGTGTTCATTGTATCACGATTATAGGCGCTGTACAATATAGACAAAACGTAAACGTGGAGGTGGATGAAGGGATCGATGAAGAAATGGCTGGGAATTCTAGCGCCAATGTGTTGAATTAGAAACATTCGCCTATCTTTCAAATATGCAGTACCCGCGTGACCAAAACCGAGCCAATGGAGATTCGAAGCCTGACCATGAAATAATAAATGACTTTCATTTCCCGCCTCGAACACAATGTTTTCTTTTTTATATTATATTTATTAGACACTAATGCGATGGTGCTACACCACATTTTAACTACCCACTAGTAACGCCAGCTATAGGATGCACGTGATCAGAAAGCACCTCCGCTCTTCTGTAATCCAATATCCGTATCGTAGAGTATTATTAAAACTACACGCGTTAGTGTATCAAGCATACATCTCATGTTTCGGGAGTTGAAGTTCTTGCTGGTCGTTCGTCCAAGTTCCGTGTTCCCTTACAGACAACTTCACGGTGACCTGTGTCAGAATAGATATTTTGCAACGCACCAGAGAAAGCAATTAAGACGCTCGACTTTCTCGAATCACGACCGCAAGACTGCCGTCTTACGCGGAGGTTTCCACTGGCCCACCCACCCAGCTAACCATTACGCGAAAGCTGCCCGCGAAAACAGTTTGCATTCCGGGACAAACGCTGTTTTCGCGAATATAAAAAAAACACGACTGATGTAGAGTGTATTTCTGGGACAAGCTCGGGTATAGATGAATTAGTACGCGTCAACCCAATCACCATGCGACAAAAAAGTTTCCGGAGCAATATCCATAGGCGAAGATACCATGCAAAACGTGTAAAAAGTACTTCCGGCCCGTTACTCTATCATCAACCCAATTTTAAAGGTGACGTTAATCATTCGAACTCACCATACTGTCACAGGTAAACATAGAGCTATCTGTCAAAACAAGCGAGAGCTGTAGCACTAACGTCAACTGAAAGTAGTCTTCCATAAATATCTCATTGAATATGAAAACACACTATTTGGATATCATGACTAGTGCAACCTGCATGGAACTCGACCACGAAGGGTCCCTCCACGAGACTCGGCGACAGCTCCACTCCACCCACGCCTTAACGAAGTCAATGCCCGACGGCCACCCTCCACCCTCTGACGGCCCGGCCATCATTACTGTTGATTCCCGCCTCGCTGCCAACGCCAGTTTTACCGCTGCGTCGCTCTGTGCAGCAGCAGCAGCGCCGCCGCCGCCGCCGCCGCCGCCCTGTCGCAGCCACCAAAGGCTGCGGCCGCAGCCGCAATATGCCGACATGCGCTTCGGCGGCGACTTCTGTTTCAGCTCTGCGCCACACGCGTCGTTTGACATCCGCGACCGCAGAAGCGACGGCCAGGGGCGGGGCAGGACACACGCGGAGGCGGGGCGAGGGGCCGGGAGGAGCGGGGGCGGGGCGGGGCGGGGGCGAAGCGGGGGCGGGAGCGCCGGAGCGCCGGGCGCACGCGTCAGCAAAGCGAACCGCCAGGCCGCCGCTTCCGCTCACACGGCCCACACCACACATCGCCCGCCAAACGAACGCAGGGAGAGGCATGCCGGGCCGCAGAGGTGGGGGTGGTCGCGAAAGGGGCGAGGTGAAGCGAGGAGGTGGCAGCAAGGGAACGACAATGACGAAACAAGAGAAACAGGGAACGCGAGAAAAGAAGAACACTACAAGAAAAGGAAATGCGAAAGAGCAACTAAATAGACCGACAAAAGAGAGAAAGAGAGAAGAATTAGAAACGAAAGGCGGAGAACAGTGGGAAAGAGAAACAGAGCGGAGGACGGAATGAGGCGGGTGCTAAACGGCTAACGGTACGTAAAGCGCCTGGGACATTTGCCTCGAAGAATAGTGGGACTCCACGCAACGCATCGGATGCAGAGGTGGCGGCGGGGACGGGAAAAGAACGGGCGAAGGTGAAAGATCGCGAGAGGCAGCAAGCGCGGGTGTGGGGGTGGGGATCGGGGATCGGGGGCCGGGGGCCGGGGGCCGGGGGCCGGGGGCCGGGGGCCGGGGGCCGGGGGCCGGGGGCCGGGGGCCGGGGGCCGGGGGCCGGGGGCCGGGGGCCGGGGGCCGGGGGCCGGGGGCCGGGGGCCGGGGGCCGGGGGCCGGGGGCCGGGGGCCGGGGGCCGAGGCCAGGCCAGAGATGTTCGGGGCAGAAGCCGAGGTTAGCGACAGGGCCGATCAATGGTCGAGTGAGCCGTCCCGTCCCGTCTCGTCCCTTCCCGTCCCGTCCCAAGCCGCGATTCGGGGCTGGCACCGGCCGCGCATGCCCGCGTCTTCGCGACGCCCCGCCCCCGCGCCGGTCGCACGCCCTCACGCGTGCCGACTAGACGCACAGCCGACGCGCCCAAGACATGGCGGCCTGCCGCGACTCGCGTGCGTGCACGTAACCCACCACCTCACACACCTAAAAAATAACTTAGTCTACGAGAAGTGACAGTTCGAGAAAAAAGCATAGTGAACACATTTCCAATAAGTGTTTACCAAAACGAAACAACAATGGTATTTTAAGCGGTGCCTGGAAAAGTCAACAAACAACGAAAGAAAAAGTTTGAATACAAATACACAGTACGAGGAACTGGGGAAGTGAAGGGAAAGAATTCAACGTGCGAAATGCGAGCAAATGTAGCGAGAGGGATTAAGAAGGAAACACAACGCGAAAAACCCAAACCGAAAGAGAAATATAATACGTGACTGTCGACTTTGTATGCTATTCAAAACACAACACAAAACGCTACTCTTCTCATTGCCAATTGAAAGAGTAGAGGGAGGGTATCCTGCTTAATATGCCGCTCCTTCAGAATGCGATGCGCGTCTGTCGATGGCGCTCGCTGCTCGCCGCTTACAACGCGCTGCGTTCAGCGTTCGGATAATTAAGTGTGGTCGCTGGCAGTAATCGGATGCCTCTCCCGATTATCGGCCTCACTCTTCGCTGCAGGCCCAAAGACTAATTACCAGCAGATAACAATAAGAGTTACTAATGAATCGCGAAGCGCATATCGACACGAGAGGTAAGCTATTAGGCGCTCCCACAAACGACGTACTTATTCGTGTGGCTAGTAGAGGGTCGCAATTTGTTGCAGAAATAAAGCAATCACCGATTCCACGAATAATGGCGGAAAGGTAATAAAGACATCGAGATAGCGTCCCGCCGCGTCACAAAGAATGTCTGTATTCCACACTACGTAATGTATTCTTAGCGTGCGATAATAAAGTGATACAAAACTACTGTTCGCACAGCATACAGAAGACCATACACCGGTTTAATTACACATAGCGATCTTCACATTGTTACTAGGCTCTTCTTGAGGTGAAAAATAC
>JAHLJT010008446.1:109008819-109028120 GCA_031308135.1 Acheta domesticus
GAAGTAAAAAGTCTTCATACGCTGAATGTTCAAAAATAAACTAAAGATAAACGTATCCTTCTTATACGAACTCAATTCTTGCTTTCGAACGTGCCGAAACGCGGCGGCGAGGAAGCCATTGGGTCGTCCATCGATTTCCCACATTTCAGTCTTTTTAGAGCCCGGGCAGCTATTATGTCGTACGGAGCACCACTTGCGAGCTGCATCCAACCCGGAGTAACACCTGACGCGAATAGACACGACCTTCACCTACGGCGAGTGGCAGGTCGATATTCGAACTAGTTCCAATTCCGGGCATGCCTCAGCCGAGGCCGTGGTTATCGATACGGCCCTCCCCCGCGACTAATACACCGGGAACGCCACGGGAGCGGGCTGGCCGGCCGCCGACGGCGGGCGGCGCCGCTCGCCAGGCACGTCGATTAGGGGCGATTCGCCCTTCGCCTCCCTTCCCCCGCCCGCGCCCGCCCTACACCGTCCCCGCTGGGCGAGGGGCCGCACTGATAGCAACGGCGAGAACAGTGGCCCCCGTTCGAGACATCCCTGGCTTCATTTCGCGCCCTGCGCCGGAAGCCGTCTACGGGAGTGAGCTCTGGCATTCTGAACTTGGAAAGTATTCCACTTTGAGAGAGTGCGCCCGCTGAAATAATATTCGAAGGGTAGCGGTTGACGTTACTCTCCCTCACCCCCACATACAAGTAGTAACACCTTCATATCACGAACTAATTTATGCAAGTGTAACAACAAATGCTAGGACAAGCATGTGCTTCCCTTCATAGCTGGCTGGCAGACACAGTTGTGCACCTCACAATTCATCGCGTTTTATTCCTAAATAAGATGCTTTACTTACATCGAACGATTTCCAAGAGCTTCACGTTTCGAACAGGATTATACTGCTTAACAACGGAGGAAGTCACTTACCCCTCTAGTGGAAACTCCGCGTCTACTCGACATTATATTACGCCAGCCATCTCCAAGCCAGGCGCGTCGCTAAATTTGGTGCACAACTCACGAGTTCAACTATAGGGAGACGCTTGCGAATTCCCGCTCCAAATATCCCTCCTCCTTCCCCGGCGCCGTTTCCTGTGACCTTGCCTAGTTCCAGCCAAGTGCACTGGGCGCACAGAGCGCGCCCGCTTCTAGGACTCGGGGTCGAGAGCCGCGCTTGACACAGTTCGTGCCGCGCCGCCGCACCGCGCCGCGCCGCGCCGCACCGCACCGCACCGCACCGCACCCGGCGCTCGGCTCTCCGCTCCCGGCCCCCGGCTCCCAACCGCACAGCGCAACCGCAGCCCTTCATGCATATGCTACGCTGAAAGAACCTTTTCCAATATGCGGATTTCGAATTGACTTTTTGATATTCGGCGGTGAAGATGTTCGTTATCCAAATCGCAATAAAGGATTCACGGCGGGCGAGCGCCGCGGGGGTGGGCGGGGTGGGGCAGAAGTGCGGCGTGGGCGCAGCGGGGGTTCGGCGGGAGCATGGAGGGTGTGGGGCGGGGGCGCAGGGAGGGAGGGGGTGCGGCGAGGGCGCGGCGGGGGCGCGGGCTCCGCGGTTGCGTAGTGCCCTCGCGCGCACCCAGAGCATTTCGCCCTCCGCGCACGCACACGGGCGGCCAGCGCGCGACCATGAATTATTAACAATAGGGCTACGAAATTGGGTGTTTGAAAGCCGAATGACGAGCGCACCCAGCGCGTCCCGAATTAACGTATTAACGGGTCGGCGCCGCCCAGGCCTACCCAGTCCCCGCGCCCCCGGCCACAGGCACCGACAACGCACCACCCCCAGCTCCGGCCGCACTGCCCCGCCTCGCCTGTTGCCTCGTGGTGGCCCCGCCCTTTCGCACCCGCACGCGTCCTGTCTGCCCCCCTCACCCGTTCCCCGCAGCCCCCGGCGTTTGCCTACACTTCGGCTCCAACAACCCCCGGGGAGCGCCAGCCGGCCGACGCGACGCGGCGGTCACTGCCATAATGCCCGCCGCCTCGCCTCGCCCTGGCGTGGGCCCCGCCGCGGCAGCGTGGGCGCGGGGGCCAGCCCTGCGTGCGCGGCTGCGTCTGGCCTCCCGTGCGCGCCCACCCGCCCCGCGCGCAGGCCGTGGCGCGCCGCGGCGCGCGGGAACTTGCGCCCGCAGTCCATATCGACCCGCGCCCCGGCGCAGTCACCAGAGCCCCAGCCCCCGGCCCCAGCCCCGGCCCAGCCCCGGCCCGGCCAGGCCAGGCCAGGCTAGGCCCAGACGCGCGCGCCACCGGGGGCCCGGCCCCGGCCTGCCCAATCCGGGCCCGCCACCCGCCACCCGCCGCAGCCGCCCAGCCACCCGCGCCGCACCCGCACCCGTTCTGCCCTGCCGCCAACAATCCTCTGCACAGCGGCACGCGGGGTGTTGACCGGCCGGCACGGACGCGCCGCCGAGCGCATGTTCACTCGCGCATCAACTGCCGCCGCGCGCCACATGCCGCTTCCTGCGCGGACACGCTCAAAGCGGGATTTAAACACGTGGTGCGGGAGGCGGGGGCGGGGACAGGCACGGGGACGGAGAAGGGGAGGGGGCAGCAACGGGCGGGGACAGGGGCGGGGTGCCAGAAGAGGAATGAATGATGCTGGGCTAGGCAGGGCGATGCTCTGACGGCCGCATCGGGGCGCTCAGCACACCTAGCACGAGAGCTGTGAACCCCGCAGTGGATCACGCGCAATGGAGCACGCACTTCCGTACTACCAACAGCCCTACTTCTACCAACGCCCGATCTCTCCTTTTTGCCACAAACTTCTGTTTATTTCGTCCTCTTAGAAGATGAGCAATATGATTAAGAAAGCATAATATTTGATATTGCCCCCAGTTACGTTCTGCGGCACGTCATTACTTTTTCCACAAATATTCAAGAAAATAATGTTTGTTGAAACTGCAATTAGTGTTTAATGATGTACTATTTCTCGGTTTCTTTGCACTTCTACGAATACTTTCCAAATCTGCAATACCCTCATCCCCCCAATTGAATAGTTTTTTTTTCTACTCACAAACAGCCGGTATAGAACTTATTTTCCTTTCATCATTTACCTGAAACAAGACAAAGAGTATCCATTAGAAACTTATTCTATAAAAACAAACATAATTAAGACAATGTTTAGAAAAATTCACTCATACTCAACTCTCATTCACAATTGTAGCACGGATACAAAACTAATGCAAACACGATATCAAAGAACATTGAACATTCTGAAATGTGCATTGTTCTACTACGCAAATACATGGAAAAAATATTCTGATCAATGCACTCGTACATTTTTTATGAAACATGTAATACCAGGAAAGTGAGCATTATTGTCTGCCCGGTTAATTGAATTTCCTTTGCGAATTGACGAACAGGACAATGTGAGTACAATAACGATTCCCAGAATTAATACTCAGAACTGGCAACAAACTAGGAACCCTGTGTTCATCACTTCATACGGATCTACGGATCCTTTGACAGAATGACCTTGCAGTGCAAAACACGACAAAACAACGATCAGGAATTCTTTGAACTTTCGCCTAATCAGTAATTTCCAGTGACGAATAAATCGTAATTACTAACTATGAAATCGTATGTAATCGCAATTGAAATCGATCCCTTTGACTCAATCGGTCCGGCACCGACGATTTCCTCGGAAACTCCTCCCGCCGCAGGATCGAACAAAGGGCCCGCGCAAACACGAAGCCCGAGTTATACGGTTATTGCCATCTCGCTCTGTAAACGTGAAGGGACGCAGTGGAGGGAAGCAAGCTTCTGGGAGCGGAAGGAAGAACGTCGGTGATGGAGGGTACGGGGAGGGTCGGGGAGAGGGGAAGGCGTGGCCCGAGGAGAGTGCGAAAGTGGGGAAAGTGAGGGGCAGAGGAAGGTGTGGGGAGAGGGTGAGTGGCGGGGGGAAGGGAGGCGAACGCGCGGGGCTGCGCCGAGGGCCCTTCGCTTCCTGACGCGCAGAAACAATGCGCGGGAACCGGCCGATTTCCTCTCGTGGATATCGGAGCGCGCTCGGAGGGGACTGCGCTTGCCGCCGCCGCTGCCAGCGGCGCCCGCGCCGACGCCGACGCCGACGCCAGCGCCGCGCCTCAAGAGGGCTACTCACGCCGCCAAGCGTTGCTTCAGACGCCCCTCCCTTCCGTCCTCGCAACCACCACCATACCGCTGCCGCCCGAGTCCTTCCTCTCAGGCTGCCAGCTCGTAAACGTGGCTTCAAGGCGCGTTTTAGGCCCTGGCGAAGGATTGTTTCCAAACGGATTTGGGTATTTTTGGAGTATAAGAAGCGTATCCAGATAGTAAGTTCCTGAAGGTGGTAAACAAACAGGAAACAATTTCATGGGAAAAGTTTATAGTAGTAATTGCACAGTTCTCCCACATAATCACCACCAGAAATGAAACATTTGTCAATCAGTTGTATCCCTGCGGCGTAGAAGCCTGTCGTCTGGAATAGGTGCTAGTGATTGACAATCACTTGCATCTCTGTGACAGGAATGTTGACCGGACAGGAATTTCTTGATCAGTCAGAAAAGATTGAGATCCCTGGGTGGCGAGATCCGGACTACAGAATGAAGACAACGGCCCGACTAGGCTCTGCCCTGAACAGTTCCGCTGATATGTGTTTAGCAATCCACCCTGTAGTCCAGATCTTGCACCCCAGCTATTTTCATCTTTTCTTACACCTCAAGAAATTCTTGTCAGGTAGACATAAAACGTATCATAATGGCGTAGAGTTACAGGTGGCTGTCAAGCACTATCACGTATTCCAGGTGTAGAGAGAAACACATCTTGAACCCACAGTTTCATAAAAGTCTCAATACTGGTGGTGAATTTTCTTGAATTTTTTGCCTACCTACAGAAAGTTTCGTTTCTGGATGCGCCTCGTAGATAGTATTTTATGTTTAATAACATCGTTGTATTTTAAAATGCGTCACAAATGTGCATGGAGATTGGATTTACAAGTTTCGTCACCAGAATTGAATTACTTTACCTCAGCGCCTCATTTGGCTCCACTTGAAAAAACACGATTCAAAATGATAATACATTTTCGAGAGTAACTCGTAAGACGTTAGAAAATATGAAATAGATTTTTTACATACAACCGTGAATGAAACTTTTAGTCGTACCACCAACCATCTTGTTTATCTGATTTGATGAAGTCTAATACGCTTATTGAGTAATAACATACATGAAACAAGAATACTCTCACTTCTAGGAAATTGGTTACCATTTCATTTACCATTCTCTTTACAATCCCTAAAATGACTTGTGAATACACTGACCTACTTCTTCAATGGGATACATCAATATAAAACAGCGAGTCGGATACATCAAAATCATCCTCGAAGAATCACCACATTTCACACGCGTTAGAAAACACGCCAAGCATTTGAATATTCCAACCGCTAAAGTAAAAGTAAGAACCGCACGTGACAGCTAAATATGTCAGGTGGCGCGTAGGGAGACCGCACCTCCTTTAACTTCACAGCGTGAGGTGTGGCCCCTCTTCCCCTGGCAGGGCTCGCCCGGGCGGGGCGGGAACACGCTCTGATGCCTTGCAAGTGTAATCCTAAGCAGCCCTGACGGCGGGCGCTCCCGGCCACCGCGCCGCGCGCATTTTGTTACGTGATCGCCCCCGGGGCGCTGGAACGTCCGTCCGCTAATCAACCAACACGACCCACTTCCTATCCCCCACACACACACACACACACACAAACACACTCCGGCACCACACCTCCAGGTAGCGCTACGACTGCCCCTGCCGTTTGCCGATACTTGGTTTCCCCAATTCCCTTCCACATTATTTACAAGCGGAAGGCGCTTATGGCGCGATTACGCAGCGTTCCCATACGGCAACATCTTGTACCATTTCCTAAACAGAAACGGTTCACTTACATACGATCGTTCTAGAAATGTTCGTTCTTTCCGAAACTTCATTGATCTTTTCCGGTATTGGTTCGGCTGAGGTAACACTTGTACAAGTACGATTAAAAACTGAGTTCTTCCACACACACGCGAACAAGTCATTCTTTAAATTGGAGTCTGTGGAATTGCAGGTTTAAATTAAAATTCTGCAACACCGCAAAAAACGAAGTAAAATGAGTAAAAAATCTCTCGGAATCGTCACGCGCGATTAAGAAAAAAGAACGGTTGCATGGCTGGCGTGCCTTGCATTAGGAAGATCATGGAAAATAATTTACCCGTTGAGTTTCTGTCGCGTACATGCTGACTCAACATAATTAAATTCACACAGTGCTCATTGATCATAATAAAAGTATACAATATGCAGAAATCATTTGACACAAGTGTGATAGAACTCGACAAAAATATAATTTCACAAGTTCTGATCATTACCGCATTGGGCTAATCGATACTCTGATTTCGCTGTGATTACAATGGAAGGTTGTTCATATAATTTATATTTGTTCTTGTTTGAATGAACAAACAATAATGTTGTGAGACATTAATGAATTTAAATGTTTACTTAAAATAACAATGTAACAATCCTCTACTGAGTTTCCAGGGGACCTACTGTTTTGTTGATACTTGTTCCGAGAGAGAACGATCAGTGATCGAATTGTACTTCTATAGAGATTGGAAATGATATATGTCAAACCATGAAAGTATTCGTAGTGTACAATACGAAAAGACAATAAATTATTTGATGAAAATTAAGCTCAAGCATAATTGTAACAGTTCTGATGAATTTACATCAAATCATCTACCATTCTTTACGAGAGATGAATACGAAAGTTAAATAATACAGACATCTTATTCAAAAATGAAATAAGCGAGTCGTTTCCCCAGAACTATGCGTTTGGTGAAAGGAAGCAAAATTAAAACAATTGGCAATTTAGACATAGCAGATCCACGCATCGGAAAGTGATTTTCGAAAGCGATCACGCCCCCCCCTGCAGGGAGAATTTTCGCAACGTTCATCCTCCAGCAAATTCGTACTCAAGTGACAGATTCTCTCGTGTAACTTTATCAATTCGCCCGTTCACGTACTCCCGTCGAAAAGCAGCCGGAAACATGCACTCGGTCCGTGAAACGAACTAGTAAATATTTCGAATGACGGCACGACCCGTTCCCGTGAATCATCCTACATTCCGCGTGCAGCGTGTGGAGTGAGTGTGGGAAGCGGGGAACAGGGGAGGGGGAGGGGGAGGGGCGGCTGGCTGGATGCACGCCCCTCCCACCGCACAGTGATCGGCTGCCTGTGGTCGGCGCTGCGTCGCGCCGCAACCGGCGCCGCCCGCCCGGCGCCCGTTCTTGTTCACCTGGCCAACGCCGCTCCGGCCCCGCTCAACGCGTTCAGCGGAAATACAGTTAATTTCATCAATAATGTGTGTCACTAGATTTAAGAGTGAACTGTGTCAATTTAAATTAGTTTTGTTATTTAGCGCGCCGCCCCGCGCAGCTAGAGAGAGCGTGCAAAAGCGTATTGTGTGTCCCGAGAGATAAATGCCTACTCCCCCATTTTCCAATCTCGTTGGCGCACAGGCATTTCAAAAAAAAAATTGACAGTGCATTTAGACAAATTTTAAACATACGTTTAAGAGAAAGTAGTAAGATATTTCCACCATGGAGGTTTCGAAAGAGATTCCAAGGCAATGAATCCAAGGCACAGAATGTGAATAAAGCAGTTCCAGTAACAACGGAAAATTTCACAATAAGGGCTCACACAATTAATGGTGTGTAGGCTTCAAATCTAATTACATCCAACAACGATTGCACTTTTATACATTTTTCCCTTTAGAGTATCTTACTATCTTACTGTAGTAACTTTCAATGACTTTCGTTAATTTTGACTTTTACATCAATTTTAATACAAGATTATCATGTATGAGTGTTCGGCTTAGATCGTTCTGAAAATATAAACTGTACGGATACCAAGAAGGTTCTTGTCCAAATAAAATCTCGTGCCTTTTTATTCATTAGGATGCTTGCGGATACGGAAAATTATTTTTTGAACAGTACTGAATGATTATGAAATGGTAAGACGTAATAGGACATTTCAGTGCTTCGCTAGAACCCCAAATACAAATTCAAAACACTTTGCAAATTGCGGTATTGCATTTCTCTCACAAGCAATACACCATTCAGCAATTAATAGCACTTTCATTTATTTTTCTGCGAGCAGGACATCGCCATGTACACACGCTGAGAATAAATCAAACACGAGGAATGTAATAAAAAATACGTGGATGTAATCGAACTTTAATGCGTTCGTAAATACTAAATTATTACACAGTATTAACGTGGCTTAATTTTGGTCAATACTTATATTTTCAATGTACCTCTCATTTCTACCGATTAGAGTTTAATGAGGTACAGTGGCATTTTTTATGTTACTTTCGTGAAAAGTTCGAAATTTTCAATCGTTGAAATCAAATGATTCGGGCAAACTCGTCGCCAACCACGAATTGAAAATAAGCAAAACAAATGCTGAATTCCAAACGAAATCGCCTTTTGCAGATATTTCCTTGTTTCTAGTTCCACGGAAAGAATTACCAATTGACTAGTCCGAACTACGGCATCAATGTTTCAAACGAACCACAGACTACCGCATGCAACTGCAAGAGTAACGAGAGCGACACAACAAATTCAAGGGAATAGCTCCAACGAAACAGTTGATTGCAGTATTGCACACTTCAATTCTTGAATTAGAATTTAGGAGAACGAATTCAAATTAACCACTTTCACAGTGACTCTTCAAAACGCCGTATATTCCCCCTGCACTGTTTCTGTACCGAACGACAAACAGCCGCGTGTATGAACGTAAGCATCCAGGCGGTGAAGTACTTTCATATTAATTCCCTGATGTACTATAAAAATAAACTTTTCTTAGAATCAACGTTGAAATATTTTTATGGGGGTAAAAAAATACAATGAAAAGCTCATTTTTTATGCTCATTAATGTTCCCAGGTACTAAGTTTTAATTATTGAATGTGTTTCTCAGGTAACTTTTATGGGGAAAATTTAGAATGCAGGAAAGCTTAAAAGAAAATATAACCAACTAGCACAACATTTTGTTTCTAAGATAAATAAACATTACGCTTTTTACTCATTATTACTGCAAGATTTAATTTCGTCCTGCCATTTCTGACGAGTTACCTCTAGTAATACATAAAACAACCTCTCCAGCTAATTATTGTAGTTTACAAAAATGTCCAATCTGCATAAAATCATTACTCATAACATTATTTATCCATTCAATAAAACTGATAGATCTGATACGAAATGATTGAACATTGCATTGTTCTGATTAGAAGTCCTATTTCAATGGATGCCTTACGAATGCCTCCCATTCGGCGGCGAGCGCTTCGAGAGCTCTCAGGACGGTCGCGGAGGCGGGCGGGGCGCCGCGCCAGGTGAGCCCCAGCGGCCGACGGCCAGCGGCGAGGGAGGCGGAGGCAGGGGCAGGGGTCCGGTGACGCGGATGGCGCCGCCGCCGCCGCCCCTGCTCCGCCCTGCCCCCTGTGTTGCGCTGCGGTAGCGGCCACCGCCGGCGCCGCGCGCTCGCACACCTGGGCGCTCGCAGGCCCCTTGAAATTCCCGGAAGGCGGCTGCTGCAACCGCCTGGGACGCCCGCCCCACGAGCGCACCTGTTTGGATTGGCGGGGCACCGGTGCAGCAGTCGCGTTCGCCGCGCGCCGGCTCTCGCCCCGGCTAGGGGGGCCCGTTCGCATCCATGCGATTTTGTACTGTTCAAGTGTCATGATAGTCCCAAAGTACTAATACTTCATCAAATCATTCTCGCAATCACGAATCTCTGACAATCTTGCTTGTAAGGAAGTATCTAAGCATACATTGTAATGATTGTCTTATCAATTAGTCTTCAATTGAAAGACACCCTTCTTTGAGACAATAAAATAATCACATCCCTTGTGTTTAAAAATTTCTTTAAAAATATAATAATTTTCAGCAACATTTCAAGATGAAGATGGATGCACATTTTTGATCCATCTTCTGGTGAGAGTAAATTACAACGAAACTTAGAATAACAAGATTTGGTATAAGTATTTCATGTTGAAACTGGTATAATATATCACTGGTATAACTTTTCTTTAAAAAATTTGCATCCGTAATTTCCATTTTAGTTACTAAAAAAATTCCACCGATGATGGAATACCTTAACCCAAAAACTAATTTGGATTTAGTATGTATTTAATTTATCAAAACATACATGATATTTGCCGTGACTTGATTATCTCTCACTCACTTTCTAATATTAACTAACACGAGATTTCTATTACCGTGACTGAACAGAATGAAACAATTTATTTTTTACTTTTTAAACCTTTATTAATTGTCCCAAAACGGTGGAATCTTCCAACTGAAGAATAATTGAAAGGAAATTCGTTGGCCAACTTTATTTTCTTGCCAAGAAGAATAGCGAGGACAGCCATTCGTTTTCATGGAATCTTCTGATTCAAAAACGGAGCAGCTTTGTTACGATGAAAAAAAAAATAGCGCAAAGCGACTAATGAATAGAAAATTGTATTAAATGATAAAGAAACGCCTCTACACACAAGGCTCAGAATTACATACAAATAAATTGAAGCCCTCCGAACAAAATGTTGATGAACACGGATAAGCATTTCTTCGATGTTGCCGGAGGGAACGAGAACAACGCGCCTTTGTCACGTGGTATTACCATTGCCACTGCGGCTTCCATCGTAGTCGTCTCCACGCTTCTCATTTCGGGGATGTACGTACGAAGGTCAACGCACAAAATTACGAAGAGAACATAAGCTAGCCGCACACGAGCGGGAGCGCGCAGACGGCCGTATTAACCCGACGCGAGCGCGAGCAGGCGGGCGGGCGGGCGTCCCAACAAAACCGCGTGGACAACTCCACGTAATCCGAGGCCGGCGCGTATGCCACCCGTGTCTTCTTCCAGTAAAAAACGAGCTTACCTTTAAAACTGTTTCAAGAACTTGCGTAATATGTAAATGTCGCCAACTCCAAAACAAAGGAGTCGCTGGCGTCGCCGGAGTCGGCTTAACTGTTCCCAACACGAGCAATGAGGCGAGTGCTGCCGCCCGGGCAACCGCGGGGCGCCATGCAAGGGCGGGGGCAGAAGGGCGGTGGGCGGTGGGCGGAGGCGGACATGCTGAGGTGGGGCGCCATGCAAGGGCGAAGGATGGTATGTGGAAGACGAAGGCCGGTCGGTGGAAGGCGAAGGACAATGAGTGGAGGGCGATGGGGCGGTGGCGGTGGGGAACATGCTGGGGCGGGGTGCTGGCTAGGCGCACGGGCCGCTTTGCATGGGCGTAGGACGGTGGGTGCAAGGCGAAGGCAATGGAGGGCGAAGTGCGGTGGGCGGAAGGTGAAGGGCGGTGGGTAGAAGGAGAAAGGCGAAGGACGAAGGGCGGAGGGTGGTCGGTGAAAGGTGGTCGGCGGTCATATCCGAGACAACCATATCGAATCAGTAAGAAAGTCCTCAGGAAGAAAATATATTCGTATATTCCGAAACGTCGGGAAAACTGCATAATTTATCATTATTTCCACATGGGATCAATACCTGTGAACTAGCCACACCAGTTCTATTAATTGACGTGAAAGATAATACTTAATTGTAAATATTAAATAGAAACTTTGTTTCTAAATAAAAAAGTTGCTACGAAACAAAATTCAAATTCTACTTAAATATAATCTCTATTTATTATAAAAATGTTTTCATGCGCAATGAAGTCTACATCAACACGTAACAGGCTTGAGTGGAAAATAAATCCCTTTCTTTCAATTCAGTGTTATAGATTCTTACCTCAAATCGAATATTAATAAACGCCGCTAACTTAATCCCACTGACCAAGATCGCTTTACATCTTATTCACAAGTGATATGTGCTTTAAGAAATTCAGAGAAACAGCAGACAGAAGCAAAAATAACGGATCCCTAGGACCAACACGTTTTATCGCATTTCGAAAAACATCGCGTGGTGACCCTTCACCGATCTGTACACGACGCATTACTATTCCGTAGCGTTTATCGTGGAAGACTGGTGAGCCCCAGATGGTATCACACGTTCGTGCAGCAGATGTAATCTGCGCATGCGCAGAGCTACGTCGTAATTCGTTTCACTCGATTCGCGACCGGCGAGCCACGGCCACAGCGGCGTGCATTCTTATTACAGACTTCCCGCGCCTTCACGCTTCCACTCCCACAACGGAGAAAAGAAAGCAGAAAGCTACGAGGCGGGCAAACAGAAGAGACCCAAATCAGTCGGTCGCTAGTCCATCGAATGGCCATTTAATACTTCAAATGGACAACCACCGAGTTATTGGAACGTGAAATGTGACGTACAAAACTCGTGAACGTGGGGCATCGCAAATTACATCGCTGCTCGGAGTCAAGAAATATGTCCGACACCTTGCCTCGAAAAGGTAGCCACCTCTACGGTAAGCGCGTTTCACATACACCGATCTTCGAACACCATCTCTTTGACGGCGAAGATACGATGCACGCTACCCGGACGGTTGTCAAACTTGACGCTTTCTCCTCCATCTTCTACCCTTCATCCTGCGCACACGGATGCAGCATCCGAGCGGGATAGGGGGTGGGTGAAGGCGCTGAGGTAGGAGATGAGCGACAGGCTAGCAGACACGTCAAGCGCGAGATCGAGAAGTGGGACATGTTAAAGGTAGACGATGGAGTCTGCTGAGGTAGAAACATTAGGCGAAAAGCAAGCAGATGGGCGGCAGGACATCGGAGAAGGTCGAGCATCGGGAGGCGGGGGAGAGAGGGAGGGAGAGGGAGGGGGAGGGAGAGGGAGGGAAAGGGAAGGAGGGAGAAGGAGGGGAGGGAGAGGCGGAACGAAACACCCAGCGCGCCTGCGTAGGTGGATGTGGGGCGGGCAGGGGGACTAGAGGCAGCGGAAGCGGCTGAAGAGACGTGGCTGGGAGGGGGTGCGCCGACACGAACCTCGCCGTAAATCTTGCAAGGGAGCGCGGGGGGGTACGCTACATATACCCCAATTCAATAATGTTAAAAGCGATACCAAGTAATCGATACTCGCGCCGTGAACGGTCTTCTCTCAACCACCTTACGACTTGACAGCCTCTCTTCACTTCTCGTCGGTCACTTCCATAAACAATTCAACGCTACATTATGCAGCGTGCATCAGATGCCAATCCTCTTACCGCTTCCCTTGCCTGCCCGTTTTTTTTCTGCTTCCGTGGGTGGCGGATAGCACGGAACAATAGCAGCGAGTCTAAAGCATGAAATAATAATGTTCTCCTCGGAACGTCGAGCCTAGTGGTAGCATTAGCAAGTAAAGCAGCTTTCTGTCCAGCTGGAGCCGGACGAAAAAAAAAAACGATATAGTAGCTTACGGCGTTCGTGCAGCGGCCGAGACGAGCACTCGATCGGAAGTTTTCTGGCGCGAGCATAGGAATAGTGCCAGTTCGAGTTCCACTGAATGGAGGTGTCTAGTTTCCTACTTTAAAGTCCCTATTCCGCAGACTTTTTCGGAACAAAATCTCAAGCACTCATCACTCTTCTAGCCGAAAAAAGGAAAAAATGATCCTATTTTTGTTTGATCAAATTGACGTGTTGGCAGGTTTCTATCTCATTATATTTTCTAACTACATGATAACACAAAATATTTACAGCAAGCATCTCCAGATTTCATTTTATGCTGCTTTTAAGATGACCTTATCTGGAGAAAACAATAAACGCATTCATTAGAATCAGCGTAATGAGTCCAGCTTAAAATATGACATTTAAATGTGTGAAGTGAGAAACAAGAACTCTGAGATCTCTACGTAACTGGAAAAGGAAATGACGGCGACAAAAGACTTAATCATCAAAAAACCGTTAAAGAGAGCCACCACGGGGATTTGAGAAACCCTCCCGTTCTTTATCCGTCGTCTGATGATCTCCCATTAATCTCCGCTCCATGTCAAAGTGGAAGAATTGGAACAAGTGTCAAAAATCCGGAGGAAAATTGCTGAGCTTTTACCCGCGACACGCCGTGGTCACGTACGTCATAGGAAGCCACGCCCACTTCGCTCGGCTGCAGCAAACGTCAACGCAACACGCACGCCGCCGCATGAATTATAATAATTAAAGGCGAGTCGATCGTGTCACGCTTATTCCGTGCCACACGCCGACTTGTTTCCAAATGTCCGAGCAACCCAGTTGGTCTCCGCACACTTACGTTTCCAGACGATACGTGATCGTGAAAACAATACAAAGGATATTGGGCGAGAGCTGGTATGAAACCTGGGAAGGCTTCGAATTTTACGTTGGGTACAAAATTATTTCCTACGACTCTTTTCACAACCGACTGCTGGAGAACAAACAATAGTGCCTTTGTCATGTAGCTTTTCTTTTATGAAAGACGTTCACCTGAGCATGCACATTTCAATGCCTCCATTTTATTCAAAGAACGACTATGCCTTGTAGTTCTCGTCCGCTAAAGCTCCCAAGGCTACAAAGAAAATAAGTCAAACGCACGTAACAATTTAACAACAGATAATTAGAACACGGCAAAATATAATCTTATTGATTTCAAAGACGTGGATTTTGATTAACTTGATGTTTCGTTGGTCCATAACACTTCAGTTTCTACAATATAAACAGGAACTTCATCTGTTTCAATCTTGCAACATTCTGCTCTTGTTTCACACACAGTTTTGACGTATGGATATTGAAAAAAAAGAAAGAACTTACGATTTAAAGCTCCAAGTCGATCGGAGAGCACGTAATGAAACCATTCGCAACTTGTGGACCGGTGCCACAGACCGCACAAAAACGGAAACACGGAAGGAAGTACATAAAAATACCTTGCCTGAAACAACTACCTCATCGAAAGACACACCGGATTTTCCGAGGTCGGTCAATTCTGTGGTCGCGTTCATCGCACTCGAGATAAAACCAAAGGCCGAGCAGCGATTTCCTTCCGCCCCCCCACCGCCACCACCGACTCCGTTCCACACCTCTCTTCCCCACCCCTTGCCCGTCTCCGTGTATTCACGTCTGGCCAACCTTGATGTATTCCGCACTAAAATACCTCGCCGTAAAGGCAGTGCGCCGCGGAGTTCCTACACGGTTCCCGGGGTGCATTCGGGGGCACTCGAGCCACCGCCGCCGCCGTTGCCGTCGCTTGTCATAGGCGACGACTTTACGGCCCCCGTTTTGGATTGAGGGGGTACTCCCGCGTGCCCTCCCGCACCCCCCGGGGGGGGGGGGGGAGAGCAGCCGCCAAGCGCCGATCCGCCGAGGCACGTGCACGCGTTCTCTCCGCGCGCGCGCGCACACCCTCAACTTTACGTGCGCGCGCCGCTAAGAAGAGAACACACTGCTTGCGCGCAGTTTCGCCCGCGTTACATGAATATCTCATTGCACTTAGAAAGTGGGTAAAAGCTTCCCGGATAAAATTTTGCGGAGGAAGTTGTGCGCGGCTGCAATATACGAAAGGCCCGAGTATTTTTGTTGCGCCACCGAAACTTGCACGTAGGGCGTCTCGTTTCGATTAGTGCGGCAGTGTTCGGCCATGCTCTTTTAATAATTAGTGTTCTCGCAGGAGTTGGGAAACAAAAGTTTTTCTTGCGGAAAGACACTCCTAGCAAAAGTACATAAATATTTGCGTTCAACGCCTGTGAATGTAAAACCAAACATTGAAGCGTTTTAGTTTCTTAAGATGTGATGGATATTCTTGGAGTGTGTATTATATATATATATATATATATATATATATATATATATATATATATGGGGAGAGAGAGAGAGAGAGTAATCCGAACATAGGATCTAAATCTTTAAAACATTCAGGCGTTGTCAGAAGCGATATTTATTTCCAAGGGTTGTGTCAACACAAGATAACTGCTATTGCAAGAACTGCAAAGTTTCCACGCTCACAAATGATTACGACGTATCGCCGCGATACCAAAAACAAACGCTGATGAACCTTTAATCCTAAGCAGCCAATCTTAAGAACACACGTCGAGTACATATTCGTCTCCCAACTCCAACCCACATCATCTGCGATATCACCTCACGCTGGCATTTGCCCGCCACGAAGAGCGCAAAACCCAGCCGCCGAAATCGAAGTGAAAGGTTCCTGTTTCACAAACGCCGGCCGGCTGTGGTCGCCCGGGCGCCGGCGGCAGTCGCGTAAGTCGGTGGTGGCCCACGGCTCCTCGCCGCCTCCGTCGCCACCGCCGTCGCCGCGTGCGGCCGACGTAACTAATTCGTACTGCGAGGAGAAAGCAAACGGTCGGCCGGCGGTGGGGGCGGGGCTGGCGGGGCAGGGGGAATCGCCGCATCACGTCCCGCTCGCCCATTAGCCGCCCCGCGGAACAGCGGGAGCGACCTCTGTGCATAAAAAGTAACCGTGTTCTCAACAGCTTCCTAATACATTGCAGTCGCTCTCCCCCCGCCCCGCCCCACCCCGCCCCGCCCCCGTCCACCCGCGACGCCGCGACCGCAGCTCCCGGGCCGCGGGCGCGCCGCCGCAAAAAACAGTACAACGGAGATAAAAGACCGCAAAGAAAGGAAACCTTTTACGGGCTTTCATCGGTTTTTCTTCCTATTGGCAGTCCGTCGTCTTATCAAGCGAGTGCAAAATAGTCGCTCGCTGTCCCCTCAGCTCCCCCCTCCGCGGTTCATTTTGCAATGGAGACGGCTTTTACCGCCCGCGCGAGAAGGCGGGGAGGCGACGCGACCGCGTAAAATGCAAGCAGGTCCGGGAGTGAGATGGAGCGGGAACGAATAGAACGGAGGAAACGACGAAAGCGAAAACAAATAAACAAAAACAGAAAGAAAAATCTTGGAGCGCCTGCGTCTAAAATGCAAGGACAAAGCCATGACCAAGGCGATGACGAGAAGTCACAGGAGAAACGAAAATATAATGGTCTGTGAATGAAGGAGTAAACAGGAAAACGCAACCAGGGGCGGATCCAGCCAATCATTTGAAGGGGGATCGTAGATTTTTGTTTAATAATATACGTATGTTATTATATTGTATATAAATTATGTTCAGTAGATATACTATACAATACTATAGTTTAAATAAATAGTTCGAACACATATTTAAATTTATTTTGCCAAATAAAGGAATATAAACCAAAATTCTAGGTCTTTTGGGGGTGGCTGTAGCCCCCATGCCCCCCGGATCCGCCAGTGATGGCAACAGGGGAAAATACCACGGAAGTAGGAAGTAGGCGCGAGGTGCAGGCGGGCAGGACGGGCGAACGGGAGCCGGGCCAGCGTCATCTCCGCGCCGTCCGTCACCGACGAGGAAGCGCGTGCGGGTGGCCGAGAGCCTTCCGCCCCACGCGCCTCGGGTGGGAGGGCGGGCGCAGCGCCGCACACTGCGCCCAAGAACGCGAGCGGGGGCGAGTGGCGAGGGACGGGAGCAGTCGGCCCATTAGCCGGCCGCGCCCAACTGTTGCGACGCGACACGACGCCCGCTCTCCACGCCGTCCCCTCTGCCGCCGCCCCCGCCTCAACGTCATCACCGACACGCTCGACGCAGACGACGCGACGCGACCGCTCTTAGTCCATAAGCAGCCGCAACGCACCGCGCAGGGAGCCCTGTGGGGTCGGCCGATGAGGTGAACGGTCGTTGCAGCGGAACTTACCGATTGTCTTGTTCCGCGGGAAACTCGATCGTCGAGACCCCGCTGGTGGTGAAAGTCAGCGACTACGTTAGTATACAAAACCTACGAATTTTAAATCAAGTGGTACGTCAACGCGAGGGCCTAATTTGAGTATAACAAAATAAACTGAACGTTGTATGATGGATTTGCAAGAAGAATGGTTGGATAAACACTATTTAGTTCATGGATGATTCAATGAGAAATATTAGAGTGGATATTCAATGCGAACGCCTTCATTCACGACACAAGCTTTGGAGTGCGCAAAAACAGTATTTTCCTATAATAGTAATTAATGAACAACAAACGAATGAGCTTATATTACTACTCACCTAACGAGCATACATAATATATATATATATATATATATATATATATATATATATATATAACTGTTTTATTGGACCACTCAATATCAGTATTTCACAACATACTTTCCATTTATCACATATAGTTTTCATTATTTTTAATGATAAATAAAAATACACAAAAGACTTCATTTCATCTTTCAGTATATTATCCTAACAATGGTTTAGACTCTCGGTGACCAGATGAACACGCAACCTAAGAAAAGGAAATGCATACACCAAACGAATGATGGCAGCGCGCACAAAACACTCCGCAAAGGAACACGAATGAGTTTGCGTTGATTGCCGGTCCACCCATATGGATAAATTCTTCGACACGCAGTGGTTGGTAGATGGCAAATTCTCTAAAGAAGGTGTTACTTCCAGGAAAGGGAAGCCATCTCGGGAGGCGTTATTACCCGAGGCGAGGGGTTCGGAGGCATACTCGCGCCGCGCAGTCACCCTACGTGACAAACGGTGGGCCGTCACAAGGCGCACACACAGCTACGCGCGTGACAAACGCCGCCTCCTACACGCAGGCCTGCGTCGCGCCCCAGTGCCGCGCCGCACCACGCCACGCTACGCCACGCCACGCACGCGTCATATCGCGTCGCGTCGGATCACCTTTCGTTCGCTTCAACCCCGAGCACGGCCGCCTCGTAAAGTTCAGAAACAAGACGGCCCGACGCACGTAGTACCTGCGCCTGGTACACGTGTCCGACCAAACTGGCTTCATCACTCTTGAAGGCGTGAAATTCCCCACTTTTCTGTCATTGGCGGCTGCACCTGTCAGGGGCGTTCCGCCGGGCGCTAGCGACAGGTGGGCTCGAGACGGCCGGAGGAGGTCGAGGGGGGAGGGAGAGACGGTGGGCTGACGGGCGACCGACCGCCCGCTGCCATGGCAACACTATTTGGCGTCGGCCATGCTGTGGCCTGAGGCGTGGGGGAGCGCGCACGGGAGGGGGTGGGGGAAGGGACGGAAACGGGCGGGGGCGAAGGGGAGCGAGCGCGCCCGCACACAGCCCAAGGGGGCGCGAGAAGGGGAGCGGCGGGGAGGCGAGGGCGGCGCCCCTGCGCTCGGGGATAAGGGCGAGGGCGGCGGGGAAGTGCGCGCGAAGGAGGGGAGGCGACGGAACAAAAAGAAAGGCAAAGAAGAATGGCAAGATAACAGAGGAATTGCAATGAAAAGTGGATGGGATCCAATAAGCGGGAACAGGAGAGAGGAGCGAAGGTAGTAGAGAGAGAGAGAGGAAGAGAGCGAGAGGGAGAGGGAGAGATGGGGAGAGAGGATTTAAAAATAATATATCAGTAAAGGAGAAAATGTGACATCTTCATGAGGAAATATTGGAAGCA
>JAHLJT010008446.1:109028220-109075512 GCA_031308135.1 Acheta domesticus
ACATCACTAAAGATGTTATGAGTCGGCTGAATATAAAAACCTACTCCAGGTTGCAATCAGCTACCTAAGGAGTAGATTATTATTATTATTATTATTATTATTATTATTATTATTATTATTATTCCATTACATCACTAAAGATGTTATGAGTCGGCTGAATATAAAACCTACTCCAGGTTGCAATCAGCTACCTAAGGAGTAGATTTGGTGAACTATCAGTGCCTCTACAATACTTTATGCAAATGTGGGCTGTTATTATTATTATATTATTATTATTATTATTATTATATTATTAAGATTATTATTAAGATTATTCAACATTCCAACAATTCAAGCGCATTATGGATGCTTTCGTTTGTCTTTTAAAATTTCTGTGAGTTATAACGTAGAATTTACAACTGGCAATTTGCAATTTGAATAACAACTTTCGTTTTATCTTTGGTCATTAGGTACATGGCAGTTTTGTGATACAATGTGTAACTATGAAGCAGCCACGTCTAATAAAATGCATGTTTCGTGATGGACTTTACCCTTCACATTACGGCCTAGAAAACTGCTTTTTATTGACAAGACCTACTGCAGGGGTAGTTCAAATCAGACAATACCTAATGAAAGGAACACATAACCGATATGTCATCCTTGTTTTCTGAAGGGAATGTGCAGCGTAAACTTAAAAAATTAGACCACACATGGGCTATTTAAATATGTATGCGATTTAAATACATTTCACCGACGATCAAATATTAATAAATGTGCAATACATTTTCTTTTCAGCATATCTTCCAGGAACGCGTGGAGGCAGCGTAAGTCTGCAACGTGTGGAGGAACTTCCAACAAACTTTTCCCCCACCACTTTTCAGCAATCCAGAAAAAATTATTGAGTGATTAAAATAGTTACCTCCAATTTTTGGTAGGATTGTCTTGATACAACCCGCAATGCATTTAGGTGTTTATGAATTGCGGAGCACGTGCCTGGGAAGGGGCATAATATGGGCAGGGCAAGTCGAGGCAGAGTGGTGGTGGACGGGAATGAGGAGGGGAGGGCAAAGCAAAGCAGGGCGAGGCGGAATGGTGTGGAGCGGAGTAGAGCCCACGTGGGCAAGGCGGAGATGTAAATAAATGTCACACTATATACAGAATTCATTCGTTTTCTTGTCTAACAGATTATTGTGATAAATACGCGGACATCTTCATCTAGTGGTAAGATAAGAAAAATATTGGAAACAATTGCAAGAATAAAAATTGCTTATCTCCATGTCGAGATGGTTACTGATATTTTAGTTATACTGCATCATTCTTTCTGAAAACTTTATCGTACAAGATATAGAAATATCCAGGGAAAAATTTAACGGCTTCAAATAAAAGCGCGATTGGAGAATTCTTATTCAATTCGACCCGCGCGGAGACGCTCCTTCACGACGTATGCCATTCGGAAACTTGGAAACGATTCGAATTCAGATATGGGCCCGAACACTTGGGAAACTCATTTGAACGGCCCGAAGAATTCGCCCTCTCAGCACCACCTATCCGAGGGAAGATGTCTTGGAGCAGAAACGTAAAGCTTCGAAACGACACATTCTGCTTTCTCGTAATCTCAGGCGATGAAACCGTCTCAACAAAGGCTCCGGCGTCACGGAACAGAAAGTGGGTAACTTATCCGGTAGTTCGTTCCATCAGGCGTCTTCGCAATTAAGCACGAGCTGCGCAGGCGGGGGTGAGAAGGGAACGGGGCGTGGGGTAGGGGAGGAGAGCGGAGAGGCGGCGTCCGCGCCAACCGAAGGCGAGATAAACGACAGCCGCCACTGGAGATAGGCAGGGTGACGGCCGGGGAGGACGAAGAGGAAGAAGAGGGCGGGGCGGGGCGCCATGGCCACAGCCGCCGGTGTATCTTGCTCATTATTAACGGCTTGCCCGGAAGCGCCGGGGGCAGGCCGTCTCGGAGAGAGGGGGAGGGGAGGGCAGGTGACGCTCGACGGAGACGCCGCAGCGGCAGACGAAGACGCGACGGAGGCCCAGCGGGGCGACGCCGAGGTGTCAGGGCGGAGGGCGGCCCAAGAGGCGGAGACGCAGCCACGGTGGCGGCGGAGGTCGTGGTGGCGGAAGTCTGGGAGGCGCACCACATGCTGCGAACTCGTTAATTCGCCCTCAAGAAATCGATACAGGCCCGCCGCGAGGAAGACGGCCGTGGCGGCGGCGGCGGCGGCTGCGCCGAGGGGCCGGGGACGGGAGACTGCGTGCGCACGAGAGATCGCGCCGTGCGCCTTGCGCCCTCTCGCCCCGCGCTGCTCGGTGGGAGCCCGTGCGAAGCGACGCAGCCGCGCCGTTCACCATCACGCGCGGTATTCAAGGAGGCGGCGACGGTGAAACAAGGAAGACCAAAAAGGTGCGGACGAAGGCAGACTGGATGCAGCGCAGTTTGCACACAGGCGGAGTTTGCTGAGGCGGTCATGGAAACGAGAAAGGTCAAGGGCGCGGAGGATTATGCAAGGTGCTGAAATTGAGGCGACGAAGAGAGAAAAGGAAGTGTATAAAAACAGGAGATGCAAAAAAAGTCAGGAAGAGGATAGCGAAGAAAAAGAGGACGAATATAACTTTGAATGTAGAGCGACAAAAACGAATTCATTAAATGGAGACACGAGATCGAGGCAGGAACAGTACCGCGGTGGTCAGAACAACTAGTGGTTCGAGAAGGGGGTTCGGCAGCTGAAGAGGGCCCTCAGTCCGGTTCGGCAGCTGAAGCCGTACACGCGAGGGCGGTGTAGTGTGCCGTGGCGTGGCGGGTGAGGTGAGGCGAGGCGAGGCGGAGCAGGTCCCGACGCCTAATGAAGTGACGGCACCGGATGGGGCTCGCGGTTCCGGATGAGGCCGCGCGCCCACGCGCCGTTTCACCGCAAGCACCAGCTGCGCCCAGCGCCACTCCACCGCACGCACGGCACACGACTAACAACGCAATCGCTTCCGGATCTCGCCAACGATCCCGCGTCCTGCGGCACGGGGCTTATTGTCTTAATGGGATATCTATGCTTACTCTCAGGAGACGCCCCGACACCATGTCCCAGAGAAATAAGACGACGCCATACGAAGTGGACGCGAGAACACGACGCAGACGCATAAGCGAAGACCAGTATCTTCTATCGCGTAGCAAGCACAGAAGCCATGACACGTTGGGCAGAAAAACGGGGAATATGATTACGGAAAGGCGTAGGACGCCCGAAGGACAAAATGCAAGGTAAGAAGAGGTAGATTGGAGCGAGGCAGGACGATGAAACGCGGTAGCCGCCTGAGCTGGTTGGGCGCGGCGGCGGGACCGGAGGGCGGAGCACGGGGCGGGGCAGAACGGAGCGGCGTACCGAGAGAAAGTTTATTGTTCCATAAAGAGAGCCGGCGCGGTGATATATTATTTTCCAGCATTTCATTAGCGGAGGAAGTAGCGGAGGCCGTAGAGGCGGCGCAGAAAAGCGAGGCATAGGCAGAGGCAGAGGCGGCGGAGGTAGTGGTGGCGGCAGGAGTGCCAGGGGCGGTGGGATAAGAGGCGTAGGCCGAGCAGCATCCGCGACTCGGTGGAGATCGGGGATCGTCGGGGGCGGGTGGGGCAGGGCGGGGCAGGGCGGCCGGCGCAGACGCCATCGCGCAGGCGCGGTGCGGCGCGAGGGAAGGAGCGCGGGGGCCGCCGGCACCGGAGCCTACCGCCACACCCCCCTCGCCCACCCTTCCTCGCCATCAGCGCTCTTGACGTGGCAGAGGCACGTCGGCATTTTTTTTCAGTCTTCTAGATTCGTGACAGTCTCCGTTATTGGAGTGGAGCGGAACACTTGTAGCTTTACTACACAATGGGCGCATCTTCTGCTTCCTCGCGTTCCCCGATTAATCACTATGAACTCCCAACATAGCTTTCATGATATTGACGGTATCGATTACATTCCTGAGGCGTGTCGTTGAAAGGAAAAATTACTCCAGTCAGGTTCCCAGCAAATAACCGAACAAAGAATAATGTGAGGTACCTTCCTTGGATGTCTGGTAATTTTATGACAAAAACTATTCCGTCTTTGCTATGTCACGTACACCCAGTTTGCAATGACATTTCAATTAACATTGCTAGCGATAATGTGGCGCAATAAATTCAACCTTCGTGGGGCTAGTTTATACCTTCACTTCGTAATTAGTTCCAATTATAAAAATATGTCCACTCGGAAAAGCTTGACAAGGCTGAGAAAGAACTTCGCGCCTTTTGAGGCCATCTATTCGAATTCTTCAACATCCCAGCAATATGTACACAAAGACCGAAAGAGTACAGCAATATGATTGAAGGACTTTAGCATCACTAACCTCTTCGCAAATAATTTCCCCTTGCGAATGGCACATCGTTCCTGATCATTCTATGACAACACACGAGAATATGAAAAACACAGATGTGAATATTTTCTATTATCTCACATTAAAAAAATACAGGGAATAAACCGTAACTCGGAATGATGCGTTCGAGAACGGAATGCACTTCCCCAGACCCGGTGCGAATCCGGTTGGCGAGCCCTAGCTTAAGCTGCTTCCAGGTGGGCGCGGGTAATAAACGGACGCTCCGCGCAGCATAAAGCGAGATCCCGAGCCGCGCGTTTCGCGTGGTCATTGCGAAATGGCGCTCCCAAGGCCTCGGCCCGCGTCTCGGGATCTGGCAACCGCGCGGGGCGACGCGGCACGGGAATGGGCGGGGCAGGACGGGGCGGGACGACGCAGGGGGCGCGGCGGCGCCGTCGGGGCGTTCTCGCCCTGCGTTTATGACGGCACGCGGCGTTTGCGCCAATATTGAAAACAGCTGTTCCAGCTCGCGGCGCCGAGGAGTCGTCATGCAAATGGAGCGGCCTTAGGCGCAGCCAGGCAACTCGGGACGAAGGAATGTTGCGGAACGGGGCCATGCGATGCAAACAGATGGCTTTATCAAAGAAGAGAAAACAATATTAAATATAAGGCCTGTGCATGAAGAGAAAAAGTTGAACAGGCTATATTACTATGGTGTGAAATTAAACTAAGGTCCACACGAATATTCAGAAAAAGAGGAAGGTTTCAGGTCAGGTACGTCAGATCGGTACAGTAAGCGGATTTATCGAGGAAGCGTACGTATGAGAATTGACAAGACAGTATAACGCTGTGGCAAAAATGATGTCCAGAGTAGACAACGGAGGTACAAGTAACGGGTTGTCAGTCACGGCGAGGTGACAAGGCCGGCATTGGGAAGTGAGCGCAGCGGCGTCCAGCGGAGCGCATGGGCGGATTTGCAGCTGTGGCAGGGCAGCGAGGCAGGCGAGCGGGCGCGCGGGCGGATACGCCGGGGCCAAGCGAGGTGGCGCGTCGGCTGGGCGCGTCAGCGACGACGCGGAGGGGAGGAGGGGAGGGGGCACGCGGCAAGGCTCGGTGGCGGGGGCGGGGGCGGCAGCAGCCGGCTCAGACAAACGGGCTCTTGTCGCCGACCCATGATGGATAGAGCAATATGCGCGGCACGACGCCCCGGTCACCTCGCGCGGGGGTGTCTGGGGGCGGCGCTGGGCGCGACACGCCACGCACCGCGCGGGTGAGGGGCGGGGCGGGGCGGGGCGGGACGGGAGTGGGGGCGGAGGCGGGGGCGGAGCGACGGGGCGCGGCTGCGAGAGGCGCAAGGCCGGTGCTGTGAGAGGCGTGCTCCATCTGATGGGCGTCGTTCGCTACGGACGGTGTCGCCACACGAAAGCGTTGGAAACTTGGCGGTAATGCTCCTTTACTCGCGGGGCGACCCGTGGGGTATCGCTCAGACCGCTCGCCTTGCATCTCTGAGTAACGGGGTTCAAATCCCGATTAATCTCACCGGCTGAATTTAGGTAAGAGCCAGCATTGCCGCTGTCTCTGCAGAGACTCCGGAGACCGTGAAAACCTAGGGGTCGAGACCCGACAGTGGCGGATTTTCGACATACCAGCTAGGTCGAATTAGGCGGCTGTCGGAAACAATATTCCAGCTGCCTGCGTTGATCAGTAATTTTCCGTGGTTTTCCGATCAGTACCAGGCGAATGCCGGAGCAATACCCTAACAAACGGGTCACAGACCACGCACGTTTTTTCCTCATTCTTGACTTATCCTCAACCCTTACTTACACACCCACTTCTAAGCACTATCAAACTTATCGGGAGTCCGGTCGGGAGCTTAGAACCTGTCCCGGCCCGGCTGTGGTGGTGCCCTGTCCGGGTTGTCACCTGGAGAGGCAAAATTCACGGAGTCCACGTGTAGATCGGTGCCGGACCTCACCATCGAGTGGGGGAGGGTCACGCCTCAATCTACAGGCACAATAAGCATTAACTACACTAACGAGACTAATGACTATAGCATTTGACGTGCGCGGAAACATGAATGAATGAATCAACCAACCAATCAATCCATGTAGCATTTAAGATGGGGAAATCCGGTTCTTGGCAAGTTTTTCGGGGTTCCCCCATTTCTCCTGCCTTTCCTTCCACTGTTTCTCCATCATCACTCCTATTATAAAATAATAATGACCGATTCATCAACATAATTCGTCCACTGCGTATGTCTGCGAAGCTTAGGATCTGGCATTTTAATAAAGACATTCAGCTCGCTTCGGCACCGGGAATGCCGTCGTTTATACAGGTATGGCGAGCAATGGCTACGAGATCGTGAAATGACGTCAATAAGAGATTATCTGACTTACATTATATGATCGGCTGTTCTTAAAGGATGGGATATTCTCTCACCTTCAGGTTGCAGCGAGAACTAGTA
Source organism: Acheta domesticus (assembly GCA_031308135.1). Taxonomy (NCBI): domain Eukaryota; kingdom Metazoa; phylum Arthropoda; class Insecta; order Orthoptera; family Gryllidae; genus Acheta; species Acheta domesticus. The sequence continues at coordinate 109,034,978 of JAHLJT010008446.1, forward strand.
AGATCGAGCAATCAGTATCGTCCGTCATGAGACGTACATGCGTGAAGGACATCATTAAAGTCAGTCTTGTGTCTAAGACGAGGGCTTCAATTTATCTGTCCGACGTTTCTTGCTGTGAAACTACTGTATGTCTAAGAAAGTGGTAGTGAGGTAGGTGATGAATAATGTAGCAGAATGGTTTCTACCCCGATGGCAACTACTCCAACACAAAAGTATCAAAAGTATGGAACATTCAGTAAAATAAGGTAAACAGCAAAAGGGAGTCTGCCACGAGTGCGTCGGCAACGTTAATGACAGTGGCAACTTCATGAATGGGTAACTCAGAGCTGTCTGCAGAGAAACGGCAAGGTCGTGGCGCCAAACATGTGACGTCGAGTAAGTTAAAACACCGGGCCGGCTGCAGAGAGGGGCGATTCTGAGCGACGGCGTGAGTGGAAAGAGAAGGGAGCGTGGGCGGAGGTGGGGGTGGGACGGTGGCGGAGGCGGTCCGTAGGCGGCCAAGTGGATTGGAACGAAGCGAGCGGGCGGGCGGGCGGTCCACTGGTCGGCGGGCTGCTAGCCGCGACTTTCCCCGGGATGGTCGCAGACAATGGTCCTCTGGTCTCCTGGAGAGCCCCTCGGGCGAAGTCAAGCGGGAAATCTCTCCTCTCGCTGGCGAAACCGATGGTCGAGCTCCCTTCGCCCTTACAACGGACCGTCGCGGGTCTTCTATCGTAGGTTAACAATGCTTTCCTAACGTTTCCTGATAATCGTCGAAATGTTGTGGAATTGTGCCAAGACATTTCAGTAACTACGCACATCGAAACGTGTAAAATAATTTCATGGCAGTGGAAAGGAAAAGTTTTTTACATGAGATCAGAAACATTAATCCAGGAACGAATAATGGGATTTCTTATAACATACGGTAACACAACGGCCAACAAAACGTATTCAGAGAAACGGTGCGTTACCACACATGCGCACGCACTGCGAGTGTGAATTTCCAAGTATGATTCAAAAGCGCCACCGAGCACTGACCAACACCACTATTCATTCAACTGTTCCAACCATTCACATTCATTAGCTATTGCCTTGTTCACCGAACTCGAGCGTCATTTCCCCAGAAATATTGAGGACATCTATACAAATCGTCCTTTCACTCAAACGCAGAAGTGCGCGCAAAGTGGCCAGTCGGCAGGCGGCGGGGGAGCTGGCGACGGGCGTTCCGCGCGAGGCCCGCGGAGAGAGCGTTTTTGACGGATCTCGCGTTCGTTTGCAGCCCGCATCAGTCGGCTGTGGCCTTAACGCCCACGGGAGTGTGCTGCCGCTCAACACTGGCCGCGTATGTCGACACAGACGGCGCGCAGCGTTTGTGGGCGGTGACGCGAGAGCACCTACACAGCTTTTCCTAGCACCCGGGAATAAAAAGCAAACTGCTTGCTTTTTATATCAAATTTAGATTCACCAGCGCATACGTTGCTAAAAAGCGAGATGATATTGTCATTTTAAATAGTTTTCAACTTTCTTTTAGTTAAAGTACGATAGAAAACTGTACGTTTATCTTACACCTAGAAAGTCGCCCATGTTTCCGAAAGTATGTAAACAAGCAGTCGGGTGAGGTCAGATTGTGACGAAATCCACAAAGGAACGTCGTAGATCGAAAAACTTACATGTTGTTAGCCACGTTTTCGGCATTACATTTCCGCAAATTTTGAAAACCTTTCCCCTTTCCAACGCTTTCTGTTTGAAGGGTATGCCCCCTGACAACGCTCTTTGGCTAAAACCACCCTTCCAGCACGCAGGCTGTCACAAAGGCGGGGACGGGGTATTGGAGACGGCGCGCGGGGCTGCAGCGCGCAGGGAGGGGTGGGGGGAGCGCAGTGGGACAGAGGAAAGGGAAACCTGCCTGGCAGGCCAACCGGCCGGCCGCCCATGACGTCATGCCAACAAGGACGTGTCTATGGCCGTACAAGGTAAACCAAGGCGAGGCGATCGGCGACGCCGCGTCCCCCCGCCTCGACGCTCGCCCTCGCTCCGCCATGCCCCCGCGCCCCGGGGCCCGAGCGGCGCCGCGCGGCCGCCGCCGCCGCCGTCTCTTCTCGTCCCGTCTCGTCCCGCCCCGCCCCGCTCCGTCCCCGCGCGTCTGACGGCGCAACGCGTCCGCCCGCCTAGCGCGTACGCCCGGCCGGTCGACGGCGTGCAAAAAGCGCGCGCGCGGCCCACCGGGGAGACGCCGGAGGACGCGGCGCGCCGCCGCCGCCTGACGCGCGCCGCGCCTTTTGTTTCCACTCGCGTGTCGCCCGCCGAAAGAAACGCGTCGGCCCAACTCTCCCGGGCGTGTTAACCGGCGCCGGTGGAGGCGGCCGGGGCCGCTCCTCTTGTGAATGGAGAACAGGGGGGCCGACGCCGTAGGAAGTGGAACGCGCTCCGAATCCATCCACAAACGTCTCGGGTCTTGGGTCTTTTTCCGACGCACAGCAGCAGCTCGGCTGTCAAGCGGGCGCGAAATTTAGGAACGGAAACGCCTACGGATACAATCGCTGCGTAATCTCAGCCGATATGTTTGGAAACAATAGGACAATCAATATGTTTACTTTCACAAAAGATTACAACACAACGAAACTCGAATGAGACAGGTAATTTATATCCAATAATAACTGACAAATTACGCACTTTCATTTCTCTCCGAGTCGTTCCTAAATAAGACAATGCAGAAATAAAAGGGGCCATTTACCTTGGCGACTTCAAAGACAGGCAGGCTTTTATGACGCTAAAATTGTCTACCGGCGCGAAGAAGTACTTTTGTGATTCCAGATGGGTACAAAAAACGTACGAAATGTAGGTTTTCATTTCAAGAACAAAAACTGGTAGCATGTAGAAATATACAAGACCATTCGTAGGCATTTATCGAGAAAGAAATAGATTACTGCATACGCTAAGAAAAAGGTAACTAGGCCACAGGGAACGTTGTCATAAATAGCGCTGTAAAACACTCTTACGTAAAGCCATAATCTCGAATGTCCATTTACACGAGACACAATGAGAAAAGTGTTCATTCCATCACAAGTATGATCAATATATTATTCTGATATCACTCCAATTGATATTTTGAGTTTTCGAAAACTTAGATGAAATGACGAAAAACATTTTCCTTAAATTCATGAACATAAACACGAAAAAGAGAAGTACGGTTCTACAGTAAAGAAACAAAATTTAATGAAACACTACAATCAGGTAATAAGGATATGCCAGCGATGACATGCAATTTAGGGGCAACAAGAAGCCAATTTGCACAGGACAAGATTACATCTTAATAATGAATCATTTCAGCCCTTTCGTTAACAGAAATCGTTCGAAGATTCCAAGCACTGTTCGAATTTGCATTTTGAAGTTCGTGTCACTTCTCCGGAGAAATATGGAAACGCCCTACGTCGCGTGTTCGTCGCCCAGAGTGGGTTGTGGACACAACGTCGATGTGAATTGCTTTTGGTTGCCCTTGAGAAAAAAAGGCATAGGGTTGGCACTTCAGCACCTGTCTGAGATGAAAGGCAGGCAGCGTTGATGCACATTTAAAATGCTGTGACTCGACTCGGTCATTTCGAAGCACTAGGAACCGTATACAAATTATTCAAATGAAAATATCAATCAACCAGAAATTATATGGAAGGTTATTCGCCATCACATACTATTATATCAGTCAAGTTTCCCCAAATGTTCTTCTTTCTACAAGGCTACCTAACTCTTTACAAAAGAACATGCCAGATCGTTATTCGACTGAAAACGAAGTGATATTGGCAAGACATGTTTCCTAAGCGGACCTAACTGATGAAATCATGTTGCAAGAAGGTTGCATGTATTCCAATGATTTTGTTCAAGTTAACAGCGCACTCAATAACAGAAAAACAATTAAAAATGAAAAAAATGATCTCACAGTTTAAAAAACATTACAAAGAGCATATAAAGACGAGCGTAGTGAATTTGGAAGTAATTTGTGAACCACGATTCGCAGAAAAGAATCGAGAGAGCGAAAGTAGCAGGCTTCTACTCTCTTGGACTCTCACCTACCGAATGTAAGTGCAGGTGATTGGAAGTATTACAACCTAAGATAAAATCAATACATCACCGCATTGTGTCACGCCTACGTTCTAAGGTAAACAAACATGGACACAAATGTTTTACCAGACACTTGAGTCGATTTAAGTTCATCTTTGCTGAAACTACTACGGTATTACTCTTAGTCGATGTTGCCGTATATGAAATAAACTTCCGTTAAATAACTGTATAAGAGTACTACATTATATCACACCATTTTCTCGATTTGAATTTTCTTTCAGAAATATTCTAAATTCCTCATCTGACATCCGAAAGTTGCTGACACAACTTCTGACTTCCGTCATTACATGGTTTCAGAGGACCTGAAGAGCAACCGGCTGGTTGGCAACCACTAGAAAGCGAGATCCCTCGCGGTTCACGAATCCCGTTCGGTTTCTTTTCAAAGGAGTGCATGAAATCCAGCGGACATGCGGACAGGCACCGGCTAGAACAGCCACATAAAATCACTTTTTAAACCAACATGACTTGGAGTAAAAGTATCTCTCCGAGTTTGTTTTTTTTTTACATAGCAAAACGCGTAGGTCTCATGAATTCCTTCATTTAACATCATACACGCTTCCTCTCCCCACTTCCGCTTGAATACGTATACAGGTATCTCACCCTAAATTACGCCTTCCCTGAAGAAAATAATCACTTGTGTAGTTTCGGTAATACTTTGCGAATTCGAGGAAGTTAGACATCATACGAGACCAGAATGCCATTCACATGGTGTACCTGAAATTTCGCACGGGTACAGCAACCTGTAGGCGCCAGGAGAAACCCATTCCACGCAATAAACGGAGATCGCACACGTGGACATTCCGGACGTAGACGGTCGCCGCCGTGTCACGCCCTCGGCCGCCTCCGCCCCCGCCGCCGTTCTGTCGCCACCCCGCACCCTCCGCCGCCAGACGACTTCTCGCCTCCTCCGCGCGTGCCTGCCTCCCAGGAAACCGTGCAGGCGCCGTCTAAAAATATCCTCGAGAGGGGAAGGAACCGGGGGGAACCTCTCCTTACGGGCGGGCACGTGCGCGCCCACCCGTCAACGAAAACTCCCCGCCCCTCCCTCGTTCCACGTCCCACTCCGCCTCGCCGCGTCTGCCCAGAGGGGGTCTCGCCATCCTCCCACACAATACCGTCCGATCTCGCGTCGCGCGGTCCCGTCCGAACATTCCTGGTCCCTCCCATCCTACCCGCTCGACTCAACTCGCCTTCCATTCCCTCGTGTTCCACATCCTCCTCTTCCTGTGCACGTTCTCCCACTGGTTTTCCCGTCTCCCTTCTCGACTCGATTCGATACGATACGACCGATCTGACCCGTCCCGTTTCCCGTCTCATTTCGTACACCCCAAAGCGTCACACCTCAGAAACGTGCTTCTTTGCAAGCCATCCAATGGCAGCCCCTTTGTCCTATCGGGCCCGGCCTAGGTCCGCAGCCCACCCTGGAAGCAGCCAGGCCGGAGACACGTGACGGCCCTGCGTGGAATGTGACGCGGCGCTTAAACGGCAAACGCAGCGCTCTAGAGACGCTGAAAAAACGCTATCAGCTTCCCATTTGGGAGCCCGAAAGGAATTCTCCGCGCTGCATTTCAGAAGCTAAGAGGAAATCCTGAGAAGGCTCCTCTCCCATCACCAACTTCTGATTTCGAAACCATACAATGCTTCTGTATGAGGAAGACCGTTGCGACGAAACTGCGTTCACAAACGAAACAACGAATGTGACGTGTGTTAAGCGAGTTCTCAAACTACTTCAGTACTTTTTAGGTTTTAAACAATTAATATTAGTTTTTCCAAACACAGTTTCATATTTTATAGGTTTTAAAATGTTCAGGTTTGGAAATCTAGGTTTTCACGCAAAATAAAATGAAAACACGCGTCATATGTTACTGCAGAATTTCCTATGTTATTGTGCCAACTAAAGTTTGTTAATTCATCACACATACCAATGAAATTCTTAGATTTTTTACACGAAATCCCTCATCTGCGTTTCGTTTACGTTTTTGCTGCTTTGTTTCGTTACATATGCAGCAAAACTCCGCACTACATCACGCTATTTAAGGGGTGCGAATTCATGTTGGGGAAGTCCACGGCGGCTTACTTGGCTCTAATTTTTTACAGCAAAAAAAAAAAAAATTAGGATTTTCTGGGCCCGATAGTATTTGCATAGGTAATTATTAAATACTTATTTTATTATTTATTTAATTTGGTATTTCCTACGATGTATTCTCATATTTAAAGATATTATCCTTGGTGGATCTCGTATGATGCAATTTAACTCTCAGATCTATCTAGAACTATTTCATCGACATTACGAGGAATGCAGAAACGTAATCTAAAGAAACGCAGCTCTTCTCTAAACGAAGCGACCAACTCCCAACATTTCACTTCCAGTCTATTCAGCACATCCATTCTACGAGCGCACGAAATTATAAAATACACTCGTGAGTTCCACGAGGCGGAAAGCACGCAGCTATTCAAATGCACTCCCCAGGTGGAAAGTCCGAAGGCAAAATTCATTAGAAAAAAAAGCCTTAAAATACAAGAGGTAATGCAGCCCACCCCTGGCAAAGCGCACGACCTCCACTTGGCGGCTGGAGCGCGGATGCATTCAGCAGCCAACAGTGCTTCACAGTCGAGGGGCGGAGGAGTGTGCGAGAGCAGACCTTGATCCTAATGAAGGCGGCCGGCGCCGAGGCGGCGCGGCGCGGAGGAGGCTGCGAAACGCGTCGAGAAACGCCCATCCGCCGCGCCGCGCCGCCTGGCACACGCGCCGAGCGCCCTCCCCGATTTCTTAATGTGCGCGCGCATCAGAACGCGGGAGCAGGTCGTCCATCATGCGACTTATCTCACCTGCGCCGCCGCCGCCGGCCCCGGCCGCGCCTCCCGCCGTACATTCGTTTCCTCGGGCGCGCGGTAGACGGTAGCCCCGCGACGTCGGGAGTCCCCTCCTCCGTCCCTTCCCCCCTGCCAGCCACGGGTTCGGGCCCACGGCTCTCGGCCCCTCGCCCGACCGCCGCCGCGCCCCGCCCCCACCTCCCAGGAGATTGAAAACGAAATCATTACCGCAGTGAAATAGAGAGAACGAAAACTTTCACAATCAGAGTCGGCGAACGCGCAGAGCAAACGAAAGGTCAGCCAACGCCGCCGTACCCGGCGGCCTATCGATATTCCGGCATCGCCTCATTCCTAGGCTACGTCATAGTATGGATAGGATACTGCAGACAGCTCAAGTAGAAATAACAGAAAAAGAGGAAACAGGTACATACTGTGGAAAGGCAGAAAAGACTGAAAAATCGGAGAAATATTTCGGAAAAACCTACACTGTGTAGCCTGTACATATTCTCCGACACATGGAATACTCTGAAAACTACCTTTCTCGATTTGACGAACGACTGACTTTTTTTTAAAATTGTGGACTTACTTTGAATCATTTCAACACAATTTGCGACTATCAAATTAAAAATTACCTTTTATGGGAACATTGAAGATCTTACTAATTGTTTTTTTAATGTCTACATACATGTGGAACATTCAATACCGCGAAGGCTGTACATTTTCGATGATAATCTAAAATTCGTTAATATTTTAATAGGAAATAATATGATTTTTTCGGCATTTAAAATGTCGAAAAAAAATAAAAGAAATTCTTCATTATAGCAAGATTCATCATACAGAGGTGCGTTATTCTTTCAATAGAAACTCCGGTGGCGTGTGTGAAGTGGCGTCGGTGGTTTGCGTCGAATGCGATCCACTGCAGAGGCTACCAAACCTCGAAAGTGCAGCGCAAGCGGAGCAGCCTCGTCTCAGCCACCGTCACCCATTCACTGACCGGAGCAATTACTGCACTCGGAGCGCGGCAGCGGCTGCGGCGGCGGAGCCCAGGCCCGCGCCCGGCGGGGATGAGTGCGGCCAAGGCCATTGTTTCCGTTTTCCTCCGGCGCCTTGCCTCGCCGCGCCTTGCCTCGCCTCGCCCACCCCCCGCGCCTTGCCTCGCCTCGCCCACCCCGCCCCGCCCCGCCCAACCCAACCAGCCGTGTTACGACCACCCTTCTTTTGCTCCGCGCCAGGGGTGGTCCTGAGCCACGCGGGCAGCGGGCGGGCGGCGCGCGCCGCGGGGGCAGCGGCGGCGGTGGCGGCGGAGGTGGTGGCCGCTTTCGGGAACAATTCTAAGCTAATAAAGCATGAGCGATGCGCGCTCGCGCGGACCACCCACCTCGATTCCTGCGCTGCCGGCGGAAGGCAAAGGGGAAAGGGGGCGGGGCTGCGGTGGCGCGATGCGGCGCGGCGCGAGGCGAGGCGAGCCCACGCTTTTTCAGCCCCTAAAAAATCCCGGCCTCTCATTCGCGCCGGTGAACGAAAAAATGAACACGCTTCGCTGCGGCGGCGGCGGACGCAAGAGCCCCCACCAGCGGGATGGTCGGATCGGGCAGAGGACGGCCATCGGAAACAAACACGCCTTTGGCATTTCGGCCGCCAGCTCAAATTTGATTCGGCCGATCACGACGCCGGCCTGCGGAGAGGGGCAGCTCTAGTTTGCTGGCGGAGATCTCGCCTGAGCGATCAGGAACGCTCGGAGTGGCGCCGTTGGGCACGACCGACATTTTCTCTTCCGCTACGACAATGCTCGCTGTCTCCGGCAGGTCTCCGGTGCCTTCACATATCAAACAAAGCAGCTATATAGATGTATTGTTATGGCCCCATTAAAATACTACTGAATGGACATAAAATGTGATTTTCGAATGGTTAACACGAATACACGTACGGGTGCCGATGAACGCTGCTGTAGTTGTTTCGTTTATTCAGTGTCAACCACACACTTATTTATGACCGAACCGTGTCTGCCGTCTCCCTAACTTTCGTACATAAAACCACCCACGACACCTTTAAGAATTTTTCAGAGCTTTTCTGCGCCGTGAAAGCAGATAAAACAAACGTCGAGTCACGTTTGATCAATCATTGCTATCATGTCGCAGCACAGCTCCGTCCAGTCGTTAGGCAGGGCTGAAGAGAGGTGCCAGCAAGCTGAAACGGAGCGTGGAGAAGCGAGCCGGATGAGCGCGGCGCCCCGCGTCGGGGCAGGCTCCCGGAAGCGCTAACACGCCTTTTCACGATTTATTCCCCGCTGGCCTCGTGTCGTCGGGGGCTTTATTAGAACACAAACGACGGGCCGTCCTTGTGAAGGACTCGAGTGCCCCGGAGAGAGAGGCTCGTGGGAAGAACGCGGCCGGCGAGGCGACGGGGCGGCCAGCTTCCCTGCTGGCGGCGGGTCGGAGGTGGAGAAGGGAAGAGATGGCGCAAGGCCGGCCAGCCGCCGGGGAAAGACGGCGAAAGGGTGTTGTAAGGATGATACAGATCGGAGATCGTGAAAATGAAAGGACGGGCAGCGGAGAATGGACTGAAACCTGGGAGAATATCCACAGAAGATACAATTAGGAAGGGGAATCCGTGACGGTGCTGGAGCATTGGGATACAAGTATTAGAGAGCGCCTACAGATGAATCACCCTAACGACCGCACGAATGTTAAACTTTGAAAAACACGTCGCTGCAATTTTACAATTACGGAAAGTAAAAATTATGTTGAGGAATGCATGACAATCACGATGTATGTAAACGACCTTCGGTACGAAGTTGCGAGGGGCGACAGGTCTAGGAGGATGTGTGTCGTGGTGGTCGGGAGGATGGGAAGAGTCGGAGACGGACCACAGGATGAGGTGTGGCCCAACGGCCAGTGCACCGAGCCAAAGGGGCAGCAGTGAAGTGCAACTCTGCGGCCACGCATCCGCTTGCGTGATCAATCAGTGCGCTCAGCGCCGCGAGACGGGCCCCCGCCGCCCCCCGTCCCTTCCCCGCCGCCGCCATCGCCCGGGGGCCCCTCGACCCCCCGCTGACGCTCCCACGCCGCCATCCGTGCCGCGCCGCGCCCCGCCACGCCACGCCATGCCGAGCCACGCCGCACGCCAGACCGCCGGTGAGCGCATGCGCAAAGCGCCGTGGTACACCGCCACAGCCGCGCATCCCTGATGTCCGCCTCGAGTCGTTTGGCATTTCAGAGTTCAAGGGAACATTCCTCAGCAACCAATATGAAGCCCGGAATTCGTTATGAATCCGTGAGTTCGCCCTTCCCATCGCTGGATCGCTTTCGCGCGCTCCGAGTGCCTGGATGAAAGGCTAACGATTGTGAACCGGCACAAGACTTCACCCTTCCGCCCTTATTTCCCCCCTCCCCCCCCCCGTGCGAACCTCTTTGGCGGAGGTCTGATCGGGAACGGGCCCGCGCCAGGTCGCTCAAAGCCTTGGCCAAGGGGAATCGAAATGAGATTCTCGAAACAGACGATCGACTTTCGTCTACGGCATTACGGAGTCTAATTAAAACCCAAGCGCCGGCGGTCGACCTGACATTCTTCACTTTGCAGATTAGTGGATGTTCAGGCATTTCGTCCTTTTACAAGCTTTTAAGGTTCTGCTTTTGTGGTTCATACGACAGCAGGAAAGTGCAATTTGAAAAGAATCAGTAGAAATGTTCGGAACAGGCCATCCATAACATACTGTGATGTTTTTTCATTGTCACAAGCAGTTCCCAATAATATTATCCGTTATCAACTTGTTAAAATAATACAAGATGAAACCAGTACCGTTTGTAACTAAAACAACTAAAACCAGTAAAGCATGTCTGGAAAACCTAAATCTTAAAAAAATGGCTAGATATAGTTCTGAAAGCAATATAGTGTGCTCTGTTTCTCACCTCTGTACGAACTCCGGACGTTTAATTGACCTTAAAAGTTTCGAAAACTCACTGGAATTGAACGATAGCTAAAAAAGCACTATCAAAATCCCCCCGCTAATATTCCGCAACCATAGGAAAACAAACTTAAAATACATCACTGCAATCAGAGGGAGGCGTGGAGAAGCATTGAGCTATAGCACAGTAGCAAGCGTTCTTGAACGTGCTTCCGCGAAAGGGACGCCCAGACTACACGGCTTGTAATAGCGCAATAATTTCCGCTTGAGCGCCTGTTTTAAGAGATTGGATTTAATTTCGATCTCGCAAGGGTTCATATATTATGCGCAAAGGTCGCGAACGCGGCCGTCGCGCTCCTGCAGCTGCCTATTGAAGCCCGGTGCGCAAAAAATAACGCGCGCACTTGCTCACCATGAAACGTCCGCGCGCCCGCGGCGCACACACCAAGCCCTCGGCCATGCGTCGCTCCCACGGACACGGGCGTGCATGATAGGCCTCTCTATTTGCAGAGCCACCGCGTACAGCGCGTCCACAGGTGGATGCAGCTTAATCACAAAGGCAGGACCGTTTTATCAGCAATGGGGGCCCTTGGGCCTAGGTTAAATTGGGAGCCCCCTATTCTTTCTTTCACCGATTCACCCCCCACCAAATTCGACGTTGAAATGTAAAGAAAATCCTATCAATTCACATTGTATTTTGTTTTTGTTTCTTAATATTTTAAAAGCAGTTCTTAGTGTTTCATTTTAACATTATTCAAACAAACAAAAACTAAACTATTTATAATTACATTGAAAAAATTGTACTTTTTATTGAATCGTACAATTTCAAATTGAAACGCATCATTCAGAAACATTCCATATTATACATATCTAATGATGCGAGACACATCATCCGTAATACCAATTTTTGCGCATAGTTTAATCATAGTCACATCACATTTTTGTTGGTTCTTTTATTTTATTTTTTGAAAAAAACTAGCATTAAATAAATTTTTAAGATCTTGGGGCCTTTGAAAATTAGGGGCCTCGGGCCCATTGGGCCCGTGCGTTAACACGGCCCTGCACAAAAGGTTCTATTTCTATACAGAGGAACATCAAAGAGTGTGAGATATGCAAGGGAATAGAAAGGATAGAGTTTGCAAATATTTCAACATTACTAGATCTTAATTATGAACAAATAGCGCGCAAGAAAAAGGAAAAGGGGAAATATCGAGATACGTATCAAGACACACAAAAAGAACTGAAATTTGAGTTATCGACGTTCCTCCAAACTGTAAGGAGGCGAATTTGCTTTCAGGTAATCGTACTTAGGCCTTGTAAACACCACAGACCAAATTTTAAGTCAAGAGAGGTTTCCAAGAGATGTGGTACATGGAATGCTGTTGTTCATATGAAGTAGCATGTTCAATTCCCGTAAGCTGAATTGTTTAACTCAAAGAAATTCGAGAATGACGGTAGATCAGATTGATTTAGTTATTCGTAACCGAAATACGAGAATACACACCCGAACATGAAGTGAAACGCATCCAGAAGGAAGCTCTTGGAGAAGATGGGAACAGGTTGGCAACGTGACTGCGAATAACCAAGACAGCTTCAGACAGGGCTGAGCCCGCCCCCACTGCTGGGCGTTCTCGTGGAAGGAATCTTCGTAACCGCAAGGTAGATAACGCGCTTCATATATTACGATTTGTACAGGATGTAATCGTGCCTGACGGGCAGGGAATATCCCACACACGTACGCGCCTTTATCACGGGCCGGCAAACAGCGACCGGAAAATATGGCAAAGTAAACGCCTCAGCGTCATTTATGGCGGACGTCGCGCTCTCCCCGGGCACAGTAAATCTTGCTGGGGGCGGCGGCAGCGGCGCTTAGGATTCTGCGGCCGGTGGAAAGGAAGAGCCGCCGCCAACAAAAGGTACAAGGCGGGTCGCAGGTGGTGGGGAGCGGCGGTTCGAGGGAGGGGAGACACCAGGCGCAGCGGTGAGATGCGGGGCGGAGTGGGAAGACGCGGGGGCCGAGCGGGGAGACGCGGGGCGAAGCGGGGAGACGCGGGGCGGAGCGGGGAGACGCGGGGCGGAGCGGGGAGACGCGGGGCGGAGCGGGGAGACGCGGGGCGGAGCGGGGAGACGCGGGGCGGAGCGGGGAGACGCGGGGCGGAGCGGGGAGACGCGGGGCGGAGCGGGGAGACGCGGGGCGGAGCGGGGAGACGCGGGGGCGGAGCGGGGAGACGCGGGGCGGAGCGGGGAGACGCGGGGCGGAGCGGGGAGACGCGGGACGGGCGGGGTGACGCGGGGCGGAGCGGGGAGACGCGGGGCGGAGCGGGGAGACGCGGGGCGGAGCGGGGAGACGCGGGGCGGAGCGGGGAGACGCGGGGCGGAGCGGGGAGACGCGGGGCGGAGCGGGGAGACGCGGGGCGGAGCGGGGAGACGCGGGGCGGAGCGGGGAGACGCGGGGCGGAGCGGGGAGACGCGGGGCGGGCGGGGTGACGCGGGGCGGAGCGGGGAGACGCGGGGCGGAGCGGGGAGACGCGGGGCAGAGCCGGGAGACGCGTGGCGGAGCGGGGAGACGCGGGGCGGAGCGGGGAGACGCGGGGCGGAGCGGGGAAGTGGGGACCGCGAGGAGGTCCGGGGCGGGACGAGAAGGTGCAGGGTGGAGCGGGGAGGCGCAAGAAGGCGCGGGGCGGAGTGGGGTGACGGGGAGCAAAGCGCGAGGCGGATCGGGAAGGTGGGGAGTGGAGCATGGTGGCGCGGGGCGGAGCGGGGAGACGCGGTGCGGAGCGGGAAGGCACGATGTGTGGCGCGGTGGGCCGCGTAGGTGTTTCACGATGTTTGCCGCCTCAGTGGAACTTCCAAGCGAATCGGCCCCCGCCAACTCATCTTCTGCGTCGCGCTGAGTTACCGACCGAAGCGGAGGGCAATGCGCGGCAGCGGAGGCGGCGGATAGCGGTGGGAAGATGGCGATCGAGAAGAATGACTAACGCCGCACGAGAATATGGGTCAAAACCGAACATTTCAATGGGAGTGGTACACGTGATGAATTTTTCAAAGTTGGCACGGCGCTGCAAGTTCTCAATGTAGGCCTCAATGTATTCATTTTGATTCAATCGAACACTACGATGAAGAGTTCTTAATGTTCATAATTGCAACAAATGCATGTCTACCTGTGCTAATATTTGATAGGAATAGGGGAACGAGTTATTCACAAATATACAGATAGAGCTTCATGTAGTTCAACAATAAGTGACTGACTCTGCTTCGTCTTCGGTATTCTCGCATCGCGTAGAAAGACAACGCGACTACAAGTCCGATTCCCTAAAGCCAACGCGTGCTGGGAATACGGGCGAAGCGTGCCTGGTCCTTAAACGCAGACGGATTTCCAGCGACGCCGTGGGAGGCGAGGCCCAGCGGCCGCAGCGCAAACGGTCCCCGCCTCACTGGCGCCCCGACGACAACAGCGGCTGCCGGGCGCGCAGATCCTCGGGACGCGACTCTTCCGCAATGCGGCACGCCCACGCACCCGGCGCGGCCTGGCCCGGCCAACAGCACTCGCCGCGTGCTCCTTCTCCGCGCAGCAAGCGCCTCCACGCAGGAGCGCCGCCTGGACGGCACAGCTACGCCCTGGCGTCACCCTCCCTCAGGCCCAGCCAAATCGGGAAGACTATTTGATAGGTTACTGAGAGCATTTTTCACAAAACTAACGCTACAGCTGTGTAGAGGCCAGCGGGGTCATTCTACAAACGACTGCCTGAACCTTTTATAATGAGAGATAAAGATTAAAAACGGACTTTTTTCGGCCGATATATACTTATTACACGATAATGGGTGGATTTAAAAAGTACATACGCATATCTAACCTGTTAGAGAGCAAACATATACTGCCCCGCGTTTCAACGTCTTTTGTTTTAGTGAAAATGCACACCTCAACGGCTGGAGGCACGTCACCAAGGTAGAGGCAGGCAACGCTGGAACGGGACGCGCGTAATCGTGGAGAGTGTCCAAGGCGGAGGAGACAGCAGGCGCCCAAAGCGGGCATCGCAGGAGGCGGGCCGCCAAGAGGGGCCCGGAGCGAGCGCCGAGGGACCCCGGGAGGGTCCTGCGGGGGCGGCGCGCAGCCCGGGAGGTGCTTAGCGCCGTGGCTCCACTGGACGGACAAGCACTCGCGGGAAGCGAGAATATTAACGAGGGGCAGCCTCCGCCGCCCGGCCGCCTACGCCACGGCCTTTCTTGAGGACGCGGAGCTTACGGCCTGCGGGCACTTGCCGGCGGGCTCGTAATGGACATCCACGCTGGACGTTACCCAACATCCTCTCCGCCGTTGCCAGGGAAATGCGCGTACGGCGTGTTAAGTAACATCCTGGCCGGGGGGCGCGGCGGGGGGGAGGGGCGGAGGTCGGGGCCGGGGGATGGGCGCGCGCGCCGCTCCGCTTCCGCGCCCTGCCGTCCCGCGCCGCCGCCCCGTAATTTGTCCGGACGGCGGATGTGCGATACCGCAGGTGCGAGCAGGGACATCAATACCGAAGCGGCGTCGCTCCGCAGGACATCAATAGCGGGCAGGAAGGCCTCTGCTCCACGCGCCACGCCCTCCCAGCCGCTGCTGCTGCCGCCGCCGCCGCTGCTTCTACCGTCGCTCTGCACGAAAACTTTTGCGCCGGCCAGCCGATATCCCTGAAACTAGAACGTGATCGCATTTCCGCTCGTTTCCCCGCCGCGCAAAAAGAAAGCGCGTTTCTTCGCAACAGTAGAAATGACATATGCTTTCACATGGAGATAGCGTTCACGGAATAGAATAACTGTCTGGAGCAGAGAGTTACATTTCTCGAAAAGAAACTTGATGCATTGCAGTAACGACGTTGATACCTAGAGACCTGCCTTCATGTGCGTCACGTTCCCGTACATCTGCAACCTACAGCACAAGCAGTGACAAAACAAGCTGTTGCGCGAGACAGAAAGACGACTTGTGCCTTCGCTCCACGTGCGAGAAAACCTTTCAGAAGACTAGGGGCGAGGAGGGTGACGCGGGTGAGGGCAGAGCTTCGAGTTGAAAAATTCGGAAGCGCCAGCGTTTTCGCACATGTAGTGTGCTTTCGAATTATGACTTGAACTTTTCCCCTCGGAGCGCCGGCGCGGGAGGGCGGGGGAGGGGCGGGGGAAGGCGGGGGCTAAGTGGCCAGCCGGTCACGCCGATCCTCGTTTAATTCAGCCATTTGTATGCAAGTTGAAGAGACGCGCACGAGGGAAGGGCGGCTCCGCCTCCGAGCTGCGGGCCGCCGCGCGCTGCTCCCCGCCTCGCCCCGCCTCGCCCCGCCCCGTCTTGCCCCGCCCACTCCCTCCAGTTTCCCCTCTCAATCCTCCGAGTTCTCTTCCATTCCGCTTCGGCCAGTCTCGTCTTATCTCGCCCCCGTTTCGGTTCCGATGCGTGCCGTTCGCCGTTCTGACGTCCGTTCTTCTTTTTTCTTCCACCCATGCACACTCGGTCCTCAGGTTTCCTAGGATTCCACGAACGCGATTCCTTTCAGCTACACCTTTTCTTCGACTTGTTAACAACACGCGGATCCGCCCAGTTCCTCATCGAATAAGAACGTCGACCTTTCGGTTCGTTACGTAACGCATTCCTTTGGCTTGTAGAACCTTGTTTTTGAAGTCACGGTAGTTACTTCCCGCTTAATTCCGCTAACCCCGAATTCGTATCTCGCTAGTATGAAACACAACCATTCATTTTTTCCCGTTTCAACATCAGAGTCCTGCAAAGGGGGTGGAGGAGCTGACAAACCCACGCATTCCTTCGGCTGCAATTCAGTCATGAGGAATTCGAATTTCTGACAACTGTGTGGGCCGCATCGTAATTGTCACGAGTAAGCGAATTCCGAGAACTAGTGCACAGTCATAAAGAGAGTTACTCGATTTATCGACACGAATTGAAGGCGAAAAAATTTGAAATCGCTACTGCTGAATCGTTCCGTAAATAAGTTACGGTAACAAACTGCAAATGAACAGTCAAAAATGAAAGTAATACACGCAATTGACTTTAACTAGCTGCTCAAATTAAAACAATTATAGTTAAACAAACACACGAGATGAGGATGCAAATACATTAGTAGTCTGTGCGAACTGAACCACGTTCTTCGTGCCGGAATTCACAAGCTAACGATATATCAGTATTCGCAACGCGCATCCTGGTTCATTCCGAAGTGGCGTAGCAAATATTTAGGGATAAGCAAGACACAACCGTCTATTTCCATTACGGCCGACACCTTGCACCGGCGTTCGATAGGCGACCGTGCGGGCGGCCGGGCCCGCGCCCGCGCCCGACCGTAATTCCATCAAATTCGCAGCGGACGGTGGCGGTGGCGGCGTCGGCGGGAGCGGAGCGCGAATTGGGGCGTCTGAGTCGGCATTATTCGGTTACCTGAGCGGCGGGTGAGCGCCCGGGCGCGGTGACGCCAGGGCTCGCCCCCGCCTTCCCCTCGCCCCTCCCCCTCCCCCCCTCTCCACCAGGCCATCCCGCCGCCACCGCCTCCCGTGCGCGCCCGCGTGGTAACCCGCAGTGCGTGTCTCCCCTTGACAAACGACCCGCTCGCCACGTCCCGAGATACCTCCCTCGCCTCCCCCCCGCCCGCCCGACAGACCGTTGTGCGCGAGCTCGGCCTCGTTTGCGGGGGCGTTTCCCTCCCTCAAAGAAGATTGGGGAAATGTTAATCGCGTTTGCTTACTGCGGCTGAAATGCAAGCGCATTTACTCAATTCGGCATCGCCAGCCTTCCTCTTCGCTTCGTAATCGAGTATCCGGAAAGGCAGTCCAACGTTTTCATGCAGAAGACTTGGCATAAAATTCTTGAATGCATTACTTTGAATATATTTACGCTTATATATTCTGCACAAAGGGATATATAATCTTAATTTTTACTGACGATATTTTTCTCCGAGCATTAAGTCATGTATTTGTCAGAGGTTTTAACCAAGCTCTTGAACATTATCTCAAAGGGCACCTCTAACAGAATATTCTCTTTTTCATGAAAACTACAAATAAAACTGGATCCTATTTTTTTATGTTAATCCTACAACTTACGAAATGTATCCGAATGAATTGATGCTAAAAATCCTATTCACTAGTCATTGTAATATTGTAGAACTCCTATTAGCACGTACCAAATAAGAAAAGCTTACACACACGCACACATACAAACCTCATCTCTCATCACTAGATATGAATTACACAAAACATAAAATCTAAGAAAAGGAATTTCATATAATACACATTTTAATTTGTGAAGCTTGATTGTAAAATCGCCAAACTATTCTCCCCAACTCGCTTCTTTCCAGCTTCCGCGCAACCGGGCGGTAGGCCAGAATCTATTCCTCAAAGCAGCCATCTCAAGAACTCGCGATCATAATGATCCTCGGACTCGAAAATTCCATTTCATTCCATTCGCTGGGATTCGGCGGCGCCAAGCGAAGACCTCCCAAGCGGCTGCGTCTTTCTCTCCCGTGGCGGTCCGCGCTTTCTAAAGCCCGCCGCGCCGCACCGCGCCGCGCTCTAGCCTCCAGTAAATATTAAACCGTCGCCCGCTGACAAGTGCGTAGTACACCTTGGGCCCCTCTGCCGGAGCCGCGCCACACAGCACAGCACCGCGCCGCGCCACACCGCGCCGCGCGTGCCGCCTTCACTTTCTTACTTCCCGGACGATAAATCACCGGCTCACCCTCTTCCCGGCATCCTGCTCCGTCGCCGCCACCGCCACCGCTTCCGCCGCCTCCGAGTTGCGGAGTCTCGCTCCCGAGACCAGAAACAATACCACGCTCCCCCCCGTTCAATATCCAATTCGAACGTGAAAATTGCGAATTTTTTCCCCCTTCTTCTCCTTCCGGATGCACGCGGCGCCACTGTCCCGTGTCGCGCGCAAGCGAAAAAAAAAACAACAACGAAACGTCTGCCGAAGAGCACATGCCCCGTTCGATCAACGTTCCCCCCGTGCGCGCCACAGAGAATCTATCGAAAGAAGCACAGAAATATTCTACGGATTGTTTACAGAATCATCTACTCAACCATCTGAATAAACTTACTGCATACCAAAAAGTTATAAATAATTGTTGTGGATAAATGAGAGAAATACTTTACCACGATTCCTCGTTTTCGGTGGTTGTAAAGGATTGAATATTCGGGGAGAATTTTCGCGAATACGTGTATGCAACGTGGCATGTACATATTTTAATATTCACGTTTAATTTGCAAGGCAATGATAAACAATTGAATGAACTTCCTTCTATTCCTTTTTTCTGGAATCGAATAAAACGCCTTTTCCTCCTCTCGCGTTATTCACTTGATCTGTGAGCCGCCAAACATTTTTCCCCGCCTGACTAATGCTCAGGTCGACATTGATCTCTATAGGCGAGCCTGCAAGAGCAATCGCTTCATACAGCCATCCATCCATCCGCCCGTCTATCCGTCCAATGCCTTTTTTCATGCGATCACACGAATCCGACAGTCGCCCCTCTATTTCGCGAATTCCATCCGGAGAAATTCCACCTCGTCCGTACGTTTTTAACCGACACAATTACAAGAACCCGGCCCAGGGCAGGGGGAGGCGGGCCGCGCGGGAGCAAACGCGATTTCCGGGCGCCGTATCGCCCGTGCATCGCGGCTGTCAAATCATCGCGAGAGCGCTCCGCCAACGCAATTGCAAGAGGGGGCGGGCAGGGGGGACGGGCGAGCGTCGGCAGGAACACGTCGGTGGGGCACGTCGGCCGCTCGGGGAATCGCGGGGAGCGGCACCGGGACCGGGATGGAGGTGGAGGCCAGCCAGCCTGCCGGCCGTTCGCAAGCGATGCGCTGGTAAAATATCCACGAGATGCGCGCCGGTGTGGAGGTGCGTGGTCGGGCCGAGCCGGGCCGGGCCGGACAGGGCCATGAGGGCTGCGGGGGCCGCGAGGGGGCCGGTCGGCTGGACGGAGGCAGAGCGGAGCGGAGTGGTGCACAACGCATCGTACCGTAATGTGCACTACTAGTCATGCTTCAGGAAAATGTGAAGAGCGTTACTAGAGCGTACTGTAATATGCGTTGCCGATGACGGCGAAACAACCTTTGAAATGGGTAACTACTGAACAGACCTGAAGAGAGAATTTGAGTAAAGAAATGGCAGTGCAGATATTTGAAACGCAATAAAGTATTCAAATCGACGGCTGCGCTACATGGAATACCATGTAAAAGAGACTTTTCAATTAACAATTACTCTTCGTTCATTACGGATCCTTTCGTACCCAGACGAAGGCTCTGTGTGGATGCGAGGAAATTTGCGAATTGTGGCAGCCGTCAGCATGAATGCGTGCCTGAAATATCCACGAGACGCGCCGAGTGGCGACGGTGAGGATGGAAGGTACGTCAATGGCGGGGACCTAGAGGCCGAGAGAGACAGAGAGAGACACAGAGAGAGAGAGAGAGACGGTAGGTCGTGGCGAGTGCGAAGATGGGGCGGCAAAGGGGATGTGAGGAGAGAGGTAGGGAGGAAGTGGTGAGGCGTGAGCGAGCGGGTCGGCCCCGGACGTCACCGCAAGCCATGTAGCGGGGAGGGCGGGATGCGGCAAGGGCGTCGGCGCGCGCCTCCTCCATAATGCAGAGGGAGGCAAGCAGGAGAGCAGGCGGACCGGTGGCCGATCTCCGCCCGCGGGACCGCGCGCTTGCTAGGTGCGTGCGCATGTGTTGTTTGAGAGTGAGCGAGCGCGCCAGTCAACGGCCGCATTCAATTTAGGATTTTTTTTTTGCGTACGACAAAATTTTCTGTATGCGAAAACAATTATAAATCACGTAATAAAATTTGCCTGCTCACGTATCATAGTTTAACATTCTACATTTCCATCTTGTAGCTTTTCTATTGAATTTCATGGAGGTTAAAATCGTGTTTTCAGTTCCATTTTCATAAGGTTGGAATTGCAATTTTTATTCGGCAATTTCCTTATTTAAATGGCGCGCGGCCTATTATGCTAAATTGATACTAAAATCAAATTAATATATGTTATTTGTCCGAGGTTCTTGGATGTTCCTCTCTTATGCAGACTGGGACCTCCTCTCGTAGATCCAAAGGCTACACTCTAGTAACATTGGGTAATTTTGCTAACGATTACATGAATCGATAAGCTTATCAGCCCATTAATGTAATCAATAGATTTGACCTCCATCAACTAATCCTATCATATGTACACGGCACTTTCCATCCCCACGCAAATCTGCAATCGGCCAGCTAACTAATGTTCCATTGATAATTATCATATTTCGTATGAAGTAATGTACTTTTAAATTCAATTAACATGGTGAGAATGTCGCTGTCTATCTTCTATGGCTCTACTGAACATGTAAGATTTGATTCCATTATTCCATTATCAAAACAGAACTCTTCTCAAGACTGCATTAAGTAGCTTACAAAACTGAGCACTAACTCACTACCGGAAACGAAAGATCTCCATTGCACACGTCCAATGGACAAATGACCGACGAATAAATAGCTCGGAAGATTCTCCTAAGAAGTCCCACGTCCCACCCTTACCAGCAGACAGGTCGTTACTGGACAGTAACTCAACCGTGGAGGGGGATACAGAAGCCTGCACTCTCCAATATTTTTTCTAATTTCTCAACATTTTTACTTAATTTATTCAAAACAATTCTCATCAATTACATCACATACACAAGAGTATTTTCATTAAGTCCGAGCGGACGGCATTTAAAGAGAAAACATATCGAAACAAGTTTTTTTCTTGAATGAATTTAGCAGGCTGAGGTCCGTACTGACATTGCCACCTCTCCCCCAAACACGTTCTGGATCCGATCCTGGAACTGGGTTCGATAGATGTGGACACGTATTGTTTAGTAGCCAAGTTTTGCCGAGTACACCAGATGTGACTGGGCTGAAGTGCAAACAATGGAACACATATTGCAATACTTTCCCCGTGCTCTCACGTGTGGTGACTTGGCGGACGTTAGTAAACGTACCAACAAGACTGTTTCGTAACTGAAAGCATTAGCTTACTATTAATTCTTCACCTAACTCAAGTTCCGCAGCAATAATTGCATGTCCATCTTCTTGCTTGCTCATCACAACCCGACCTGGCAAGTCCCTCTCTACCCATGTGGCGCTCGGAGCAAACGCTTCTACGCTTCTATGCACATATTTCGCGTCGCTTCCACATTCTGCGGCCCCCGCTGCTGCGAATGGCAGTGGTGAGCCGCCATCGGCAAACAACGGACGTCCCACACGGGCGCACTCCGGCGTAATAGCAACGCCCAGCTCAGCTGCGCATTGACCGAGCAGCGTTTGTCAATACGGCTAACTCACTTTTGTCTCTCCCACGCATCTTCACGCGCTCGCCTACGATTATATTTCCCTGCCCACACGCTCACAGGCGGAGGTGAGGAACATGACGGCCGCGGTAATTCATTCTACCAGGACGAACTTAAAGCACACACAGAAACGTGTATCCTATTATAAACGACATCCGCCGAAGATAAATTCATCTGGAAATAAACATCCCAAAACATCAGGATAGAGAAATCGCAGTTCTTATAATTAGGAAGTCTTTCCGGTTTGAATTTGTTATATATGATAGCGTCTGAACGAGGGTTGAAATAACCTTATTCAATTATTTCACACTTAGTTTAAAAATGATACAGAGGAAACGAAACCAACGCAAACGACATTTCGAACAAAATTTTGTTAAATGTAGAATTCCTTCTACAAAGAGGCCCAGTGACAATTGTTTTGAAATATAGGATTAAACATGCATTTCAATAGTGTTGAGACTGTAAACACGACAATCGCATTTGTTCACAGATCGGAAAAATTCATCTGATGGAAGCTTTATGAAAAATAGCTGTCAGAGAAAACAACTTTTTATCTCCTGTAAACTTCAATTTTACTTTAGTCAGTTATCTGCTTTGGTTCTGAGACTGGAATAATGCTTCCCCGGGCAGATTCTTTTCACTCCTAGAAAATATTTCCAGCTTCTTCGCTTCCACCAGACACGTCCGGTGTTCCAGGGCAGGGCAATCCAAAGCGTGTTCCGGCCCCGTGACCCCGGCTGACGTCACACGCCCACACGCGCGCTCTTGCCCCGTCATGGGCGCGGTCTTTCCTCCACTCCGCTTCTCTCCCCCTCGCACACCGCTCCGCTCCGCTTCGTTCCGTTCCGCTCCACTCCGTCCCGCCCGCGACGCGAGGGCCCTCGAAATGACGAAGCGACCGGTTATTTCCGACGCCTCCAGCTCAAAAGGGCTAAAAATATCGCGCGCGGGGCGGCGGCGGCGCCGCCGCCGCCGCGCCGCGCCGGCCGGGCAGAAAGTGTGCTACGGCCACGATCTCTCCCCCTCGGCGCAGACCGTGCAATTGGAAGCACGTGGCCGCTTGCGGGAGGCGTGGCCGCGCGAGGTACAAAGAGAGGCGTTTGCACCAGACATCGAGACGCCGCCGCCGCGATGTCGCGGCTCCTTTGATTCTCTGAGGACTGATCGACGCCGGCCGCCGGGTGGGCAATCGGGCTGTCGCCTCAGTTCAAAGGCTCATCACCAATCGATAGTAAATCTTTAAGAGTAACATCTTCCGAATTTCCACGAGATAGTAATAGCATAAGATATTCACTACATAGCATAACAAATTGTTGCCTGTGCACCATAAAACAAGAAAGCCAAGAAGTTCGTTTTATAATCAATTGCGCTCTTACCATCACGCGTCGAAAACCGTCCGCACATTAACAAATAAAATTTCCTGGTGCGCAACAGTCACGCCCAAATGATCTGACGCACATCCACGGTCGCTTGTCGCAAATACATGGTTCACTGACGTGAAATGAAGTCGAATCGTTCAAACGATTTCCAGTGGTAGGCGATTTCCCAGCTCATTTTTCCCCTTCCCATCGCCCGCAGTCGAAGGAGGCTCCCCGCGGTTGGCCCGAGCACGTGTCGATAGCAAGAAACGGGCCTCGTTTCTTCCCTCCCGAACCAGAAGTTCTTTGTAGTCCAAATAATCGCGCCTCCCCGCCACCGCCTCCGCCGCCGCGCCCGCCACCTTCCTGTGAGGAGACAGGGGGAGGGGGAGGCACATTCCGTTTGTTTTATCAGAGCGGCTGCGTCGGCGGGGTGGGCGGGACCGGCGAGACGGGGGCGGGCGCGGAGGCGGAGACGGGGTGGGAGGCAGGCGGGCGCGCCCGCTTCCGCCAAGAGATACAAGGCGGCTGCTGCCGCCACCGTGGCGGCGCAGGCGGAGGCGAGGCGGCTGCGCTCTGCTCCGGCGGCGGGAGCGGGGGCGGGGGCGGGGGCGGGGTGGCGGCGGCGGCGGCTGCGCGTCGCGCTTAATCAGCGCCTTCCGACACACGACGCCCGCGCGCCAGCATCCGCCGCCCGGCGGCGAGTCTCCGCGTTATTTCTCCGCGCCACCGACACGCTTAACTGCGAGAGCTACACAAATGCATGCGACTATCGACAGCACGAAAACAAAAAAATAAATAACCCTGAAGTACATACAATGGATCTGTGAGTTGCAGGCGTTACACATTTTCAAATAATTGAAAAAAACAATCTAGCCCGTTGAAGATTCCTTTACTCTCTTAGAATTAATATTTGCGTAATCATGGGTCATTCTTTCCAACAATTATTTCCATGGTAGGCTCGGAACAAGTTAAAACTTGTCTGAGGTGATGTGTCAACATTGCGACTCTCGTGTCAGTGATATCTCGGTGAGAAGCTTCTTCTACGTCTTTGTGAAATTAGTGTTTCGATGTGAATATGGTGAAACTTAAACATCAGGTGACTGAGAATACGAAGCGACTTTGTATTTATACAAGAAGAAAAATACCGATAACAAGCAGATACGGCCACAGTGTATAACACGTTGCATGTACTGACGTTACATTCTGCATTGCGGTACCCCCGGATTTCGCCAGGCGTTCGCAGCACACGCCATAACCACAGTAATGGCTGTTGAACCGAATTGGATGGTAGATATTTACTTCATCTCCTGAAGAATTAACATTCGGTGGTAAATTTATAGCATACAATTAGATAGAAAAAATATATCGCCAGGCGCGCAACACACACAAGTACACAGAATTTAATGGTGTACGCTTCTCGCACCTACAATGAACTTTCCTTTGTAGATAGGTTTAAACAGAAATTAAACGTAAATAAAATATTGCAATGGGAAGCTTGAAAAAATTGCTATGAAATCAGTCCTTATAAAGTAATTTGTTTTGATCTACCAGGCTAGAACACAGTTACTCCATATCATATGGTCGACAAATACTTATAAACAATACTTTCCCACACACACTCCATGTAGAATTTTCATTGTAGTGTGGCGTACTGGACATGAAAAGCACAGACGACAGATTCTGAATAGTATGTACAGTATATTTACAATAATAAATTACAAGAAAATGTTACAAAATTGAAAACCTTAGGCAACCTTTCTATTCTCTAAGCCGCGAAACCCCGCGACCGTCCCTAGGCTGAGCCCAGTGCCTCTGCTCGAGAGCATGAGAAGCTGCGCGAAGTGCGAGCTGTCGGACATTAGTCCCGTAACTAGATGTTACATGGCCGGATGCCAAAACGTGCAAGGTTGCACGGAGATACCTCACGTCTTTCGACTCACTAGCGTATCCCCCGAGCGCATGTCGGCGCCGCAATAAATACCCCACGGCTCGTCCCCCACTCTACCAGCGGCGGGCGTCATTCGGCTCGCAAGCCAGCCCTCAGCAGAGAGCAGCCTTCGTCAATGGACTCGCACTCAGGCACGCTCAGTTGTCCTGGTTATTTTTAGGCTGGGATTTCCTGCCCGGCGCGCGCCGGCGAGGCGCCCGCCGCATTCCACCCCCATCCCCCATCGGCTTAAGGCCGGGCTTTCCAGCGAAACGGCACGTGCGCACCTCGCGACGCTACAGACCCTCCCATGCCGGGGGTGAGAATTTTTTTTTCGCAGCAAAATATGCCCAGGAAAAAATTCTGCTAGCTAAAGTACCTGGTCCTGAGACATTACATCATAATTTTTTACATGAACATAATAATATCAAAACCCTATCTAGTCAAAATTTGTGAAATAAATCTGTGGGCTGTCCCCCCGTTTTTTCCTAACTATGTTGCCATTTACATTTAAACCTTACATCTATTTACATACATAAATATTCTTGACGCATCTTGAACTACATAAAATCCTGAAATACAAAACATTTACTTTACATTGAAATATTACATGATAATTCTTGACGCCTCTTGCATTACATGAAAACCTGAAATATAAAATACAAAACATTTACGTTGCATTGAAGTATTACATAATAATTGTGGAATTCGTTATATACATCATGTGCCGTTCTTAACTGAATTTATTGACACAATGTATGTATCTACATATAAAAATGATCACAATAACAAAACAATTTTACCCTTGAATTTATAAAATTATTTACATAGAATTTCACCGACATTTATACATGTCATGAACGTGTGTGTTCCCTACACTGGCCTGTGGATCAATTCACATCATCAAACATGCGACTAAGCGCATCTGCATTAACATTTTCTGAGCCCTTTTTGTGCATGATGCGTAAATCGAGGTGCTGAATTAAAAGGGACCAGCGTAATAATCTGGGGTTTTTTGCCAGACGTATTACGCAACCAGACCAACGGGTTGTGGTCGGTTTCGACCTGAATTGTGGCCTGCCCGTCGAGATAAATCTTAAGTTTATCCAACCCCCAAATAAGAGCCAAACACTCAAGTTCTGAGGTGCCATAATGAGTTTTCTGTATCACTTAATTTACGGCTTAGAAAAACAACTGGTTGTTCTACTCCCTCGTCATTTACTTGGTAGAGAACCACGCCTAAGCCTCTCTGAGATGCATCTGCCTGAACTCGAAATTCCTTGCTATAATCAGGAGGCATATACCGCTGTTTTTTCGCTAAGAGCTTGTCGCAACTCATGAAAGACTTTTCACATGCCTCTGTCCAGACGACTTTACCCTGGCGCTCGCGTCCCCGCAGCGCATCTGTCAGTGCCGCCGCTTTCTCCGCAAACCCGGGTATCAAGCGTCGATAATATCCTACCAATCCGAGCAAAGAACGCACTTGTTTCTTTGATTTCGGTCTAGGGAAAGTTCTGGATGCTTGTATCTTGGCTTCGGCCGGCCGCAATTTCCCGTTACCGACGACGTAACCAAGATATTTTACATTAGCCCGCGCAAACAAGCACTTGCGCGGCTGCACTGTCAATTTGGCGGATTTCAATATACTAAAGACCGTATCTAGGTGCCGAATGTGTTCTTGCCAAGTGTTACTGAAACCGCGATGTCATCAAGGTACGGTACGCGAATTCTTGGCAGTTTTTTTAGCAAAGTGCCCATTGATTTTACAGCATTGATAAGGGCCGTTCTTTATCCCGAAGGGTAACCTAAGCGGTCGATACGTGCCGAAACTGGTCACGAACGCCGAATATCTCTGCGCCCTATCCGTAAGACCTATCTGCCAGAAACACTTACTTAAATCTAACACACTAATGATTTTAGCTGCAGCTACCTGTTCAATCCGTTCTTCGAGATTGGGTTAACGGAAAGTAATCTGTTTTAATAATCTCGTGAGGCGCCTAAAATCTATGCAGGGCCGTGGAGACTTGCCCGGGGCCTCGATCAGGATCATAGGAGACGGTATAATCACTCTCCGCCTCCACAATGATGTTGTCGCGAAGCATTTTGTCCACCTCTTCCCGCAATATCTTAGTTTGTCTCGGCGACATGCGGTAGGGTACACTTCGGACTACTTATCAGTGTCAGTTAATTCAATGTCCATGGTCGTTACATCTGTAAGACCAGGTTTCTCACTAAAATACACCTGTATTTACAAATGACATTTTTAAGTGCTTCGCGGAACTCGGGTTCAACCTTAGTATCGTTTAGCATTTCTTCCGCGTCAAAGTCGTCGGAATCTAATCTTAACGCGTAGCGGTCTAACGCGTCTTCCTCGCCTGCGGCAGTGACCGTCGCAGAACCGAGAAGAAGTTCACGTATTCAGTACGTTGGTGATACTTTTTTCCATCATGTTGATGTGATACACGCGTGGTTCTTTCCGCCCCCGGCATCTGAACTACGTAATTGTGTTCGGGACATTTTCTCCCGAACTTCGCCTGGCCCGACCCACTGCACCGCGAGTTTCCGCGTTCTGTTAGGCGCCAAAACCAGCACCTTCGCGCCTATTTCAAAACTGCGCGAGATCGCCTTGCGGTCGTACCACACCTTACGCTTGCGTTGTTCTTCCGCCATTTTGGTATGGGCAAGTTCACGCGAACGCTTCAGTCTATTAATCAACTTGAACACGTGCTCAACCACCGTGCTCCCTTCGCTTTCTGCTGCACCCGCAAGCTTTTCGTAAAGCAGCGTCATGGGTGTGCGGAGATTTTTCCCATAGACTAACTCGGCTGGATGAAAAACCTATCGATTCGTGCACACTCGTGCGTAACGCGAACATAATTGCAGGAAGCTGGCACTCCCAGTCAGTCCTTGCCTCTAAACAAAGAACCTTCATCAAACCGGTTCATGGTTCTGTGCATCCGTTCTACGGCATAGATTGCGGATGATAAGGCGAACTTCTAATTAATCTAATGCAAAATCTCTCGGCGAATTTCGCCATCAGAGTGCTAGTAAAACAAGTTCCCTGATCTGTTTGAAGCTCTCGCGGAAATCCAATCCGACTGAACAGATCTAATAAAGCTTCAATGACCGTGACCGTCGTCAGATCAAGTATGGGAATAGCCCTCGGGATATTTTGTTGCTAAACACATAGCAGTTAGTATGAACTTGTTTCCTGACTCAGGACTCGGGAAAAGGGCCACAAGCATCTACATTTACTTTCTCAAACGCCTCACCCGTTATAGGTACAATTTTTAAAGGCGCGCGAAGCTTCTCGCCGCCCGTTACCTACGCGCTGGCAACTATCGCAGCTACGTACGTAATTTTCCATATCTTTTGTAACAGTTCGGCCAGAAGAAATACTTGGCCATTGCGTCTCTTACTTTTTGTGACACCTAATGACCGTGGGCGACTTCATGGCAAGCTTCAATATAGTGCCACGACTCACACCGCGGAGTCACAAGCATGGAGAATTGCTCACCGCGCTGCTCTGCCGTTTCCGGAACAAAAGGCCGCGTTCTATTAAAATAATCGCGCCGTTCCGTTTCTGGGCCTTCGGCTAGCTCGAATAGCGGTAAGAGCTCTTCATCCTGTCTCTGAGCTTTCGCAAATTCGGACGGGTTCTAAACGGGACAATGCAACGCTCCCGGAATCTACTTCAAATTCCGCGTTGTTTTCAACAACATTGCCCGGGTTCATTTACCTCGCCTAACAAGACACAAGTTTCCTCGTCGGGAGCTTTCGCGTCCGACGCAGGTTTTTGGGGTGCGTCGCGCGCACGACTTGTTCCTACGACCACGCCCTAGCTCGACCGCCTCCTTCCCCCAAAGCCCTCGTCATGACCGCAAACCGGTGCGTCCACCAGGGCGCTGCGCGGCCGGCGCGTTGCCTGGCGCCGCCGCCATCGCCTCCGGCCCCACCCCGTCGCCCTGCCCGGCCGCCGTCTGGGCACGGGTTCGCACCGCACAAAGAAACTGCGGTTCTAAAAACCCTTTGCCCTGATTTCGGAGAGAAGCGTGGCAGATCGATACTCAGAATGTAATATTCTAAGTCGCAATTTTTCGCGCCTGCGGCTTCGGTAACAAGCTTACCGAACGGGCCTACAATTTCTACCTTAGCTACCGGTAGATTTTCGGCGCTCGTCCAAGGGCTGCTTAACCCATACGGATTCGCCGGTATATTGATTCGGCCTGACGTATTTGCTGTTGATCAGATCAACCCCCCGTCGCCCCAGAATCTCGTAAGAAGGAAATAGGATTTCCGCAAACCGTGCCGAAAAACGTGTGAGGAAGCAACAATTCCTGCGCACTGGTGTCGACAACGTGACACATTTTCTCGCTTGATTTGAGCTGAGGGCAGTATTTCTTAATGTGCCCCGGTTTTTTTACATAAATAGCACGTGCGTTCCTGCGGCTTGTCGAATTCCGCGTTCCTATCTGCCTTGGGCGCTGCGGGCTTAGAAATGGAAGCACGCTCTCCGTCACCTTTTTTCCACTTTTGTTCCCCCACAGGCTCCTTGTGATTAACCTTAGAAAAAGCTTTCCTATACGCACTAGACCTATTGTTTTCGTAGGTGTCCAGCCTACGCGCCAAATCTTGGGACTGCGAAACCTCGCCCCAAACATCTACGAAATGGGCACGTATGTCCGCCGGCACCTTCCGTTTCATCTGATCGGTGACAATCAAGTCTAATAATTGATCATAAGATTCAACTTTCAACCCTGAAATCCATTTCTGGCAATAGTTCGTCAGTTCGCGAGCATAAACATTCCATGTAGTTTTCGCACCCTTTGCATGACTGCAAAACATCTGACGACATTTTTCAGGCGTGAATTTGTACATATCCAAAAGTTGCGTTTTGATTTGATTATAATCCTGCTCTGAAGAATCTGATCCTACAACTAACCATGTATTTATTTCATTGGGAAGCAATCCCATAATTGACTGACCCATTCTACCGGCGCAATGTCGAGCTGACGAGCATGCGCCTCAAATACACTTAAAAACAAGGTAATATCCTCACCTTCGCCTTTGAATTTATCCATAACATGGCTGATACGGATACTACTTCTGTTTCCCGAATCTCTACTACCTAAAGATTCGCGCGAGGTAGCCTGATTAGCTAATTTCAGCCGTTCGAGTTCGTGCTGCCGTTCTTGCTCTTTTTCCTGCCGTTCGCGTAATCTTTCCTGCTCCTTTAATTCAAGTTCGCGTGCTTCTGCGACCTGTTCTTTCTCCTGATCAGCAAGTTGTTTCACGAATATTTCATCGTACTGCTCGCTTTCCGTGATGATAGATTTTAATCTAACTATCGTCTCGTTCCCTTCCAACGTTTCCCCCATCTCCGTCGCGACCCTAACAAGCACCTCTTTCCTATAACCCGCTAAGAAAGACATTTTGCCTGAATTGATCCCCGGCCAGTACAAAAAAACACACTTACGTTCAGTTGACCTCGGTGTCGCGTGAGCGCCAGCGCCTTCTGGATCCGGTGTTCTGGCCTCCTTCCTTCCTCTCGTTCTGGTCCGTCCGGGATGTCTCCTTCCAGTGCCAGTACCAATACCAGCTCCAGTTCCAGTACCAGTTCCAGCTCCAGTTCCAGTACCAATACCAATTCCAGTTCCAAGTTTTAGAAAGAAAGGTTCCGAGTCGGATTGTACCGCCCCGAAACTACCGTACCGAATTACCGCACTTTCGGTTTCTCGTGGCGTGCACGACTCTGCCGGCGCCACGTAATTACGGACGCGTGTGCACCTTTAACTGCGGGTACACTGTCTTTACGCGTACTATTCCAGTTTTAGACAAAAAACTGTGGCACTCCGGCGTGAGTTTACAATAACCGCTGCTACCAGTTTTAGAAAAAAACTGCGGTAGCCCGGCGTGAATTTACGATAACCGCTGCCACCAGTTTTAGAAAAAAAAACTGCGGCACTCCGGCGTGAGTTTACGATAACCCGCTGCTACCAGTTTTAGAAAAAAACTGCGGTAGCCCGGCGGTGATTTACGATAACCGCTGCCACCAGTTTTAGAAAAGAAAGGTTCCGAGTCTGTGGCGTACTGGACATGAAAAGCACAGACGACAGATTCTGAATAGTATGTACAGTATATTTACAATAATAAATTACAAGAAAATGTTACAAAATTGAAAACCTTAGGCAACCTTTCTATTCTCTAAGCCGCGAAACCCCGCGACCGTCCCTAGGCTGAGCCCAGTGCCTCTGCTCGAGAGCATGAGAAGCTGCGCGAAGTGCGAGCTGTCGGACATTAGTCCCCGTAACTAGATGTTACATGGCCGGATGCCAAAACGTGCAAGGTTGCACGGAGATACCTCACGTCTTTCGACTCACTAGCGTATCCCCCGAGCGCATGTCGGCGCCGCAATAAATACCCCACGGCTCGTCCCCCACTCTACCAGCGGCGGGCGTCATTCGGCTCGCAAGCCAGCCCTCAGCAGAGAGCAGCCTTCGTCAATGGACTCGCACTCAGGCACGCTCAGTTGTCCTGGTTATTTTTAGGCTGGGATTTCCTGCCCGGCGCGCGCCGGCGAGGCGCCGCCGCATTCCACCCCCATCCCCCATCCGGCTTAAGGCCGGGCTTTCCAGCGAAACGGCACGTGCGCCACCTCGCGACGCTACAGTAGAGTAGAGTGTTTCCCCAAAACTGTATCACTATCTTGTACAATTATAAAAAAGACGCTCTGATACGAAGTCCCAATTTAACCATGGTCCACATCTGATATTGATGGAAAACTGATTCGTTGGCAATTAAATTTAAAATCTGTATTTTTGATTATCAAATTTACATTCCATGAAATGATTTGTTTTAAATATGACCTAACACTACTTAAAATCCTGTTTTTTTACACATTCATCTATTTACAAAATGTTTTTCATTAATTGGTACTTTCTTCTGTAGATTCAACTTTTTTCTGCAACACCACAATTTTGTAAACAGAAAAATGCCACTTATAAATAATTCGGTGACTGTAAAGAAATTGTAAATAGTTTGGAAATACATTGTTTTATTTGAAGGAGTACACACTCTGCACTTCTATATTTTCAGTGTATGCACATAAATCCTCTAAATGAATGTCGGAACAGTCGCTGAGTCATGCAAACACAGAGTTGCGTAATGCATCAAGTTCTGGGGAATGTTTGCCCCAGATAAGTCTTATCAGAATGTCGCACAGCATCACTGCACGGCCATACGTGGCTTCAATATCTTTGCCGAATAATAGCCCGGTCTTAAGTCACTTAATAAAGGGTTTAATATCTTACAATGAAATTCCAATTGAGTGAACTCATTGTTCTTTCACAAATAGAAAGTAGAACATTAATCGTTGTTACTTCGGTCTTTTCCCCCCTAAAATTTACAACTGAACCTTTCTTCGTGGTACATGTGCATACTACTGTTATATTTTAAATGTCACTGGAATCTTAAATACTTCTGCAAATGCCCAATGTTGCCAAATATTAACGAGACTTCTTTTCTACGTAGACCAGTCACTTTTATGATTTCTCAAATAAAGATCATATGAAATAAATGAGAACAGCATTGTTACATAAAAATATACTATGGCAATGAAGAAAATGTTCCAAATTATTTTTATTTCAACTTAAACGTTTCTCAAATAAGGGTGCTTTCTGTACGCCGATAAATGTTTTATGTAATACAATAATCCCTCGACCTTCGCGAATTCGCTATTTTCGAACATTCACGATTAGAGAAATGCTACCGTTTTTAACATTCGTGACTTCACCATTCGCGAGTGCGTCTTTTGGTCGTACTACATTTTTTTACAGCACATTTCATTTCCTTTATCAGCGTCAACTGCGAAACGAAATCTGCAGACGCCGGAGCCCAGAGTATCTTCAAAAAATGTCAAAGTTAGAATGTCTATTCACATTAATAAAATAACGTATTGTAAAATAATTCAATGAAGTTGCATCAAATTGGAGATAAGGGTTTTGGCCACATGCACAGAAAATCCATTCAGGATCTGTGTAACTCTCATTACAATGACCTCACTGAAGACGAGCTTCGGAAAATCATCAGCTAAGGAAACCTCAAACGTAATGAAGTAACGGAAGCGAACTGCGTTCTGGAGCAACTTCAAAACAATGTCAAAACTGTTAATGGCGTTCTAAAACTTCAACAAGATATGCTCGCACAAGTATTGGAATGTGATCCGAACATGGAAATAACTACGAAATTTAAGAGAGAATAGAAGCAGCAACTCTTCCATATATGCATATTAGAACGAGGGTGATGAAACAAACAAACAAACAATTTTAAATCAAATAACTTTCAACTTTGAAATAAGTTTAAAATATTTTATTTCTTCTCTTTGGGATATTAATTGTGGATTCTGTTTGTAGTAGCGCTTATTCAGTTCTACTCCAATTGTTTGTAAGATTTTTTTTTCTTTTTTAAACTGTTTTTCGATATCAAGGGCTCTACCCCCCTTTCATCATTAAAAGATAGACTCAACATTCGCGGATTTGACATTCACGATGCTTTCTGGGAACCGAACTTTCGCGAATGTTGAGGGATTACTATACACTAATATTAGTGATACAAAATATTCAAAATTTCCACCATTTCAAGTGGATGATGTAGAAGTAATTTATGTAAGTCGTTGAGTACTTACACTTCAGCAAACACGAAATATACAGCAAGCATTTCTCAGGTTGCTTACCTGAAACAAAATAAGGACAGGTAAATTACAGGATTTCCAAATAAGCAAACTCAGATGTACACTCCCTATATAAGTATGTAATTTACAGTCTTTTCATTTTCTGTATCGCCATAAATTATAGAAATATCTGGAATGTTTTCTAATATTTATCTCTATTAACTTCGTTCACTGAAACATCTTTATCAATGTTAATGCAATGAAAAGTCTGTAATCGGTGTTATACTGAATAAAATATTCTGTGTGCTTATGATATGCACAATATTAAAAAAAAACTTCAATTAAACATCAACAGAATAGAAACATTAACAGAACAACGCGATATTTCAGTAAATGAGATTCTGTCACACATTTCAAAACTGCAGTGAGCGGGTGTAATTGCGAGGATCCCGGAAGGTACGATTATCAACGCGGCGCTCCGCCCGTCCGGTGGTCATGAGCCCGTTCGTAATCCACGCACGGCCAAATTGAATAACTAAATCTCCCGGCGCCAACTGCCGCAGTAACGGAGGAAACAAGAGCAGTAACCGCAACGGCGGGTCGGCGCCGGCCGGGCGGGCAAGCACCTAGAGGCTGGCGAAAGTTGGGCGGTCCCGCGCCACGACGCAGCGCCCCGCGTCCCGGCCCCGCAAGGGGCGTGGCATCCGAACGCCATCAGCGCGACGCAGCGGGGGCGGGGCGGCGTGGGGCGGGTCGACGCGGGGGCGCTGGGGAGACCTCCCAGCGTGGTCGGGGACGAGTGTGGCGGCGGGGTATGCACGCGGGGGTGGGGAACGGGGAAGGGGAAGATGGCCCGGGCGACGGACGCACTTATCGGGCCGGAAGGACGGAAGCGCGGGGGCGGCTGCGGGGGTGAGCCCCGGCGGCGGGCAGTGGGCGGGTGGGAGGGGCGTTCCAGAGGCGGATACACACCACCGCCAGCGTCGTCGTCGTCGTGCATCGCATCATGTCTCGCAGGCGCGCGGGTACAGTGCAAGGCATATTCCAACAATCTGGCGACACAATGCCGTAACATCGCGGCCGCTGCTTGCGTTGCTTCCGTCCCCGGCGGCGGCGACCGCGGTCGTGACGGCGGCGTTGCTCAGTCGCGAGGCCGCCGCAAGCGGACGGCGGCGGCGTTAACCCTTGGCCGCCCACGCAGTGTTTCTCTTACTTGGATCGTTCCCGCAACGCTCGCTGCACTTTGACGTCGCACAGAGAGCCCTTTGTACTATCGTGTTCCTGCCTTCCGTGGCGAAGAGACGTCTTTGTACCCACAGTAACACTAAAGCTAACCAGTAACTCCTGCAAAACGAGGAGTAGTTACCAAGAGGCACACTGATACTAGCCGCTTATGCTCAATCGAATGATTCACATTTGGATTGTCTACCCATTCCTTGTTTGAAATTAGTATCCAACACTTCAACGGCTTTCTATAGACATACAAATTCCGATGGAATACAAATATTTTTTTTCCCGAGAATACTACTACTATTGAACTTCGAATGGAATTGTTTCAGATTGGATTTAGTTACAATCATATACAGAAAGGATGTATTACAAATGTTTTACTATTTCCATTCATTTCTTGTGCGAATTATTAAATGTGTCAAAAATCACCCCCAGAAACAAAATTTCCGGAAAAATACAAATACTACGTTAGAAATTTCAATAAAAGCCGCGTGTATAAGAAAGTATCGTAAACACATTATCTATCCAAGCGACAGACGACAAGCATGCAGTCTTCCGGATCCGTCCTTCGGGACGCTCCCCGAAGTAGCGTGAGGCACGGGGCAGTTGCGATTACAGATATCTTTATAACCCCTGGCGACCTTCCCCACGCTCTTGGGAGAGCCTCATTCCCCGCCCTCCATCTCGCCGACGCTGGCGCGCACCGGAACCAAATATTTACGAAGCGGGCAATTGAGGCGTGGAGGGCGGGGGAGCGAATGAGGGCGCGGTGAGGAAGCCGCCGGTCAGCGCGCGAGGATAATCTGCTACCCTAGAACTAAAGTGGCCTACGGTACAAATCACAATGTGACTTTTAGACCATTTAAGAATTGACTAACATTGAAACCATCTGCCTGGTTCGATTAAAATAAGTTGGTGATTGACAGTTTCCGTTTGGAAAGGAGCGACATTGACACTGCGTATCACTGAGCACGTGCTCCTGGGACACGAAGTAAACACTTGAAATAAATACTTATTAAAGTAACCTCATGAAGCTAAAGTTGCATGAAGCTAAAGTTCATGAGGGACAACTGTATGTCACCAACTTATTTTAATCGGACCATACGATGGTACTTTTATTATGTGGCACCTTCAATGACAAATGGAACATAGACTACTTTAGAATGTATAGATGCTCACCTGTTCAAATCAAATTAAAATAATCTGGATTTTAGCCAAAATGTTTTGTAGACCACTTTAGTTCCACAGTGTACGGAGCGCGCCCTCCCCTGTGGCCTTAAACGTTACCACTTCCTGGATTCATTTAACACTCTGATATGACTCTTAGCCAATTTGACAGAGAAAATGATAAAACGCGCTTCACAATGTTTAAATGAAAAATCATGAACCTCGAAAAAAGAAGCAAAGTCGGAAGGAAACGACATTTATAACCCCTCCCCTTACAAACACATACAAGAAAATATTCCTGGTTGCGCCACTCTACCGAGGCATTCAACGAATAATCTAAACCAGCGCTGACCAACTAGCGGCTCGCGGGCCGCATACGGCCAGCGGTGACAATTTTGAGGTCAACACCCCCTTTAATGTAAAAATAGGTTAAGTATAGATTGAAGGACTTTTTTCTAGTAAATTCAGAAATTCATAATCATCCCAATGTGTTGTAAATTTGTTTTCCCATCCCATTGTGGATTTCAAAATGATCTCAATGTATGCATGGTCCGTCCTGATATCACACATAGTTTCATCGCCCCCTCCCCCGTTTAAGAGCAGCCAGGCGAATTGCCGAGATCAACAAAGCGGGGAAGTCAGGTGTGGACTGCCCGAGTAATGAAAATACGGCCCGCAATTATATTAAAAGTTTTATTTGTGGCCCGCTCTCGAGGCCTTGCAAGTTGGACACCTCTGATCTACACCGTACGAACCGGCGACGAGAAGTCGTCCTCCCAAGTCCTTTTCATTTCCACGCGGCGCTGGCCGTCACGACGGCGACGCAGGGCGGCGTACCTCCGCGCGGGAACACGGCCACGAGGTGCCTCGGCCGGAAGCCCATTCGGCCGGAGGAGGAGCTGGGCGCGCGGGCGGCTCGGGCGGGCGCGGGCGCTCGCGGAATCGCAAATTTAACGCGGGCTTTTTCCCCTCGCGGGAGCCGGAACAGCGGCGCGCGGGCTCTGCAGTTTATAAGCTTACGCATCAGGTAATCACGAGATTCGGCGGGCCCGTCCGGGCCGCGCGCACAGAGGAGGCTCATCAATAAAACATGCTGCCGTGCAAACCCACTGCGCCCGCGCTGCACGCCGCCGCCACCGCCGCCGCCGCCGCCCGCGCCGCGATCCCGCTCCTGGATTCAATAAACGAGACTACATATGGATTCCGAGAGCATATTATTCTGTAGTTACGTATGCGATAAAACATGCACGTCTCTATGAGGGTCAGCTGCTAGCGTTCGTGCGATCGGCTCGTTTACACGCGCAGCAGAGGCGTCTCACTCCGAAAAAAGGCGTGGCCGGATTACGGGTCTAGGAATGATATGCGGCCATAAAGAGACGGCTACAACCGACACGTAGTTCCCCGGTACGTGTTGCCGACAAGGATTCGGTGTCGGGTGCCGTGTGCAATGAAGTGTGCGCGCATCTCCACTAGCGAAACCTGTGTTTTCGCGCACATGTTTCGTAACGAAGCCTGTGTATTTACGCCTTGCCATCTCATCTCGAATCGGCACACAACTCAACAACGCCAGCTCTTCTGCACTTCTTTGTGTATTTTATACACGGCTTACGGCTCGCTGAGAGCTTCGAAAAAAAAAAGAAAAGAAAAACGCGCATAGGTAATGGTAGGCGTGGAGCTACCCGCGCTTTCGCCTCCCTCCGTTTCTGGCAATGCGCACTTGGATGTGTGCGGTCGGTTGAACGAGCGGGGCGACGGGGCCCGCATTCCGGACCATCCGGCGCCCTCGGGCCCTGTCGGAAGAGCGAGCCTCGGCTGGAGTGTTCGCGCGACACCACGCGCCTCTGCGCCCAGAGGTGACAGGCCTTTGTACGGCGATTGTTCTCCGCAAAAAATAAAAATAAAAATTAAAAAACTTCAACTGCGCTTGCTTGCGTGACTCCCGCCATGAGAATAATTAACGAGCGCAAGAAACTAATTATTACGTGGTACTCGGATATAACAAAAAGTATCTAAGAAACTCTGTCCATTCAAATGCGTCTCTTCGTTTGCCCTCTTTAACCGCCCTCTTGCCCCAAACTCCCTGTACCCTGTTTACCGCGGCGGATACGTGTACTGAAAATTAGCACCTTTGCGTGACTCTGAACACAGCGATGTCGCAATGATGATTCACCGTCCCGCGTGTAGCAAAACAACTCAATTATCCAGGGGAAAGTGAACTTCTTTAATTCTAGTATACATATTACCGTCTCCCAATTAGAATATTTAAAATAAAAATTGTGGACTTACGAGACCAACTATGGTGACCTACCAGTATTCGACGGTGTGTTTCAGAATATTTAATGCTGCCTTACATTAACCAGATACGGTCTTGTCAGATCTCAAATTCCATCGTACTACGCGCGGCATCGAGTCGATAGCTCCCAAAAACGGAATAACGAATCAAACGAGGTAATGATGTTCATGAATAAAGAAAGATGTTGCTGAGAAATTACTAGCGCACAGCATCAAGAATTTCCTAGCCTGCCGTTTGTTTAATGGTTAAAAAATAACCGAACAGTACCTATAAAGTGTAATTACTGGTGTAAAAATTTAAATACATCCTAGCAACGATGATGCTTTACTAGTATCAGAATTCGGATGGTATAACGCAGTGGGAAATAATGAATTTGATTTAACCCCAGCCACCTGACAACGCGCTTGCAGAAAGTAACTGGATTCCTAATCCAACAGATTAGCTATCTGCCTTGCAAAACAATTTCTAAATCATCAGTTCAGATGCACAAATATGATTGTAAACAAAGAAGTGGTCTAATCGTAATGTCGTGAAGTTACCAATAGCGTACTGTCGTAACGGCTGTTCTGGATTTAGGATGGGACACATTAAGTCTACATTTACATTTACAGTTACGAAGTGACGACAGATTTATAGTATCAGTTAAAACAGTAACATTCATTTTGAGATCATCAACTTGCGCGCATAACTGATGCAGAGTCAGGTAAATGCAATTCATATTACGTTTCTCTATCTCCACAACGCATTATATGTTGAAGCAATACTAACCTCATAAACACGGAATATTTAACAGTGCATAAAGTTAGATAAGCTGAGAATATGCAACTCGAGCGCCACGCACAGCATGATCTCATAAAATGGGAAGGGCACGCTAAGCGTCGTTTAACAGGTTCTTTCGAGGGCGCTTCCAAGCACACACACACATACACACACCAAAAAAAAAAAGAGACGTGTGCAAGAAAGCGAATGGAAGGACGCAGCATGACGAAAAAGATCCTGCATTACATTACCATCCTATTGTCATGGCTAACAGAATCGTGTGGGTACAACAGAAATATGCTAAGTGCACTTTCACGTTAACCTACAAGCTGGGCAAACAAAACCGCCGCAGACGAGAGCAGCAGCGGCGCGCGCGCAAGTGGAGTGCGGTTGGTTCGGAACGAGCGCCGGAGCGGCGGAGCCCGAGAGGAAACTCAGCGGGGACGCAGCGGGGCCGGGCCGGGAACGGGGGCGGCGGCGAAACGGCGCGCCGCAGACGCCAAGAAATACGACGCACAAACTCCGGCTCGTCGCAAGGGACGCTACGCCAGAGTATGGACGAGAGCGAACGAAAAAAAAAGAAGTGTGCGGATAAAACGCATGGGAAGCACGAATATCGACATGAACAGAAACAAGCCAGACTATGCTGTTACGAGGTAATTGGACAGTGATTGGGGAAGCCCCCATTTAGAACACTATTTTCTTTGGGTTTGATCTTGAAGGCAGATCTAAGAAAAGAAAGAGGCGAACAAAGAAAAGGCATTCTGAAAACAAGGAAAACTAGACGGTCAATATGGGGTTTCGAATAATGGGCATTTCAGACAACGTACGTCCATTTAGCAAACACAGGGTTTGACATTCCATTAGCAAGTGGGAAAGACCTGGCGCTTTACTCCTTAAATTTACCGAGCAATAACATTTCATAGGCATTAACCAAAATAAAATACGACATGCTATTACAACACAACTTGATGATTGTCGACCGAAAGTGGATC
>JAHLJT010008446.1:109075612-109094785 GCA_031308135.1 Acheta domesticus
AAACGGGCAAAAAAACTTTTAAAACGTAGGGAGGCGGCAGGGGTGACAAATGGAACCGAGGAAGCGGAAACCGGTCGGCGGTGTGGTGTGGAGAGGTGCGAAGGCAGAGACAGCTGGAGACATCGGCGACAGACAGCGGAGACATGGCGGTGGGCACGCGACGGGCCGCGCAGCCGCGGGTGCGCGACGGCGCCGGCGGCGGCGCCAGCGGGGTGGAACGGCGTGCGAAAGGACACTTCACAAATGCCGCCACCATTGTGTGGAGCTGGGAGAAGGCGCCTCGCACGGTGTGAAGGAAGAACGCAAGGGGGTGCGGGGAGGGGGGACGTGGGCGCGGCCCGACCGACGCGCGGCAGAAGGCACGGGTGGAGTGGGAGGCGCCGCCGAATCGTGTGGCCCGGTGCCGGAACCCACCTCGCCGCCTCCTCACTCCACGCCCTATCGACGAGGCCTCTTCGCCTGCTTCCTCCTCCCAACTCCAGATGGTCCGAACACATGCTCCTTTTACACCTCAAGTTTTTTCTTAAGAACATCGCCCATACCTTATAAGTATTTTAACCCTGGGAAATACATACTGTACTTGCATCTTTATTTTGCAGTAACAGTTCTACTGGGAACCCACCATCTTTCCGAATCATTCCCCTATCACTGACGAAGTCAGATGACACAACGTCCTTCTATTTCAAATCATCAATTTCTAAAACGCAATATTAGGAACTCCTACTTCAGGCAACATACCAAAAATTGATTATCTTCTCTATTCTTTGATGTATTTGTGTTACTATTACAAAAATAAAATCGTGCCTGACTGGTCAGCCCTCACGTCCAGCGACACCTCTGTCCATCCTCTTTCGACGCCCCCGGTCGAGCCTGTCGATTTCGTTGCCTCGCCCTCCTGTCATCCCGCCGCCACGCCTCCACCCCCGTGCCGACCTCGCCGCCCTCGCTCGAGTTGCTCTCGCCCCCACCCTCCCCGCTCCCGCCCCCGCCGCCGCGACGGCGCGGTCCGTTCCGGGAATCGAACGGCGTGGCGAACACGAACGCTACTCACGAAGCGGCCGCCGACACCGCCGGCTGGTCGCCGGGAACGAGCACGCCAGAGGCGCAGCCGCGGGGAGGCAGCGGGGGCAAGGGGCGGGGGCGGGAGCGGGGCGCGGGGCGGGAACGACGGAGAGGCGTCTCTCCGTCTCAGTGCGCCCGCCCGTCCGCCCGGTCACGGTATCGGCCCTCGTTACGTGCGACGGACGGCGTGCGGAGCGGCGGCGAAGGCGGCGGCGGCGGGTGCGGCGGTGGCGTCTCAGACACGCCGTTCCCAGCCACGTCGCTGCTCCGACGCCTCTCCCCCGAGATCGCTGCCGTCACAAGAGGGCGAAGCGGTACGGGTGAGGAGTATGCGAACTACACCCATTACGATTCCTACCATTGCAGGCTTCTTCCAACTACATGTGTTATTTTGGAGATAATTGGAAAAACTTGCGATGTCAAGTCCTCCCTGATGATAATTGACGTCAACGGCATTATCAACCCAGATCGATATTGCAGAGACAATCGTACCAACGTGTTATCAATCCGTAATGAGGATTCTTCATCCCCAATATAAGAATCGATCTTAATCGCGTGGCTTGAGGAATTGTTTCTGGATCAATATTTAGCCCCTCGGTTTGTATTATCGTCATGGGAACTTCATGCATTCATGTCCTCCGGAGTAATACATAGGGAAACAATTTCACTGCCCCATATGTTCACTTATTCTGATTTTAGTAAAACTCTGTGTGGAAGATGCATCATCATGGATAAAACGGGGTATTTTAACAATAACCAATTATACTTAATGAGGAGGTAAAACTACTGAGGGCATCAAAAATGCCTATACGTAAACAGAAAGCTGTCAATAGCGCTCTAACCGACTTTCTCCAGATACATCTAGAGAAGGAACGTGCGTTTGGATTCCCGTTACGTGTCTTATTTCCCCATCTGTTCACGCTCGCTTATTTACGTTTTCGCCGTCGCTGTAATGAAGTAGCGCAACGCTCGCACCGCATTCAGCATTCGGGCCCACCCACTCCGCCGCCGCCGCCGTCGCCTGCCTCGTCGAGAGCGAACTCTTGCGAGCGGAGCGCATCGCCGCCACGGCCGCCCCCGCCGCCGCCGCCGCCTTGGAGCCCCCGTGGCGTGCCGAGAGCGGCACTGAGCGCCGCCGCCCCCGCCGCCGCTGCGAGGACGTGGCATGCCTACCGATGAAGCGATCACACGCCCCACGCCTCACGCTCCGAGTCCCCCCACCCCACCCTCCACCCCTGGCCCCGCGCTAGGCGCCCAGAATACTAGCCCCTTTTGTCGACGGAGTACCCCTGTTCGCTGCTCGAAAATCAGTACGGGTTACTTTCCGGACAGAGTGTAGGTGACAGAGAGAACTCACATCGTACTGGAGAGTCAAAAATAACGACTACTTCTAGGAAGAGAGAATTACAATTTCGAATTCAGATTCACTTCGTTTTTCTGTCTCTGTAGGGTTCAAACGGATGAGGCAATTTTTTAATAGCATTCATACTTATGCATCCCTAAATTTTAAATGTTCAGATACCACGTTCAGTTGTTGTTGGTAACTACTGGGAAATGTTTGTACGATAGCGGGATGTAGACGAGGAAAAAACGAGTTTCGTGCTGGGATTTAACGTTTTCATATGAAGGGTTGGACTTTCCCAAACATTTGAGAACACAAGGCATCGACAGACAATATACAGAGCGGCAAGGGATGCCATGAACAACAGAGAATAAAGGAAAACGTCCTCTCAAAGACTCTATATGACATATGTCCGGGAGAGAAAAGGTTGTCAATTCATACGGAAATTTCCTGAAATTCGAAAACGCTACTTTCAAGTTGTGAATGTCGGCGATGAAAACAACAGTGTAAGAGAGGAAAATGTTCCAATACGACACACGCAAACGGAGAAACGTGGTTTTTATCGTATTTGAATTTTAGTTCGGGGAGCTCGGGGACTCACAAGTGCATGAGCCGACTACTAAAAATACGTACCACTAACTACAAGCAACTATAAACGTCGAGAGGTGCAGAGGAGAAATAAATAAGCGGGGAAGTGGCGCGGAATCGTTTTCTAACCATCTCTTTTCGAACGCCTCTCCGATGCAAAGCCACTCAGCATGAACGTCCGACTTTTCACTTCGACGCGCGTTTCGGCGGGGCCGGTCCGAGCAGGATGGGAAGAGGGGGCGGAGGTGGGAGGGCTGCCGCCGTCAGGTATCCCACCCTCCAAGCCCGGTTCCCATGCAGGCGGAGGCGCGAATGGAGGCGCTTTCGCGCCAAACGCCCCCTCGGCGGTAAGTCGTTGGCTCCCGCATGGCGCCAGCCGCCGGACCCAACCATCAATCGACTGCCTCGGCCGCGCCTCCCCCGCCCTGGCCGTCTTCGCCTTCGCCTCTGCCGTTCCAGCCCTCGCGCCCTGGCCCGTTAGCTTGCCACCGCTGGATGGGCCCCGCCTCTTGCCCATGCCGCTCCCCGTATAGGCGCCTCACCGTTCCTCCCTATATCGTTACACACCACTCGCCACCCCCTCGCCTTTCTCCAACAGCATCACCTTTCTACGCACGACGTCTCTCCCAGCACAATAACAAGTGCTGCACACCTTCCTTATATCTACCTGTCCCACTAAGAGCACTCCCCCCCCCAGTTTTCACTGTTATAGGTTCCCTTCAGTCAAACCGTCACGGCACATCCCTCTTCGTTTACTTCTCCTCTCCCCATCAAAATCCAGGCCAATGCCTCAACGCCATTTCCAGTCCGCCGTGCAGTGCTTCGGTTCCACCTTCTTCCGCTCCACACCTCTTCGCCTCCGCCCACCCTTCCGGCCACCCGCTTTCTCAATCGCCTCCGCCGGCCGGCGCCCACCGCCGAATTTCTTTGTGCCCGCCCGGCTC
Organism: Acheta domesticus; assembly: GCA_031308135.1. Taxonomy (NCBI): domain Eukaryota; kingdom Metazoa; phylum Arthropoda; class Insecta; order Orthoptera; family Gryllidae; genus Acheta; species Acheta domesticus. The sequence goes on from JAHLJT010008446.1 coordinate 109,079,549, forward strand.
GCCGGCAAACCCGGAAAACGCATTCGTCGGCTATTATATCGAACGCGAGCGTTCTCCGTTTTCGTTGTAGCCCCCGAAAACGTCGATAAGAGGGTCGTTCCCAACTTGCATGGAAAGGGCCGTTTCCTGGACAAAGCGGCGCGGCGAAGAAATATGTCGTTTCTAGTTAGTTGGTAGGCCTCTTGTGCGGGGCGAACGGCCGCGGATCAGCCGCGCTGAGCCGCTTGCGCGCGCGCTGCACTCACAGCGGGATCCGGGAAGGAGGCGCTCACCTGATTTCGGGAGAATTATCCAAAAGCGCTTCCACTCCAACTTTCCACTGAAATTCAGGTCTAGCATTCCCAGAAATTCTCAACTAGGCTTCCGTTCAAAGAGAATCGGCTAAGTGGAAACAAATTGGTAGGTCTCGTTGAAGTGGCACTTTTCGAACGGGAAACAGGCAAATCTGTTCATTCAATGAATACATTTAATGTAAAATGAGATGTAATGAAAGAACTCGAAAATGTCAATTGCGTTTAACTTCTTTTGTCTGTATAATAAATGTCCATAGAAGTAAGAAATCTCTAACTCCATAGAAATAAACTAAATATTTATTATGTCCTCTATTTATTTTTATTAATGTACACATCAGTGACAGCTTCCTGAAATAAAAAAAGACAATTGGTATTTTAGATATTAGCAAATCTGAACACCCATAAACATTGAAATGAATAAATAAAATCATGGGCAATCCATATCTTCCGAACTATCACACTATTTTTTTCCTACATTCAGAACCTGTCTATTGAACGAAACGTCCACCGGGTGCTTGGAAAGCCCATTAATACGCGTAAGGAAGGAGCATTAGAAGGTGCAATTAACTACGATAGATTCATGAAAACGCTACCGGTTTTTGACGAGATAATCAACAAATCCATAATTCAAGGAGAAGGAGCGCAGCTGTTTCGAGCGCCCGAGCGAAAGTGGCGAGCGCGACCGGGCGCGTGCGCAAAGGTGCGTCCGGCTGCGGGCGTGGCAGCCGCGTCCGCCGTGGCAGGCGGTGGGTCTTGCGAGCCTCCCGGCGACGCCGACGCCGACGCCGACGCCAACGAGACGCGCCACTGCGCCGACGCGACCGCCTCCCCTAATGAGCGGCGCTGAACGTCGCGAAGTCGCTCCCGCGCACATTAGTTGTAATAAAAGCTTAATGGTGCTCTCTCTTCGTACGCGGGCGGCGCGCGAGGGCGGAAGGTGAGGACGAAGGGGCCAGGACGAGGAGCGAGGGTGGTGAGGCGAGGGCGGGGGGCGAGGGCGGGGGGACGAGGGCGGGGGTGTTTTGGTGGGGTGAGGGCGGAGTGATGTCGGCGGTGAGGGCGAAAGAGTGAGGACGGGGAGTGAGGGCGGGGAGGGCGACGACGTAGAGCGAGGGGATGTGGCGAGGGCGGCAAGGGCGGGGGGAGGAGAGGGCGGAGTAAGGTGGGGGGTGAGGACGAAAGAGTGAGGACGAGGCGATGCGGCGGCGAGGGCGGTGGAGGTGAGGGCCCGTGCAGTCGTCGCGGCGGGGGAGTTTGCGACGGAGGAGGCGGCGCCACAGCCAACCTCCCCGGGGCCCTGTTATCCCTCGCAATGACTCCATAAATCATGCTTCATTTCAATGGAGGGCCGCGCAAGGGCAGGGCGTGGACGTCGCAGCCGTCTGCAGACGCAAATGCAAGAGCGACGCCGCGCTGGCAGGTGCGGCGTGTTGCGTGTCGGCAGGCAAACAACGCTCGCCCGTCGGCAGACATTTTATCATCCGGGGCGTCACGAGTCATGAAGAAACTGATCTTATCGCACAATACAAAATTTTTTGTAAAAAATCCAGCCATTGCTCACGCAGAAACCGAAGAACCTTATATAGGACTTTAAGGGTAATGGATGCGACGTAAGTAGCGCGGTACACATGGGAAGGCAGTCACAATAGGCTTAGGAGAGCAGGGACAGAGGGCGCAGATGCTCATAACGCTGAGAGCGGACAGCTCTGGCTACAGAAAGAGCAACGTCGACAGAGGGAGGGGGCAGCGAAAACGGCAGAGACAGCAAGCGACTGAACACGCGCACCAAAGGGAACGAAGCGTCGATACGGCGCGGCGAGTAACGCCGACGAAGTAATCGCACGTGGCTAACGACACGGGAACCGAAAAGGCTAGACGAGGAGCGCCGCGTACCAAGAGGAGAAAGGGGAGGAGAGGCTACGGACGATCGTAAACGTAAGCAGGGGAACAGTGATGGTGGAGGAGGAGGAGGAGGAGGCTGTGGCAGGGCAGAAACAGGGCAAAAGGTAGGGCAGGGGCTGGGAGGAACAATGGCGGCGGCGCGCCTCTGACGCCTTCCCCCTGACGAGAAATGCGCTCTCCTAATATGGGCGGCCTTCTTCGCTGGCGCTGTGCTTTTACTGAGCGCGAGCGCAGGAGCACCGCCTGAATACAGTGGCCTCTGCCCGCGCCGAGGGAGCGCCGCGCCACGCCGCGCAGGAGAAAACGCAAAATCCGATCCCAACGGCGCGCTCAAAACGCACGCCAGGGGATAAAGCCCAAGGGGCTTTGACGTGGGCGCGCCCACATACATACACACACACGCGCGCGAACTTAAGCGCTCAGAAGCTCTGGCCAGCCAGCCAGTAAACTCCATGTGTGGGTACCGATTCGACATCCTCTCACAACATATGGTTACTAATACTGTGTTAACACAACATGTTTCGACATGTAACGTTACATGACTATGACACAACATAATTACCGAAAGAAGTTTCACAACAGTCTCAGAACTCATGATTTTTATCGATTATTACAGTGGTTTGTACTATCGACTAATTCCAGACTGTGAACTACATTAAACCTGAATTTTTTTTAATGAGCAAAGGGATAGCTAAAAGAAAATTCAGTATTCTAACCATTCCCGTCATAAACAAACGAATTCTTATGTGAAATTCCACGCATGGAATTGAAAGTTTATTGAAACAACAATCGCAGAGAAGAAATAGATCTCGTTGAAGCAAAAAATCCGAGTGTGTCGGTTATCCCCATCGCACAATTTCACGCTCATCTCGCTTGGCGGTGAGCTGCGATCTGCTGCGAACGGGCTACCACTGTTTCATTTCCTAAGGGATGAACCCGATGGCTGGGGCTGGCACGCGGGCATCAGGCTGCCTCTGCGGAATGCGGTGAGCGGAATTGAATATGCATGAAAGACTTCGCCGAAGCATTTACCGAGCGGCGCTTTTTCAGGTGAAAGATCGGGAATGAGCTTGCGGCGGCGGCGGAGGCGGAGGAGGCCCGTGCGGCGCTGGAGCGGAGAGGAGGAGTGGAGTGGAGCGGAGCGGAGCGGGCTGCTCGCCTCATCGTACATCCTGCACACGTTGTAGGCGACGGTTCATTTCCTGGCTGCCGTTCCGCCGGTGAGCCGCGGGAAATGCCCCGGGGGCGGGCGACGGAGGTGATGGCGCCGCCCCGGCTTTCAGGCAAGATGTTGGGGGCCAGGAGGCAGGAGGATGCGGGCGGAGATGAGAGGTAGCGCGCGCAGGGAGAAAGCACGGACGGTGACGAGGGGGACGACGAGGGCGACGAGGGCGAAGGGACGAGACATGATATGCGGGGGCGTTGACGAAGTGAAGGTGATGTCGGAAAAACGCGGGAAAGGAGCGTGAAGTGTGGAAGCAGAATTTGTGGGGGGAAACTCGCGAAGATGGATGCTTGTGGAAGATCGTCGGACGCGCGAGAAGGGAAAGGAACAGCAGGGTAACGCAACAGTAATCAGCCGGAAAAGCATTGCGAGCAAAATCAGTATGCAAAATGTGAAATCAAACTGACGTGATGAACGTGTGGACCAGAAACTACAAGAAAATCACAAATATACATATTTTGCTCCCCAAATTGGTCAGTTTTGTACAAAGCAAAAAAAACGAAAGAAATAGCGAAGGTAAGAGTAAATCGGGGAGTTGAAAGCATTCATCTACAAAATACGAAGAACGAAGACGTCGGCATGTAATAAGGCACGGAAATGAACGGTCAGTCAGGAAGGGAATACACGTAAAAACGGAACGGGAAAGCAGAGGCAAGAGCGATTCGGCAAAACGGACAAAGGGGCAAGAAAATCGTCGGTGGGGCAGATGAGAAAGCGACACGCGACACTCCGAGGCGATAAAGGAACGGCGGCGCTGGGCCCTGCAAAGGGCGTGGGCGGGCGGCGCGGCGCGGCCACGCCCTCCGGCGTCCGCAGCTTCGTGACGCCGCGCAGCGCCGCGCGCTCTCTCGCGGCGGAAACAACCCGGGAAGGCAAGCAACGGGGCGGGGAAACAAGGCCCAGCATCCCACCTCCGCTCCCAGTGACGGCATCTGCACAATTAACATCACCAATCCCTAAGGGCGGTTTCAGAAAATACTTACGGAGGACATTTAAAACAAAATAAACGAAACCTTTTTTAAAAATTTAATTTATGTATGACATCCTCAATTTATACATTACATATGTGTACAAGAAAAAAATTGAATTTGAACTCTGAGCCAACGTCCAAAAGATATTTTAAAAACATGTTAATTGTTACTATTTACTGAACAAATTCACAAATAAATATTATTCGTAACCGTATTTAGAATTGATTAAAATATTTTTTAAAGCTTCACATTTTCACGGGAAACTGTGGGTTGATTTCTGGAGACGCTTATACGCGGACTGTGGGGGCCCCATATTCATGTCACAAACATCAAATAATAAAAATAGTATATCATAGAGGAAGTATGGAAGAGGGATAACCAACTACTGAATGAAGTCTTCAACAATGATATGCTGAAATAAAAAATGTCGCAAAAGCGTTTTTTTACAGGAAAAATTATGCAAATTCACCGTATTTGAAGGTCGACGGCGAATTCTCGATGTAGACGAGTGTTCCAAACCAGCTTCATCTCTCGCTAGTACTTTGATTCTATTAGGTTCATTGTTTCCGACCCTTTTCGAAACAAATACTGCTTGTCCAGTTCAAGCTTCAATCTGTCATTGTTCAAAATTTATTTGTGATTAAAAAGTCAAACGGACGGTATACTTGGAATACACCGCATTTTCAAACGACGTTTTCAGGGAAACAAAATACTGTTTACGGAACAACGCCGACCCCTTCCCCGCGCATGAAATGGCGTATCGATTCACGCGCGCCCTCTTTGTCGCCGGCCACAACGCTGAACATACTTTCTCGCTTATCTTTCGCAGTAGTTCCTCGCGGAGTTCCACGAACAGACACGTGTCGTCCGAAATGGACGCGCGCGCAGCGGTAATGTGACTTGTTTCGAGAGGGCTTTCGTGGATGAGTTGAAAATATTTAAAATTTCTGGAATCGCCAACAACGCGGAAGTCGTAACGACGCTCCGGCCGACCCCACGCACCGCGCGCGGATCGCCACTCGGAACTAATCGGGCGCTCGGGTTCCGAGTAATATATCACGAGCACGCGAGCGGCTGGCGACGACGCCGGCCGACGAAATAACGCTACGTGCGCATTCCTGCCACTTTTCCAACCACCGCAAGCTGACGACTTTTATTGAAATTATAAGGCTTCGCCGTGCTCAACTACTCCTGGGTAATTACCACACTCATGTTTATGTTGCCGTGGCAAATGAGAGAGTTTTTGGCAATTCATGGCAACTTTTTTTTTGTTTGTTTCCGTTTCTCTTCCAAACTGAACAGTGAAAGGACTCTTCGAAGAAGCTACAAGCACAACTTTCTCCGATCGATTTATATGGAGACGGCGTTTTAGCAGGAAGACAATTTTACTAATATAGTAATACCGCGTTTAAGAGCGTCGCACCGCTGTCTAGTTATTTTTATACAAGGCTGCTTTATCCCACAACCATAATATCAGACACTCTTTGGTGAATTAAAATCTAGTTTTCTCTACAATTCTTAGATCATCTTCTTCGTAGCATAATTGAAGAAAAATGGCTCTAAACTCAAGCAAATAATAAATACGATTTACAGTATATGCAGTTTCTTCAGTTAGCATTTATACCACATTAACTAAAATAACACGAATTTAAAAACCGAAAAAAAAACTACAATTTCTTCACAGAACACGCATATATAATCAACCCACGAAGTGAACATACAAATTTACTTAGAATAACTCTCCGGAGGTAATACCTCAAATACGCGTCCAGGAGGTAGTACCTCACAGGGGCGGATCCAGCAAATCATTTGGGGAGGGATCATAGATTTTGTTAAATAATAAACAGACTTGTTACTGTATTGTATATTCTTTCTGTAGAATATATATGGTAGTATACAATATTATTGTTTAAATAATCACATAATTTTAATATAAATAAACATTTAAATCAATTTTGCCAAATAAAGGTAGGTAACAAACGAAAACTCTAGGCATTTTAGGGGGCCATGCCCCCCCCCTGGATCCGCCACTGGTACCTCACCGGGCCAGGGCGCTCGGCGGCGCCAGGCCCGAGAGCAGCGCGGCAGCAGCGAGCGCGGCGGCGTGGGTGGGGGCGGGGCGGGGCGAGGGGAGGGCGGGCGCGCGCACGTGCAGGCGGGGCGGCGCAGGAAGGGAAATCACGCGCGCGTGGGAAAAGGGGAGACGGCTTCGCGGCTTCCCGTCCCACGGCCCAGATTCCATCGGCAGGGCCGGCAGGCTCGCCGACCGCCAGGCGGGCAGAGGAGCAGACAGACCGCCCGGCGATGAGGCGATGCAGCGCGCAGCATCCGACGCCGCGCCGACTGTCGCGGGACTCACATGCAGAATCGAGAAGAGCATACGGCTGCACGCAGAGGAGGCGCGCGGAAGTCGCGGCCTCCGCTGAAATTTTCGAAACGGGCCTCGAAGTCTTACATGTTAGAACATTTTGTTTCCCTAAATATTGTCAATTCATGATTTGTCCCCTTTTTAAGCAGACGATTTGGGAAATTGATACACATTGGAGAAGAGGCTCTACAAACCATCTGACAACCTCGTAAATGGTTCAATATGAAACCAATATTATTTATCAAATGTATCATTTGTTACTTCACTCTTCTCCTATTGTTTAATTCATTTTCTGGCAAAATAAGTCATTTGTAAAAAAACCGTTTAATGGAAAAGAGGTCACAGTAGGAGTAGAGGGACGCAAAAATGTAATTCTCGCCCTCTCGTTTTAGACTGCGCTTGCCTGTCGGGAAGAGAGCCTACACCAAGCTTCCCAATGCACATACTGGCATGCAAGAAGGGTGGACCACGGCGCATCTTCCATGCGGTGGAACACTTCCACTTATAGACCGTGAGCCCTGAGTAACGAAATTCTATTGCACTCCAATTACTACAAGTGCGAAACGGATCACTATTTCCTAAGCTTCCACATCTTTTATGCACAGTACATCGCATACAAGCCTTGTCAAATGACTCAAACAAACGTTCGTTCTGCTTCAGTTTCGCATGTCACTATTGCTATTGTTATAAGAAGAACATCGGATAGCTCAGTTTCACGGCCGTGACACCCCAATGCGCGAATTATTCAAAGCGGTAGGCAAACAATGACCTCAACGCTGACCCTGCGGGGTACGTTCATAGTCCTCTGCCGAGTGCGCGCTTATGTCACGATGCTCACAACACCATCTGTTATTCGAGTGCTTTTGCTGTGGGTTTCTCAACAGGCTCAGCGACTAGTCTCATCTTACACATCGCTATTGTGTTCATCGCCTAGTCAGCGTCGCCGAAATGTAAGGAATATTTCCATTGTCTTTTAAACAGGGCCTATGACCAACTACAATGACGACAAGGATTGTTCTAGTTACGTTCAAGGCGCAATAAAGCGTTATTGTGAAATATAAATACATCTCGTTGAGCAGTCTTTCCTAGACCGCTCATTAACATCGGATGAAATAACTTGGTACAGGAATTATTTCTATTTTAGGGCGGTATAGAGGTCTGTTGTCCATTGCCAGAAAACAAGATCTTTATCTGATCTGTCGTATTTTCTCCAGAATCAGCAACTGTTCTCGTATCAAGCATTTCACATTTCTTCCCACAGATTCCATCAGAAATAGGAAGTATATCGCACAGACTTTCTCCGAAACTTTGCACCATCTTTTCACAGCCGCCTGGGTGCCTACCGACAGTATCACCGCCTCCGATCCTGGCATCGCCAACACCCGCCGCCGCCGCCGACTCCGCCGGCGTCACCAGCACCATCCAGCAAGATCCCGGACGCGCGATACGCGGCGCCGACGTCTCCGTCGACGCCAGGTAGAACGGAACGCTAATGAAATATCTTCGCCGCCCTCTAAATATCACCGCGCGCTCTCCTCGACTGCGCGGGGGCCGCCGCCGCCCCCGTCGCCGCGCAGCACGCGATCTTTGAAATGAGCTCCTCCCCTTCCTCCCCCGCGCCCACCACCCACGCCGTCGCCGCCTCGAGATTCGCGTCGCGCCGCACCTCGTAAGCACGCTCCGTGCGCGCGCGCGCCAGATGTTGACGTTAACAGCCTCCTCCGGCGTCATCCCCGGCCCGCTCCGCCCCGCAGCCGTTTACCGCTTTCGCCATCTCGACCGTTTGCGAAAGAACGAGGTGCGATGGCGTCTCAGCAGAAAAAGCGCTCGCTGAACGCCGTGTGTTAAGAGGGACTCCCTAAGAAAACTGGGGTCACCGAGTCTTATCTTTCTGAGATGCTGCAACACTTCCTCTCTGATGAAAGCGTGAGTTTTCGAACTTTTATTAAATTATTCCGATATGAATCTAAATTTAATAATCAATAGCAAAATTAATTAGAAAATAAAAAGTGTACAATGGCTACATAAGAATTTATATCATTTTATTTTTTCAATATTCATAAATAAAATAAACTAATGCATTGTCAAGTTTCACGCATGCAGTATTAAAAGTAATCCATCTGCAAAGGCACTTGGTGCTTCCATAATCCTTTTTTCTCCTTATAAGAGTCGTATTTCCAAGATTACCAACGATTCGTGAGGCGAGTATTAAGAATAAGAAGACTATTAAGAACAACTAATCCTCGCCAGAACTTACTGCAGAGGACCTGATAGTAAAGACACTGCTAGTCACTTGTACAGGAGAAAATACATCATACAGTATTATATTCCTGACATGCCTCTGAATGCCGAAAAGATTTTAAAAAATCTATAAAATATGTATACAACCGGATCTGGCGCGCATTCTTCGTGTCGTAGGGAGACTATCCGCATTTCCACACGTGCTGCGTCTTCGGAGCATCGGAGCACGACTCGGGGCTGAAAAGGCGGCGGCAATATTACATGTCGGCTGATCGGCTCAATGCTGCTTAACGAACGTACAATGCCTAATTAGACCGGCATCTCGGAGTGCTCTGGAGGATCGGCTCGGGCGTCGTGCGGCGCCCCGTTATGAAACAGCCGTCAGGGGCGGCGTCCTCCCGACCCTGCCCGCCCTGCTCCCCCTCCCCGGGCACCTGGTGGGATTTCCAACCGCCGCAGACCCTAAAAGCAACTCGGCCGTCTCTCGCGCCTTCCGTAGGCACTCCCGGAGTTGCGGAGGCAGTTAGCGGTTCGTCTTTGGCGTTGTCTTCGCGATACAGCGACGGCCCGCGCGACGCAGCGCGGCGCGTCCCGACGCATCGGCCCGCGCCCCGCACCCCGCCACGCCACGCCCAGCCTCACCGCCCTGCGAGTTCTGCTTGAAGTTCGCAATTGCTAAACCCTTTTCCTCTCAACGTTCTCTTCATCTCCTCTTTCCACATTCCACTTTCGCTTTTCTCCCGCTGGGAGCTGTCGATTTCGGAAGGCAAAGGCATCGTCTGCGACTCTCCGCCTGCCGACCGGACGCCCACTCCAGACCGCCCGCTCTGCGCTATACTGCGCCGCGCCGCCCCGTCCCGTCCCGTCCCCATCCTCTCCCATCCACCCCGCCAAGCGTTCCCCACTCCACTTCTTCGTGCCCGCAAAGATGGCCCGAAGGAAGACGCTCGAGACCGACCGCCCAGCGACCGCAAACCAGCGGGGTCTCTGGCGACGCGCTCCCGCAAAATAACAACAAGATTTACATATAAACACCGCAAAGACGCCGGAAAAACAAACACGGCCGGCCAGAGGCGGCGGTGGAGCGTAAACAAATCAATCCAAATCAAAAGCTGCTGATATGATAACGCTGTGAAGGGATGCCGCCGACTGATCGAGTAAGGTCTGTCGCCCAGAATAGCGACCAAGACGAATGTTTTGCTTCTTGGATGACGGAACGCTAGATGTACAAGACGTACTTCAAGAATATATGTATGTGTTAGGCTAATTAATCCATTTCTACAACTTCCATTCTAAAGTTTAATTCCAGATCAATGCAATGTAATAAGCTTAACAATAACGGAATCCCAAAGGCGATCTTTCAACTGACTACGAAAATCTTTTATGCAAGGTTGCCTGCGACCAAAATGCACATCATGTTCTTCGTGCAAAAATTGAACAAGGTTTCTCAACACATTTTAAAGAAACACATTTAGAACAAGCCGTGGTCATTCCAACAGGCGTACAAATAACAGCTTAGGAGTCGCACAACATACAATACAATCGCTAGAATCTCAAAATGCATAGCCACTTTCGAAATTGCCAGGAGATTGAAGGGAGTCTGCATCTTACTACATTCCGGGCGACGAATCTCTCGGAACGAAAAGCTAGCATTCTTAGGCGCAAGATAGGCTACCAAGAATCTGCGGGCGACAAGAAAGGCCTCTACAAACTCGAAGAAAAGAAATCTCGCTTTCTCTACACATTCTATGAAATATTTATCGTATATTTTACCGTTCCAAAAAATGGAAATTCAAGAACCCGGGTGGGCGCGCTGCCGGACGAGGAGAAGGGGGTGGCGAGGGGGGTGGCGAACAAGGAATTTAAAATATCGAGGTACGCATCCGGCTTCGTTCTTCATGAAAAAAATGGGCAAAACGAACGGGGGCGATCCGCCGTCGGCAGCGGGAAGAGGCTGCGTGGGCGGCGCGGCGGAGGGGCACGCGGGCGGGAGGGCGGGATAGGATGGATATGGGCAGAGGAGCAGGGCGAGAGGGCGGGCGAGAGGGCGGGCGAGAGGGCGGGCGAGAGGGCGGGCGAGAGGGCGGGCGAGAGGGCGGGCGAGAGGGCGGGCGAGGAGGGCGGGCGAGAGGGCGGGCGAGAGGGCGGGCGAGAGGGCGGCGAGAGGGCGGGCGAGAGGGCGGGCGAGAGGGCGGGCGAGAGGGCGGGCGAGAGGGCGGGCGAGAGGGGCGGGCTGGTGGGGGGAAGGGGCGGGCGAGGAGGGCGGGCGAGAGGGGGCGAGAGGGCGGGCGAGAGGGCGGGCGAGATGGCGGGCCGAGACGGGCGGGCGAGAGGGCGGGCGATAGAGGCGGGCGAGAGGGCGGGCGAGAGGGCGGGCGAGAGGGGGGCGAGAGGGCGGGCGAGAGGGCGGGCGAGATGGGCGGGCGAGAGGGGGGAGGGCGGGCGAAAGGGTGGGAGGGCGGGCGAAAGGGTGGGAGGGCGGGCGAAAGGGAGGGAGGGCGGGCGAAAGGGAGGGAGGGCGGGCGAAAGGGAGGGAGGGCGGGGCGGCAAGGGACGGGCGAGAGGGCCAAAGGAAGAAAGAGGTGCGAGGTGCGGTCGCGAGAAACAGCCCAGCAGAATGGTCGGTGATGGGCAGTCTCGCGCGCCACCGCCTCCGGAACGGGGCCTCTCAATCGGGGCTTCCGCGCCCTCTCCTAGCCGGCCCGAAGGGCACGCCCACGCGGACCGAGCCACTCGGAAGAGAGAGTTTTCCGCAGCTCGCCGCGATTGAAGGGGATGATATTTCACGGACGCAACGTAAGTTCGCGCCGAAGTACAATTACGGTATTAAAGGGAACAGGAAGTCATTATGTGAATGGAAAGACTCACAGACACGTCAGAGGTTTTCAAGATCTCCGAGAATTAATAATACCGCGGTAAGGTTGAAATCTTCTAATAATTTGAGAAAATGTGTTGTCAGATATCAATATTTTAACAAAAGAATCTACGAGAACGTTTCCTGGAAAGAGATTCTGCTAGTAAAATTGGATCTAACGATGTAGAAATTTGCAGTAAAATAAGGAAGAGTGTGTTCTCCCTACATTTGACAAACAATATTCCGCTAGAAAGCCGCATGTTACAAGAAAACTTTTTTTAGCAAAATCCATGGAAATGCATAAACGCAACCGGCATCTCCGGCACATGCGCACGCATATTTCGCAGCGAATCCTCTGCGATCCTTAATATTTTTCCTAACCTGTTTGAATCTTAGATATCCATGTACATCAAAAAATATAAAACCGATTACGAGACGAATAAGGAATCCCACGCGCGTCCATCTTCGGGAGTCACTGTCGGCCTTTCCCGGAGAGAGGAGCATCTTCCGCTGAACGGCGCGTCGGCCTCTTCGAACGCGCCCGGGGCCCTTCTCGCGCCGCGCCGGCCACCCGCCACCTCCTCCCTCTCTATCTCTCACACCACGCGCTTGCTCTCGCTCTCGTTCTCTCTTCCTCCGGCAGCGAGTGAATGGGAGGGTGCGCTCCCTTTCTCTCACTTGTCAACGCGCGCCGCGGCCCGGCGATACGCAAAAGGATTTCGAGGAGGGTTTTCCGCAGAAAGGGAATTACCCGCAAATGTTCCTGGGATTTATCTGCTGTCAGATGATATCAGTTAATTCCTCTTCGGAATTGCCCTAGAAGAGCCTGTGAAGAGGAAAAGCACGCCCTCTGGCGAAACTACGAGCAACGACTCTGCTGGAATATGAATAAAGAATGTCACACTCGATCCATTATGCCACGTCTTTGATAAGGATCAAGAAATAATGTAACAGCGTTACGTTTCCGAGATTGAGATCTCGGGCGGAGTTCCCAAAAACCGAAATAAAAATCAAATGATTCTAATTCATTTGCTACGAAAACCCAATGTATTAGCTATTATTTCTATGCAATGACAGAAGTAAATATTTCCACGATCAAGGAGTGATCGTGCAAAACACACGTTTTTATCTGCGAGCGTTCATGTCCCACGGTCAGCGGGAAAACACTGGAAATATTACCAAAATTACCATTCGATTTCTTCGAGATGCCAACACATGCGCCGTGAACATAAGTGCTTTGTCATTAATAATAGAGGAGGTTAAAGGCGATTGCGTTTAACATTGGACTACGACGGTGCGGAACGTACCATTAAATTGGCCGCAAACAAGAAGTAAACAGTGAACAGCTGTGGCCAAAGTGGCCGCGCTTTGGACAGGGCACAACAGACAAGCAAGGCTGCGAGAAAGGCGCCGCAAAGCCCATCCGTTCCCCCAACGACTGCGAGTTGAATAACCTTCGTTATCGCTCTCCCGCGCCGCCTGCATACGAGACGACAACGCAAGCCGGACGCTCCGCTCAGCCTCCTTTCCGACGGAGAACGCCATAAAGCCGCAGGTGGTAGCTAGAAAGTACTCGAAAGTATCCGGCGTCGACAACATGCTCGCCGCGGCGCGCAGGGTGGGCGGCTGCGACGACGCACGATAGCTCGCCACCGCCACCGCCGCCGCGGAGGCCGCGTCCAGCCGACCGGGACCACCGGGCAAGGCAGTAGCAGCAGCAGCAGGTGACCAGCTGCCTGCAGGCGGGCATCAAAAAACGCCTTCGCCGCCATCGCCAGCGCCGTCACCGCCGCCAGTGCCGAGTCAACACGCTCAATTGTCCCGCGCGGACGCCATGCCTCACAAAGAAGCCTCCGTTGAGGCGGCACGCATTAGACGCGCGAGGCCGCCCTTCCAAGGACTTAATCCGGGCGGTAGTGCGCGCTGAGGAGCCGAGCCGAGGAGGAGATGGGAGCGGGCGGCCGTCGCGGGGCGGTGTGAGGGGGCGTGGCGAGGCGGGGGCAGCGAGGGCGAGGGGGTGGCGGGTCGGGAAGAGGCGTCGGGATGCACGCTCAGTAAACGCAGTGTCAGGTACTAAGGCGAGGGCGGGAGCAGCGTGTGACGGGACGGAACAAAGGGTCGGGGAGGGTGGCGGTGAGGAACGGTGTGGAAGGGCAGGGCCGGAGGACGCGGGCCGAGCGAAGGAGGTGTCGGGGCGATGAAGTTATGTGGCGCTTTGGTCACGTGACACGCAAGGGAAATGGGGGTGAGATGGGCCACGAAGGAAGCGAGTCGTGACGTTGGAGAGGCAAGGTGTGGCGGAACGGATAGCTTAGACGAGACGGAAGACGCCGAGAACAATACGGCCAATAAAGTTATCTAGAAGGTTTTTTTTTACTTCTATACGTTTTCTTGCAAGGGACAATTTTTCTGAAGGTAGATTTTTCGACGTTCCTTCAAATAGAGGGGAGGGTGGAATATGACAAAGTAATTTTTATGTAAATCAGTGAATAAACTTTGTAATCAAGGCAAACTGTTACTTATATATAAAATATTTACGCGATGTAAAATTATTTTAGTGGATTAACTGATTATTCAAATCAATAACGTTTGAAACGAGCTCTAATGACCTCCGGTGGGGAGCGAGGTGCAACGAAGGGGCCGTGAATAGGAATGAAGTTGCTTTGGGACGCTTTGTTTCGGAACGAATGTCTGATAATGCGAAGAGTTGGTTCGAAGGGGAGCTGACTGGGCAAATTAGGAAACTGGGAACGAAGTGAGGATCTGTCGGGAGCTCCGCGCGGACGCCCCCGAAGTTGAGCGGGGCCTGGAAAAGAGGGAAGGTCAGCGTGCAGGATCTATCTTGGAAACCGCAAGAACCGAAGGCGGCCGGCCGGAAGTGGTGGCGATGGCGGCACCGAGGCAGGCAGTTGCCAGCGGCGGTGGAAGGGGCGGGGGCGTACGCACGCGACACGCGCCGACACGCACCGTTCCACTCCGGGAAACAAACGTTCGACCGCGAGGAGCGACACAGGTGAACGTGGTGAACCACTGTCTCAACTCCCCTTGGCCGCAGAGATGGTCAGAGATCTGAAGAACCGTATTAGTATGGAGAGTTGTACTTTCCATTCTTGACGCATTATACTGGACGATGATTCACCACGGATTGGCTTATGCAACACCTAAAGGAGTCAAGTTCACCGCGAACATCTGTTGGAAATATCAAGAACGAAGACTTCGAATTATTCCACTTATGAAATGAACGCATATCAAGTTTAACAATACATCTGGTATGGTGCAATGGGAGCAACCTTAAAAAAAATATTTTTTCTAACCGATTTTTCTTAACACTTCTCTTTACTGACCAATCACAGGCAGTGATACATCAGCTATAGGAGATGTTG
>JAHLJT010008446.1:109094885-109109262 GCA_031308135.1 Acheta domesticus
GTTGTTAGACAAGAGCTTGTAGATTCGACTGCAAGACAACAGCGGCGATGGGTGCATTACCAAAATGTATTCAATTCAAGGACTTAGTTTAATTGGGGAATAAACAATTGGGGTATTCATTCTAATTTGCGTCTTTCGAGTATAAATAATGCTATTTGATATTTTAAGAGAAACAGATTGCTTTCATGAAATGAGTGGCTCTCCATATTCCAAGAGTTTTCAAACACAAATGGCAAACAATAAATGGCAATGATAATGCAATAGTACGGTATGATCTGTGCTGACGTCTTTTTGTGAAATGGCGGAACAAAAATCCATTTTCATAAGAAACGTGGAAAATGTCGGATTCCATGTTATGTTATGAAAATTAGGGCGCCTCGTGTGTGCTTTATGCATAAATTTACCATTAATTCGAACAATACGCATCACAATTTGACACCCTCTAAGAAACCCATGGTAATAATTTCCGCATCTCAAAAAATATTTCACACGTTCCCATCAAAAAACGTTGTGTTACAACAGTTCAATACTGAAAGAACAGTAGAAAAGTGATAAACTAATATTCATGTATATGTATTCATGTATATTCATGTATTGTAGAGTATAGATGCATTGCATTCATATTTAGTAACTTTCTGGGATTACGAGTGCCAAACCTTTCTTTCAACTAAAGGTTGCAATTGAAACTCCATCTCTGACCAATGCCCTATTTTTGGCTTTTGAAAGCAAATGCAGAGGTACTTTTCACTTTCGATTTACGCCTTGTCGAGTTGTCGAACGGGGCACGCCCGATGGCCACACCTCTCAATTTAAAATAAACCCAATTTCAATTCATCTCCCCAAGTATTTGCAAATACGCCGACAAACGCCCAAAGGGTGATTTCCCAGGCCGCAGGCACGCCCCATCCTCCACGCACCCAATCACACTCTGTGAACTACGTCAGGCACAAGTTCTTCCCGGAACGAGTCGCGAACAACGCAGCCTACGCGATCTAGCGAGCAGAGTGAGTGACAAACTCCCGCCCCAAGTCAAACACGAACACCTGCTTCTCGTTGCTGGGAACGCAATTTCTATCAGAATCGCTCCAACGCTCCGAAACACTCGTCCGCAACCGAAATGTACACACGCCGACCGCGCGAGCCCCAGCGTTCGCATCGGCGCGCGGCGGGCGAGTGGCACGACGCGAGTTGTGGACGGTTTGTTTTGGCGGGGTGGGCTCGTGCAGGCGCTGGCGGGCCCCTCGCCTCCCGGGAGATCGGCCAAACAGATAACAAGAGGAGTCAACGCTTTGAGACGTGACCGCGCGTTCACGCGACGCCTCCGCGTGACGTCTCCGCGCTGGCGGCTACCGTTCTGTGGAATGCTGGCGCGCGCGCTCGGTGCAGGGAAAGGCCTTGAAGGCCAAGAGTGAAGAGAGCGACGTCTGTTACGCGTCGGAAAAAGGGACAACTCAGCGTTAAAATAACTTGCACAGGGGCGCGAGTTCTAATCATGAACAAAATTAACAAAAATTCAAAATAATAATTAAGTACTTTAGGTTCACAAATGCTGTTTCACACACACACACACACACACTCTAAAGGTCTTAACTTACTCCCCGTTTACTTCAAAACCAGTTTTATTTTTTCTTCATATCCTCAGAGGTGTTAAATTACAACGGCTCAAGAACCTTTCAAAGATTCTAAACACGAAAGTTATTTGGACAGATTGTATACAAATACCAACACTGCCTATCCATAGTGTAAATTGCCTTCACTTTAAGAGAAAACTACAAAAGTTCGTATCGTACATACAATATTAATTTATTGCCAAAGAGCATTATTTGTTTCTTCTGTCAGGTAGGGAAGCAGAAATGTCGGATAGGCAAACATGCTATGATAGGCCCTTGCGAAGAAAATTACCGACGCGAGTGCACAGAATACACAACGAAAGTGCGTGGATGTATTCCTATCGAGTTATTACGCCGATAGTGAGCTTCCTTTACATGGTTCGAAAAATGGCTTTCCCCTCCCGCCACTCCGAACTCTTCGTCTGGGGCAGCCACACGCTCTCCTCGCCAGTTACCGGACCGGTTATCGGCAATTTGCGAGCTTACCTAAGGTTCCCTCGTCTCGTGTCTTAAAATAAGATTGCTAGCGGTCGGGGTGAAAGGCTAGCCATCTGCGACACTCCCGTACAGTAATGGGGATGATGAGCCTGAGGTCCATATGGATCGCAAATTGAACGAATACCTGAGCGAAATAGCCCTGTGGTTACAGAGAATGTTTCAAATTCGGGAAATCACGCCAAGTGTTGGTGTTTTGCTACTTAAAATAGTGTTTCATGTTGTTTCCCTACCATTTTCCAGAGAATGTCAGAAGAAATTGAACAATAAAGGTCATAACATTGACCCCGCCTTTATAATTCGTACCGTATAAGGTCAACGCGAGGTTAATTCCATCAAAATTCTTCATTGTGAGGAAACTTCAAACCGATCGATGAATATCAAGAAAGATCTTCATGAGCGTTTACAGACTCCAGCGAAATGGACGGAAGTATTAGAGATTCGAATAGACCAGTCTGCTTAATGACCTAAATAAGCGTTACTTCACTGAACTCAAAAGCGAACCAAGCATGACCATCGAAAAATAAGCGTTTATGGAAACTTTCCCTGTTACATTGCAACAACGTTGCCAAAGACTGACTAACTCTCCCATTTTCCTTTCATGAAACAAATATGAAATAAAACTATCCACAATCAATGCAGATAAATGCGCAAATTTCAAAAATAAACGAGAATGTTTCATCTACACGATTTCCGAACACTTCACTGCAATGTTCGCTTCCAGTAGCGTACGTCACTAATCTAAGGTTCTCCTTTGGAACAAGATACGTGAAAAAGCCGCCTCCAAGCTTCGTTCTCACTACAACATTGTGGCAGTATTTGTCCTAACGAGATTTTCAGTTGATTGCATTCTAACAATAAAATATCTACAAGTTCAAAGGTATAACAAACTTCTGCGATGTCGCAAAAGTACGTCTAGATATGAAGAAGATACAAGGCAATAAGAATATGACTACAAAATGAACGTTCTCGTTGGAACTTAAGAACATTACACGTAAGAACATTACACAGAATCAATCCTGTTCTCTTTAGTTCTTAAAACTGTCCGAGGTACAACCAGGCGACATTCGGCCCCTCCTTTCGCCTACCCACATAGCGTGTGTGCAACCACGCAGATATTGCACCAGCAACGATCGCTTCGAGGCATTTCGTGCACACGCATCGGACGCCCGGAGCTGACCTGGCTACGTACCTCCCACGCAGGACGAGTAGGCGAAGGCGCGGCCGCAGGCGAAGAGAAGCACAAGGAGAGAGGGCGACTCCGAGGCGGGGATGGGGAAGGAGTGGGGGTGGGGGTGGAGGCAGAAGCGGGGCGTTGGGAACCACGCAGCGCGACACGCTCATTATGGGACGGCGCCGCCGCTTCATTGTTCACGCGCCCTGCATTCGATATATCGACCCCTTGGACAGCGCGCGTGTGTCGAGATAGACATTTGTTTCCGAGGCGCCGTTTCACGCCCGATTTCCTGATACGCTGAAAAAGACGCTTGGGTAAGTTGTCCAGCTAAGGGAATCGTTCGAAATGCGCCTTGTGCTCTCTCGTCTCTTTCCAAAGAATATGCTTTCTCCTTCCTTTGATGCGTCCTGCGTCTTGGTCATCGTCCTCTCTGGGTCTCTCTCATCTCAGATTTTTTTTATGCGAAGTGACCCTCCGCTTCCTCTTTTCATTTTATCCTGTGTCCGTTCTCTCGAGAAAAGTAGGAATTCCTTTCTGTTCATTCATTCATATAATCAACATTCTCTGTTCACCTATTCCTTCTCTTCTTTCATATGCCTTCTATCTCTTGAGTCAATTTCCTTTCATCGTAATCAACAAGATTCGAATGTCAAGGATCTCATAGTTGATCAGCAGCTCAGAAAATTCAGAATACGAAAGACCAAGCTGCTTGGAACCTATTAATTGTGACATTTTTATGACAAACACGATGGAAAAAAGTAATTGCCGTTTCGAAATATGAAACAAGAATAAATACGCGGTGCGCTGTCCAGCGCATTGTCTATTAAATCCGAATGACTTCTGACGATCGCCTTACGTGGTTCGCTCAGTTCCCCATTCGAACTCTTTTCTGACGCAACCGCCACAGCGACAGGATTTCACTTCCTCGGAAATCGTTCGGAGCGGTAACTATCAAAAGGTCGATGCGTTGAGCCACACCTCCGAAGTACAAATTACATTTTCCCACAAGCCGCTTTCAAAACCCTTTAGTCATACGACGGCATTAACACTTTCACAAATAGATTTTTAACAGGCCGCGCGACGTCCATTACGCCCGCGACAAAGAACGGAATGTCCTTTTCCTCTTCCAGAGAGAGGACCGCCAGGCGACCGCTGTGAGCTCCGCGGCGCGCGCCTGGGCACCCAGCAACGATTTAACGTCGGCTCCGGCAACGGGGCA
Organism: Acheta domesticus; assembly: GCA_031308135.1. NCBI lineage: Eukaryota > Metazoa > Arthropoda > Insecta > Orthoptera > Gryllidae > Acheta > Acheta domesticus. The sequence continues at coordinate 109,099,387 of JAHLJT010008446.1, forward strand.
GGATTAAACGCATTCAAGCTGTCGCTGAAACCTTAACCAAAACCGAAAAAAGTATGTTACGAAAAAGAAACAAAAATAAATTCCGGTACTAAATCGCCAGAGTATACTGGCAATTATTTTGTCTTTTTCTTCAGTGTATACGTCAAAGTCGTTTTTCTCTACTTATTTGAATATCAACACCAAGTCATCAAAAAACTGTCGTCGTCAAAAAACAACGCGTTGATCAGACTGAAAATTCCCGGATGGGAGGAACATTCGGAAATTTTACACGATCCGGACGGCGACCGGAAAAACAACAGTTCAATGCTGCGGTGGTGGCCCTAACAACGACGATTTACAGTCCTATCCGGGCGCCGGGAAAGATTTAAAGCAGGCGGGATTATTCGGCGGAGTCCGCTTTCCTTATGACTGGGGAGGGCGGGCTGAAAGAGAAAATATTTTCTCAGGCTTAGAATATTTCACCCTCGCAGCAGATACAGCCAACTTCCACGAATTACGGAGCTCGCGGAGAGGCGTTGCGGTCGCACGCGGGTGCGAACGCGCGCTGCGCTACCTCCCCCCCGCCCCGCACCCCCAACAAAGCTCAGGGCTGGGCCGGCGGCGCTGCTGCCGCAGCCGCCTGCAAAACACGGCAGCGGAGGTGGCGGGTCTGCTGACAAGTCGCCCGGGGAACAGGGCCGGGAGCAGGAGCGGTGGGCGGGGGCGGGAGCAGGGGCGGGAGCAGGGGCAGGGGCGGGAGCAGGGCATGAGAGAGGACGGAACAGGGGCGGGAGCAGGAGCGGTGGGCAGGGGCGGGAGCTGGGGCGGAGCAGGAGGGCGGGAGCAGGGGCGGGAGCAGGGGCCGAGGCGGCGGTGGGAGCAGGGCAGGGACGGTGTGAGGGCGGAATCAGGGGCGGTAGGCGGGGTCGGGGGCAGCAGGCGACGAGCGGCTGGGAGCGGGTGCAGGGGCGGGGCGGAACGGAGCGGGCGCGGGCGCACGGCGGGGCGGGGCGGGGCGGGGCGGGGCGGGGCGGGGCGGGCGGGGGCGACGCCGGCGGCACTTTCGCACCGCTGCGCTTCCTATTTCTCACAGAGCGCCTCTTTTATAGGAGTCCTCGTTACGAGCTCCGCCTCGGCCGCCGCCACCAATTGTACCCAATGCAGACGGCGGGCGCGGCGGGGGAGGCGGCGTCACGAGCGGGACAGGAAGCCGAACGCCAGGGCAGCGGAGGAGAGAGAGCCGCGAGAGGGGGGGTGTCGGGATTGGTGAGGCGTTGCGCCTGATGCCGCCGGTGGAAAGCAGGGTATCCGAAGTAGGGAGACGTCAACCGTGCAAAGCTGTAGACGCGAACAGAAGTGGAAACAAAAATATTGGGAAGTGATACCAAAAATCGAGAATGAGATGAGTGGCGACAGGGTGGAAACAAATAAAGAAGACAGGAAGTAGTTGGTGATAACTTCATAGAGGGGGTGTGTTGAGAACAGAGGAAGAAAAGAAATCGAAATGTCGAAGATGCAATGAACAGCTGAGGTAGAGTAAATGAAGGTGCAGAGGTAAAAAAAATAGAATTGCGAAAGGGTATCAAACCAGATGAAGGGGGAGTGGACGGTGATGTCACGGCGAAAAGGCGGAAGGAGAGTTGGCGACACTGTCAGGAGCAGGGAAGGCCGCGAGAGAAGCGTTGTTGCACAGAGCAGAAGGCTGCGGCGACCGGACGACGGGCCACCAATAGCCCATTGTACGGGATTACTTTCCACAAAGGCAGCGCGCTCCGCGACGAGAGATGTGAATTGCGCGCCGGACGTCACTAAGGACGATAACATTCTTAGCACCGCCGATACACAATTGCGGGGACGAGGCGAAATTATTTATGGTTTTATTGTAGGATAGCCATCACGGGATCAAATGTCAAGGTTTACAAGTCCTTATTTAGCCGCGACGGGCTTCCTCCAGCGAGGCGGGGCGGGGCGGGGGAAGTCGGGTGCGGGGCGGGGCGGGGTGGGGCGGGACGGGGCAGGGCGGGACGTAGTAACTCCAGCGCTTGGGCGCAGCGGGTGAGCTCAAGGTGAGGCACAGCGGTGCTAGCGGCGAAGGCAGCCCGCCCCGTCTCGTCTCGTCTCGTCTCATCTCGCCTTGTCTCGCATCGGATTGCTTTGCTTAGCTTAGCTTCGGTTTTGCGCTGGCATTGAGTTACAGGGGGAGGACTTCAACGCGGTGGGTGGGGTGGAAAGCGGGGCGAAGGTACGGAGAGAAGAGATGATAGAACGAAGTTTGATAAATGAAGTTGAACCTCATCCACAGTCCTATGTAATGCATTTGTACAACTCGTGGCAGCAAGATCTAAATAAATTTCTAGCAAAGACGTGGAAAAGGGTTAAGGTACAGACATCATATTACTTCTGAAATGAGGCTACAACTACTTCATTCCTCTTATGTGGTACATTTCTGAATTGTCATAATTTATATTTATCATTTATTTCATTTATTTAATCTATTTTAACAGTAACAATCTTTCTAAGCCAAACTTCAATGTGATTATGAATGTTCTTAAATGAATACGCTTGTCCAGCAACAAATCATTTGCGCAAATCAAAAATAAGTTCGTCGCTAGATCATTTTCCAGAAAACAGGAGAGAAAATCAGGGTAACGATGAAAATCCTATAGAATTGGTGGACGCCACTATTATTTGTGCAACGCCTAAATGCCCGTCTTCATAAGATGTTTGCGAAACAGGTCATTCTTTAATAAATATGCTCACATTCGTACTCATTTCAATTTCTAATACATTCTACATATTCTATACCCAAACTTTAATGTCGACCGGCATGAACATTGTGACAGCAGTGAAACTAAGCATGTGGCTTCTGGCATGGCAATGCATATTCTTAGATACGAATAATGCAAAAAAAGGTAGGCATTGTGAAAAATATAACGGGTATAACGGAAAATCCGTGACTCTGGGAAGACTTTTATAAATAGTGTACTTTCGCTTGAGATCAAGCATGCTTACAAGGGCAAGATGTATTAACACGCGTTAATAATGCTGGGCGTTACGTGGCAGGCCCCTCCCACTCCAAGCCTGGTCAGCGTTCAGATCAAGGTGAATCTTTAACAGTTGGGTATGACTGTGCCAATCGCGATTTTCGCCTCTTCTGTTATAAAAGGAATCGTCCGATGCACTTCCGGAGTAACAGCAACTTGAGAGGAGAAACACACCGGAATGAATTACGATGACGCGTCTGTCAAGAGTGCTCTTTAAGCCCGTCTCATCGGAGGCATCGTAAACTGCACTGGCAACGGTTCGCGGAAGTGAAACCATAACAGCCTGCAGGTTATGGCTCAGAGTAGAGCATTCCGCGTCACGGTATTGTACAACGTTTTTACACGCCACACTCCGAACGATCCCAGATTCCCCTCTGTTCCTCCGACGTGGGTGGGCGGACCACACGAATAATGTACGACACGGCTCCTTAGTTCGTTGGCACGTTCGTGTACTGACCATAAATTAAATTATTTACGAACAATACGCTTCCAGAACATTTTGTACCAGAAAGCCAGTAACATTCTGCAATTCACAAAATAGATTTCATCATGTCTTTAGAGTCTGTAACACTGCAATGTCACATGTTATCGACGTGCACAGTCTCTTAATATGACATTTGAAACGTTGACAACCTACAAATGAGGCATTCGGACCAAAATCGACCCAACTCGCAAATGACCTTTTCATGTTAACACTTTACCAATCTAAACACAGAACTTTGAAGCTATCATGCACTCAACCATCAATAACGAAGCCGTTCAAAGTTCACTGCTATAGCCTGATTGGACACCATCTAATTAATAGTAACATGCCGAAAGTCGTTACATTGGAAGCCATTTCATCAAATCCACAGATTTCATGAGAAGAATGTAACAACAAATATTTGCACCAAGAGCAACGGTTAGCTAAGGAACCGATTTATTTGCATAATGGTGCATTGCATAATGTGTACTGTCGAAATGGCACAATATATTAAGTTTCAATAGTATAATACTCCTCCAACAATGCTTCAAATCTTGTCTGAGGTCGTCAGGTTCAATTATCGACTCATGAAAACACCCCAACCCTTCTCGCCCCAAAATGCCCAAAGAAGAAAGTGGCAGCTGGCGTTCCGCCTGGCGGGTGGAGCGGCCAACGCCTTTGGTTCGGGGAGGCTCCGCCGCGTGGCGCTGGTGCCGCGACTTGGCGCGGCGGCCGCAAGCGCCCGCCCCGCAGAACGACTCCTCCACTCTCTCCCCTCCAAGAGGCAGGCCCCCAGCAGAAACAGCAGGAGTAAGGCCCGTCCGTGGGTCACGGACGCGAAGCTGCGACGCCGCACCTCCACATGAGGGGCGCACGGAAAGAAAGGAATGTCCAGAAGGTGAGAAGCAGGGCCACAGAAGACAGGCAAAAGTTCAAAGGGCCCCGGAAATTGGAAGACCAAGCTCACTTCTCGAAAATATTACAAGAGAATCGTTGCATTAAACATCAATACAAATGTAATACAATTTGTCATGAGAAGATAATGTAATAATAGCGTATTGGTTCATTCAATTTCAATTAAGGAAATTTAATTGTCACGATACACTTAGTGTTAGTTGGCTGTTGGGTTTACAAATATCGCAAAAAAATTATCCTATTTCAATTGATACATGCTGATATATCTATTAGATTCTCGATTAATGCGTTTAAAAGGGTCAAATGCGATTATTCGAAAATACTTTTCAAGAAATCTGTTTTTACCAGGGAAGGAATATCTTTCTTACAGTCTAGGGATTGCGTCTTTGCGCATTATGGACTGACAAATGATACAAGGGTCCACAGTCGGACAAATCTAGATCATCAATAAAATTAAAATTAGCGCGCGAACATATTCTTTAAAGAAACTTGTTTGGGCAACATTTTAATTTTCTAATTTCCCGTACATCTCTCACTAAATCATTAGCATCGGTAAATATAATATAAAAATAGTTTTCCCTCAAGATCAGCCTGTACTTCTTGCATTATCCAGGCCGTGCGAAAAATCTTAAACACTACATTTCATTTTGATAAAACTACCTCGGTTCCGATTTTTTTATTTCTAAAAGTCGTATCATTTTTCCATTCACAGCATTAATTAAATAGGATAAATTGCTGACAAAAACTTTAAATACCAAAACCAACTCACGAATTATTAGTTCGCAGTAGTGACAGGTAACATTACTTTGGATTTCCGGAAAACTAGAATAAAGTTGAGCGAACCTTGAACCCCCTGTGCCCTTGCGTGACGGACTGGCAAGTGGTTGGAGATTGCGATATTAAGGCGAAATTGCTCACGTATAGTAACCGTGATTGAACCTAGGGTGTAGGCGTTTTTGTTTTGTTTCTGATTCGCCTCTTGTTTGAAACAACTTCGTGTGCAAGGTAAATTGGTGCACGGCATCTGTTATTGGAAATGCAACTACAGGACGTTGTTCACTTCAGTGAAACAGAACGCCAGCATGGTTCGTTGGTGGATATTTCTAATCAAATGTCACGCCCTGCGGTAACTACATTGCAAACCCAAAATTATGAAGAGGCAAATTTCGAATAGGTACATTGGCATGCTTTTTTTTTATTATATTTATTTTGTTAAAAGGGAAATTTGCCCAGATTTTATACGCGAAACGTAAAACTAGACACATTTGTTCCATATTCCACATTCAAAATTATTATAAACAAGCACGAGTATTGTGCATATTGATCGTATACGACTCAGTGAGACAAAATCATGTACTTGAACGATGATCTTCTTTTTCGCCAGCTCTGCATTTTTCTATAGGGCCTTCCATCCAATTATATTTGCAAAATCAAATCCAACTGCCCCTCCACTCCAGTGCCTAGAGCCTCCAACGGGACCGCGCACAGGGGGCAGGGTAGGTCACTGTCCCCAAGCCCATTCTCCGGAGGGGTGCCTGGGTCTCGTTTCACCAGGAGACCGAGGAAACCGCATATTACAGACTTCGAATTCAATAGAAGCCCCTGAACCGCCTCGATCAGGGCTCCTCCCCAATTCCTCCACGCGCCCCACACAGCTCAAACACGAAATACTCCAACCCGGATAAGCACCACAGCCGCAGATACATGGCGATAACGAAAACAAGCACTTAGATACAAGCGGAAATGTTTGAACGTAATGGTTTTTCACATACAATACATTGGTAAGATGTTATGGCAAAATATACACAAAATATTACACCATCAAATCAACATGCATTAGAGTCTTTGTTATTTTAATCGTTATACAAAAATCATTTCGTTATACAAAGCAAAAAATGTATTACAAAAAGCAAATTCCGTTTGGTGAGAATATACATTTATTCTTTGCTTCCAAATAATTTCACCGCATAAAGGAGAATTTTCTTATACAAAGCAAATAAACACGCCAATGACTTTAATTGAATCCAGAGTTGGTGGTCTTGCGTTCCATCTTGTGCCAAACTGCAACTAGGTGCGGCCTCCGTCTTCCTCAGCGGCCAGACCCAGCCAAAAAACTCTTAAACTCCCCCTTAGTGTAGCCACGGAAAAACATCCAACACCGCAAGCATTCGCACACGCATCTTAGCGGCAGTGCTCCGACTAGACGTACCGGGACCAGGGGATGGTGCCGTGGGACGCCCTCCTGTGTCGCTTCCCTTTCCTTTCCGCTTCCGGTGCGCGTCCTTCCCCGTCCCGGCCCCCACCCCCGTCCCTTCCCTCCGCGCCCGACCAGGCTCCACATCTCCCGCCGCCCACGCTGCTGGGATCCGTCCACTCCCGGATGAGATTCTGGTTGCCTGTAACTACACTTCTACAGAGTGGGAAGCAGTGTTTGAAAAGATCATGATGGTTAAAAGCAAAAACGTTTCCATTGCTTTGATGTTCCCAGTATCAATAATTTGTTTACATGTGGCTGCAAACTGTGCCCACACGTAAAAGCGAACATGGACCAAGAAATACATATAAGAATAGATACTTAGAAAATTCAAATATTGAACTGTTGGGAACCTACTCACTTCTACTGATCACTCCAATGGTATTGCATATTTATCTGCTTCAACGTGATAATCCGCGGAAGGATATTTTGCAGCGATGCGACAAGGGCATTCGAAGGTTTCCCTTCCAAGTACGCTGGATTTGTGTGTGATCAATCAAAGCAACCTCATCGTAACGCGAACGGAGCACAACCTCGCCGGCCACCTCCCCAACGTCCTCAGAGCAACGCGCCCACATCCACTCTCCTCTGCTGTGGGCCTTGTTCTCATCCTTTCCCTGCCTCCTGGCACCCGCGTGGCTCTCATTAACACTCCCCCTCTGCCGCACGTAGACATCGTCTCCCTTTGCCCGTTCCTAGTTATCTCCTACATGAACCTCTTGCCGCCGTCGCCGCCACCGCTGCCTCCTCCTCAGCCCACCCACGCACGACCACATTCGTCGCCCCCACGCAAATTGCGTCGCCGCCCACGGCGTCCTCGCAAACGCTGTCGTCCTCACGAGCGCCGCCCTCCCGGCCGCCGCCGCCGCCGCCCCGCAACCGCACGGCGCCACGCCGCGCCGTTAATTAATACACGCCTCGCACCGCGATTATTCTTGTAACCCGGCGGCGCATCTCCGCGCGATCGAAGCCGGCGCGCGCTCCGGGGCGGGGGCGGGGGCAGGGGCGAGGGCGAGGCGCGGGATGGAGCGGAGGCGGAGGCAAGGGGGGGAGCACAGGAGATTCGCGCGCCCGGGTGGATCTCCGTGGTATGAATAAACAATCGCCGAGCGAACCGCACCACCACCGCCGCCGCTATCGCCGCGGCCCTGCCAACAGTGCGCGAGCGCGAGCGCGCGCGCGCAGCAAGCCGACCAAGTGTACTTACAATAACGGTTCCAAATCCGGGGGCGAGTAATCGCTAGCCTTGCATTATGCAAAGTGCGCCACCCTTTTAAACGCGGTGGCGGAAAGGCGTGGGCGGGCGGAGCGCGGGGTCGTGGGAAGGGGATGGGTCGGGGAGCGGCGGGGGAGGGAGGGGAGGGGTCGGGCGCGGTCGCGAGAAGAGCGAGAGCGCGAACCGCGCTACGCTAGGCGGGCGGCCACGGCCCGGTGGGGCGACGCGGGGCGGAGAGGGGTCGGGTGGGGGCAGGGACGGCGGGTAGAAAGTTGTCTGCAGAGAGCAATGACTCCGGCCGGCGGTCAGCTGCCTTGAACGACCTCGTTTAGCTTCAAATGGAACTGTAAGACCCAGGGAGTTGAGCGCAGGCTTCTCCCACAGGCAAACGTGAGCAGACCACGTTTCTACAGAGATAAATGTCGAGGTATCCTTCACGAGGCGAACCTCTCACTCGCGCGCGACGCCGGACGGACGGAACCGCCATCTGGAGCGAAACTTGCGAAACCCCCCTGTCACCGCGCCGCCGCCGCCGAGCCTCCCAATGACGCATAGCGAACATCTGCGTCAACACCTGGCCCGCGCGCCCGCCGCGCCGCCCGCGCCGCCTTCGCCGGCGCCGCGCGACTGTTTAATTTTACCTTTCCAGCGCACACGCAACCCGGCGCGCCGGGAGAAACCGAACCCGCCAATCAGAATATGCAAGAACGGCTACCCAAAGAGTGTGGGTACGGCCTTCGAAGGAATGCTGTTAATGGTCGTGGCTTCGTTTGCTGGGCGCGGCAACGGCGATGCTGCACCCAGCGCCGACCGCACTTTCTACACAACCTTGGCGCAATATCTGGCAGGGGAGCAGCGAGCGTGCGATGCAGCCGCCGATGCCAGAGGTCGGCGATGGGCCGCCTTCGCGGAGGCCGAGGCGCAGGCGGAGGCGGAACCGAGCGAGTGAGCGGAGATCCGCGCGGCGATGCTCTCCTCGCGCTTGCGATACGCCCGCCTAAGACCAATGATAGCCATTTGTTTGCTTATCCGATGGGAATGATTCGGCGAAGGAGCAGACCGGGAATGCAGTTCCTCACGCGCGTTGGCCAACGCGTCTGGAGATGACGGAGCTGGCGGATGGTGGATGGCGCAAGGCTTCGAGTGCCAGTGGAGAAACGGGGGACGTGAATATTAAACACGTTGCATCGTCATTCCTTCTCGCAAATTGCGGGTGATTCTGAACCTTCGAATTCGAAGTTCCCACAGATGTGGAAAGTACCTTCACTTGAGAACTGACTAGTCAGTGTTTTTGTTACAGAAAAAAATGACGCATAGAGGGCCAGAAAGAATAATTTCCTATAAAAGTAATATCTGTCCAATATACCCTCGTGAAACATTTGTCCCTCATACTCTCGTGCAATATTTGTCCCTCATACGCTTGTTTATTATGACACTTATTGTTTCAAAAAATCTCACAAAAGGCAACTATTGTGAATAAAAACGTATATTTTCGTTATTATTTAATTAGACAACAATGTAATCTTGTGGATGTGATATGAACGAAATTCGTAAGAACTTCACTGAAATAAATGTTTCACTTTCTTTCCGGCTCTATTTTTATGTTTCAAGGAGTAGTAAAAATGTCAGTCTTGTGCGTTAACATATCAATTTTAGTTAAGTAAGTTCTTAAAAAGAAGAACATTAATATGGACTTGTCTCTTTCTGATGTTCATAGGACATATAAATACGGAATAAATGAACTGCAAGTAATCAAGTACAAAAGAAAAATGGAAATCATTAATAAAAATCGAGTAACTGAAATGTCATAATATATCGGAACAGTATATGAGTCTTAAAAAAACAATTCCTTACATCCAAAAGAATAATTATTGGATTAAAAAATTCCAATCAAATTATAACCTATAAAAATAATTATATAATATGTATTTCCATTACATTGTGACGAGCATTTCATCGTGCGCCTTTCAAGCCCCCGTTTAACGCCGTTCGGATCTTTCGGCGC
>JAHLJT010008446.1:109110262-109129022 GCA_031308135.1 Acheta domesticus
AGGGAAGACTATTACAGATAACGCGCCCAGGCTGATTTGGCTTTGCTATTACGTAAGCACGTCTCGGGTATGCAACTAGGCATGACCTACATACATGGCAATTACTTTAACCGATATGTGCTGCTCGCGAGAACAACCGTTCTCTGACATGCAGCTGCAAAATTATCCTAACAAAAACATATACAGTTTGCTTACTTGGTCATTTATAAATATATTTGGACACAAAGAATGTATGGACACGATTACAATAGAGCATAATCCGCAGACATCTGCACCAACATCTTTAATTTAATCAATGAGAATATCCAAACATCAGCGAAAAGTTGTCCAATTTCCTATTTTTCGAAGAAGTGGTTACAATACTCGAAGATACTTCTGAAGTGCAAAAGAAGCAATATGACTCCATGCAAAATATTGGCCAGCCTTTGCACAAGCTCCGAGCGGCAACCTCATTCAGCGAGCTTAGGCGAAAGGGAGTCCCTGGACGCTTCCTCCTGGAGCGAAGGGCTGCTAGGAGGCAGCGTCCGGGGAGAAGCCCGGCGAGGCACAGCGATGCAAGGCGAGGCGCCGGCGCAGGGCTCCGGCGGAGGGAGACCCGGCCGCCGCCGCCCGCCTCCGCCCGCCCGGCCCAGCCCGCAGCTTCCCCCCCCGCTCCCCATCGCTCCCCGGGGCCCGGTCCACTTTCATTGTCGCAGCCCCGCGCCCGCCGCGCGGCCTCGCCTCCCCGCCCCTCCCCTCCCGCCCCGCGCAAGCCCCAGCCTCCCGATTCCCGCTCCCGCGCTTACGCATCTGCGCGGAGGAGCGCCACACACATGTCCGACAGGAAGGCATTCTATGGCGAGGTATTGTTCGGGGGGAATAATCGGGCTGCTGGGGCTGGACCAACACCCTTAACGGACTCGTTTAGCCAGTTGTAATCGATACAGCTCCTCACTCCCACACACAAAGGACACGCCGGCGGTGCCTCGATTGGCGAGGAGGGGAGAGGCGTGGTCCGCGCTGGCCTATAATTACACTGCCGGACGCAGGCGGTCGGCGATTCGGGATGAGGCGGGGGCGGGGCGGGGGCGGGACGGTAGCAGCGAAAGGGACGGCCGCGCAGAGGACGACTGGCCGCCGGGAGGGGCTGGAAACCTGCGCGAGCACCGGGGCGTGTTGTACCTCGTCCCCAGCGCAGGGAGACGCGGCCGTCGTAAGCTAGGACTTGCGCGTGGGAGCGACGGCAGAGGCGCGGAGGACGACGGCGCGTTCGACGGACGAGGTGGCGCCTTCGGCGAAGAGCGTTTCGTCGTCCTAGCCACCACCACCTCCGTCGCACACCCACCACCATTGTCGCCAGCCGCCTGGGAGCCTCGCGTATGAAAAAGGGTATGAGCCATTAGCTAAGAACGAGAAGGGCTCCGCCGCCACCGCCGCTCCATGTCGAGTCGCACAACGCTGCGTTACGATAGAGAAAATACAAGGTAGTAAAGCGCGCTAGCGGATCGTGAAGATATTTAACAGGCGTTGCGAAGCGGCGGGGGGAACGGGGACGGTTCGTCCGCGTGTGGGGTGGGGCGATGTGGGGAGGCGAGGCGAGGAGCGGAGCGGACGGAGGAAGGAAACGGGGAAAGAAAAGCCGCGCGGCGCCGTCGATGCTCGTGCATGATAACGCGCGAGGCGTCACCACCGCGACCCCGCGCCGCCGCGCACGACGCCCGGGCCAGACGCGCCGAGGGCACGAGGGCACGAGGGGCCGGAGGCAGAGGTGTCCACTGGCCCAGCGGGGCGCGAGACAGCAGGGCAAGAACGCAGGGCGCCGGGCGAGAGGTTAAAGCACGACAAAAAAAGGTAACAAGACGAGGCAAGGCAGATAACGATCAACAGAAAGCGCCTGGCAGATAAAGCGAGACTCGAGAATACACTTTGGAATTGCAGTGAATGAGAATGAACATATGAATGAATGTATGCATGAATGAATGAACAATAGCCTGGAGAACCTCTTGTTACGAACACAAAAATGGATGCTGTAAGGAAATTAGAAATAGAAAGCTTGATGAGGATACGATAAGAACAATAAAAAATCCTCCCATGTGACGGTGAAAATTCGACAAACGCACGCTCGTGAGAGTGTGAACAATAATGAGTAATGCGGATATAAGCACTGTAAAGTATTGTAATCCAAATGAACGAAAGTGCCAACGAACGGAGTTAGAGATATAACCCGGAATGACGTGTCTCGTACAAATCTTGACGAATTGCATAAGTGGACAGGCGCGCAGAAAGCGCCGAACGCGAACGGTGGGAGCGTGAACTGATCGTGAAAGTGCAAGAGCGCTCGTAAAAAAAGCAACAGAAGGGTAGACGAGCGGGGAGATAAAGACGCGAGACGCCACGCCGGCACAGCGCAGAGGGTGGGACCGGAGTCCGGGGCCGACACCGGGACCGCGAGACGACAGAGCAGCTGCAAGGGGCTGCCGCTGCGGAGGCGTCGCAGCGCTCCGCGGGGTAAACTTGGTCGCAAGGAGCGCGCGCGTCGCAACCTCCACAGCCGTGAGGCGGCGGCGGCGGCGCCCGCGACACCACCGCGGAATGCGGCTGGCGGCGTGGCGGCCGGGCGGCTGGGTGGCGGGCTGGGGTGACGCAACGCACGCCTCTCTCTACCCGCCACGCCCCGCCCCTGGCCGGACAGACCGGATGCTTGCCCCCCACCCTCACCCCCGGCCGATTCGGGCGCCTGCACGTGGAGCAGACGGCGGCCGGCCTTTCCACGCCACTCCACGTCCCTTGTTTTTTGCGCTGCAGATTTGGCTGCGGGTGAGAGTTTCCGGAGAGCATTTCGACCGTATTGATGCCACCTCCAAAATAAATAATAAACAATATATTCAGATTTTGGAATGGCGCTCAATAAATCACGTTCATATCTAAGTAACAAAATGAGGGTAATTGTGGCTGTAAAGGTATGAATGTTACCCTTTTGTTAGTGATTGAAAATGAGAAAATATAAATAGGAATATTAGTTGAACGACAAATAAAAAATATTGCTCTTGTGTCAATTTTAATTCAGCTTCATAATACTCAGGCTATGAAAACAGACGTTCCAATACTAAACGCACATCATTTCACATTCGGTCGGAGTTAGTAAATATGAGACGTGAAACCCAAAATTTTGGGGTAAACACTTCGAGGATATTGGATGACTTGCACACGCCAAAGTCATGATTAACTTTTTCAACGAACTTATTAGACAGGAAACTGAAGAAGTACAAAAAAAAAAGGTTTTAAACTGTGCCTAGTAGAACAGGTTTGAGAATAGTAATTTCGACGGTATATTCGGCGTTGGTTCATCGACTGCAGCAGCGTTGGTATCGGGAACATACTCGTTAGCCGAGATTAACGGTATCCTGCACCTCGGGCATGTTGACCTTTTAATCCCTGGTCGAGGGGCGAGGAAAATGTCGGAGTGTTTTAGAAAGGCATCCGTTACGTGCCGATCAAGCATTTGGCAGACGTTTCGGGGGAGCGAGGGAGGCAACACTGTCTAAAACCAGAACACTAATCCCTGGAACTCAGATAAGAATTCATATTTTCTGACCTAAAGCTCTCAGCGACAAACTTAAACTTCTTCTACAACATAGTGTTGGCCTTGTGCAAGTCTCTGAATATCCTGCGCGGTTAGACAGTAAGTACATAACCATTTTGCTGAAATATTAAAAACGAAATTGTATTTTCTTAAACTTTTAATGAGGCCTTGCAATTTTTGGTCAGCCACAAACAAACTGATGCTCGTTTTTTCAAATGCATAAAATTACATAAGATTTATCAACATTTTTACAGAAGATTACATTACATAAGATTATCAACATTTTTATATAAGAAATTTATGATAATTACACAAATTTAGAACTCGACATTTTTATGATATTTGTTTTTTTCCACAATCAATCATTGCGTTATTTCTTATTTTAGCAACCTATAAAGCAAGCAAGGGTCTGATACCCAACGCAAAATTCTCAATAAAGCGAAATTTCAGAGATTTGAGAAACACAAAATTCATACAATTACTATTGGATCTTTCATAATTTTAAGATTGAACTCAATACTCATACGTTAGAATTGTTAGTTGATAATCAATGCTTTATGATTTCCTAGACGGAAGTTTGATTTTGTGATTCATCCTTTAGGAATCATCAACCTTTCCTTTCACCATCATGAACTACCTAGTTTGTCTGCGCACAGCTCGACTTTCTGTCTTCAGTCTCGTGCTCCTATGGCACTCAGCTCGCTCAAGCACGTGTTAACTCGCTCTACCACGGGCGACCTTCGAGAGGCGTCCGGGAATAGCCCGGCGTTGTCGTCGCGTGAAGCGCATGGCGCTGCGTCCGGCGATGCGGTCGACGCGCCCGCGACACAGCGCGACGCGACGCGACACGACGCGACACGACACGACACGACACGTCGCGACGCGCGCGCGCCTTGCAGCGCAGACGCAACAAACACGAGGACGCGGTGCGGCGAGTCATGGGAGCAGCGCCAAACGGCGACGACCGTGCCGCCGCCGCCGCCGCCGCTGTGGACGTGCCCGTTCGTATCCAGCTCGCAGGAAACAGCCGCCGCCAGCCGTCCACGTGGCGTGCCGCGGCGTGGGTGGCAGCAGCGCCGCTCAGGCGCCACAGGAGTCCGTCGCTATCGCGGTTCTGCTTATTACGCACCCGGCTGCCCCAACACCGTCAGCGTTCCTGAGCGGATCCGCAGGCGCAATGCGGCTTGCAAGACGGAGTATAACCGTTCTCCGGACGACGAGAAGCGATTCCATGAGTACATTCTCCCGTAATTCTCCACTAAGCATTCTGCACTACGGTGGATATGGAGGGAGGTTTCGATATGAAATTCAACACCCTTCGGTCACAGGATCTCGACAGTTGGCAAACTCAATAGTGCCAGCGCGTCATTTCGATACAAACTATTTCCGTATGCAATTACTCTGAGCACTATAAATACCGAATATTCTATAAAAACGCGGAAGTAAAGAGAATAACTATTTTGTAACTCAAAATTCGACTAGAGTATATTTTACATTATTAGAATGCAAAGCACGTAAATCTATTTTAACATACTAATCCTGTCAATCTAAATATACTAATATCAATTCCAACTAAATCATTTGAGGAAGTAACTTATTAATATCTTGCAATCTACAAATTACAACTGCTAAACGAAATAAGGCGTTTTGCTCTTTTTCAAATATACATCTAAGCGCAAAATATCTTAGATATATTCGAAAAAGTGTACACAGTACTTTATCGCATAATTCATGTTCACGAACACAGACCATGAATTTAACAGATTATACATCGGTTGCATCTCGCAATAGTTATACTCCATCCCGTAGTGTCCAAGGAGACCAGCGTCCAACACTTAAACTTTTGACCTTATTCACGACTAGGATCATTCGTAATTCTGGCTTGGGATACAGTCAGCTGCGAAATCTTTAACACGATTCAAGAAACCAGTTCCAATGTAATATTAGATGTCTTAATAATTCAGAGACATCTCAAAGATACGGGACGTCCCAATTCATAGAGCAAAAACCCTTCGTTTTGTTTTGTATGTTACGTCGTACATTAAATATCAGATCTTACGACCCTAGGGACTCAGCACCCGTCGTCAGAGCTTCCGCCCCCCACCTCCGCCGCGCGGGAACCAAAAATATCGCCCGCGTCGACTTCGCTGACCGGTGTTTCGTGCTCCACAGGCAGGCATTTCCCTTCGCCCGGTCT
This sequence comes from Acheta domesticus, assembly GCA_031308135.1. Taxonomy (NCBI): domain Eukaryota; kingdom Metazoa; phylum Arthropoda; class Insecta; order Orthoptera; family Gryllidae; genus Acheta; species Acheta domesticus. The sequence continues at coordinate 109,116,022 of JAHLJT010008446.1, forward strand.
TTTTCGCCGTAAAGAAGTCAAGAAGAAGCATTGCTGCCAACTCGCTGCGTCGCAGTCACGTTGCCTACAAGCGAGTTACGTCACATGCAACGTCAACATTTCGTGTTCAGAACGCACGATACAGAGAAGCACGAGCGATTTCTACTTCTCGCTAACGAAAACGAGCCGAGATAATGTTAAAATGAAAACGAAACGAGTTCAGTTTGCCAGACCTTCATTTACCTACCTGTATTATGTCAAGTCCAGATAAAATTTTATAAAGTCGATTTGAGAATCTATGATTCTCATCAAATTAACTGGAATACTCGGGTAATGATCCGTGTTTCCCGGAAACGTTGACCATTTTAGCAGGTATTTGTAGAGAAACAGAGTATGCACGGTATTTTTTCACCATAGGCGTCCGAACTTGTTCGGAGAATCTTCCATCGGCCGTCCCCGCAAAAGAACTTACCAAATACCAACTCAGCACCTCAGACCCAATCCGCCCGAAAGTCGTTATCTTTCACAACTTACGCACACCCAGTAGACTTTTCCTAATCACCCTTTCCCAAGGAAAGAGTCGCGAAGCATCGATTTCCTTCCAATCCTCATTTCCCGAGAGGAAATTGAATACCCGACGAAAACGTAATTAAGGCTTTCTTTCGATTGTTCTCCGCGGCGCAATTCCGACGCAAGCTTGCACGCGGAGGCAGCCGGTGGCCCCGGTCGGCGGTTCGATGGACAGGTAAAAGCCCAACCCGCAGCCTCCCGCCGCGCTATCTGTCGCGTCTCATTGCATGTGACAAGGCGCAAACAAAGAGGATTTTCACGCGGCGATTCCGACGGCCGTCCCGCCCTCGATTTGACGCACAATACCGCCGCCCCTTCCCCGACCGCCCTCCGCTCCCATCACCGCCAGCGCCCGACCGGTGCGCGCCTGTCTCCAATCGTCCTACCAGATAATTTATCAATTAAACTTTGGCACCGCGGCGCAAACGGCAGCGGTGGCTGCGAAGTTTTCTTGGAAAACGGAGCTGTCCGCCCCGCGTATCGCACACAAAAGAGAAGGGGCTTTGTAAACGGGGGGTGGAATTACGACATCTGCTTTTATTTCGTATTGTAACACGCGTTGCAGTTCTAAATAAAAGAGAGAGGCCGGTGAAAGAACACCCTTCAAGGGTTTTAAACGTTTAAACACTAATTTACGAGCGCGAGGGTCGTTTTTTGTTACATTGGAGTCGTTTAGACGGCGTATTGCTTTTCAAATTCGTTTTCAACTGTGGCTGCACGTAAAGGAGCGTACATACGCCCGCACCCTTCACCGTGCTAATAAAATGACGCAGAGAAATCAGAGTCGCATGTGTGACCAACTCTCGAAAGAAAATGGTGGGGACTTTACTACGCTACATAATGACGCGTGACGAAACATTACTTAGTAGCTTGGGCTACCGAAGGGTGTTTATCGTCAGCATAGAGTGTATTATGCGTGTTGGTTTTGCTTCTGACAAACATGAAATTCAAAATAAAATATACTATCACACTTGAAATATACTTCACAAAGTGTGTTCCTGACTACATATGGGTAGAGCTTTCAAATAAAATAATCTAAACTGTAACTCCGAAGTAGTCCTACTAGTACGCTTATTTTACAAAAGCATAAATCAGAAACACTATTCAACATTGCTGAACACTGTTCACGCATGATACGTTTTGTTAAACGCATTTTACGATTTGTAAATAGGAGGTTCATTGTAGTTCAGTGTTATGAATGAGCAGTCCTACTCAGTAATCGGAACGTTTTCGATTCATTCGAGAACGATGTGGGATATCATTCAACCAAATTCCATTCATTTAATCTAATTTTTCATATCCTATTGATTAAATTATTCACTTTCGTATACCATAACACCTGCGCTACATTTCCACGACATCAGATAGTTTCACGGAACAAAACGCAATGCAGGACTAAAACATGGCACACAAAGTCAAACTCAATCGATAAATAATCCAGGGCATTTATAGGAAACACGGTCATAAAAATGGGAGATACAGGAGATATACAAAACATGTCTTGGTCGTCTTCCTTTGAGATGCACATTTTCTTCTAAAATATTTTTTAATTAATTTTTTATCAACACCATACAACCAAATCTACAAATTACCACCATATCGAAGATATAATACAACGCAGAATCAAATACCAAGCGCGCCTGATCAAACAGCCAAGCATCCAGGCAATCTTCTGGACAATATTGAAAACCTCGAACGATTCAGGAGACGTGGTGTCCAAGAGTTGCTTTCCAAGTAATTATGTAAGATACTCTGTACAATATTTAATGTCCATCATCAATAACAATTTGCTAACTATTTAAATTAAAGAGAGGTAAATTAGCAGTAAATAAAACAACAAAATAGAAAATGATTTTTTATTAGTGGAACATACGAAACTTCGAATAGTCTAGGCTAGGTTAGGCTTCCCGCCGAGCACAGCTGCAATGCGCTCTCTAAACACCGCTGCGCCGAAAGAAGTGTGTCGGACGGTGCTGGCATTGGACCGTTGTGTTTCTGACTAAAAATCAAAGGATTTTCAACTCCGCGTTTCGTCTTAAAACGTATTCAAAAAAATAAGGTTCATTTCTAGAACATTTATCAGGAGACTGTCTAAAGGTTAATTAATTAATACACTGTCCAAAACGTACTGACGAAAAGTTTAGGCAAATGAAGCTACTCACTCTGTAGTAATTTACTATCTTGTAACCTGTTTCTTCGAAAATTATCATTACACATTTGTATTAAATTATTCGCAGGTATTTACGAAGAAAATGCACAAGTATCAATACACACACTTATGTATGTGTGTATGCATGTATGTTATGGATATCTATCATGGGGTTGCATGTAGAATATCGATTTTTTAGCCAACATAGAATTTTCCGTACATAGGGCATAACTGCTTAGCAAGCAATCCTGTCAAAAGCTCACATACTAAACGCCAATGCAGGGACACTGGCAGCCCAGCGGCGTGTTCTTTTGTTTGTTTTTAGGGGGCGCGATTGTCGTGAGATTGGGGTTAACGCAAGCAGGGTTTCCGAGAACAGTACAAAGAGAGGTGTTCGCGCGACGTTCATCCAACGAGGAAAGATACCGAAAGTTACACGACCACATCAACACTGGAAGCTGCCCGCCAGGGTCGAAGAACCTGTCCAAATCGGTCACTTCAAAACCAATTCATTCCGGCCACTTCAAGACAAGAAACAGTTACGTCAACGCAAACAGTATCACAATTATTTATAGTTCTCGCCCAACTGTTTTTATTTGCTATTTCTTTGTGCACACATATTGTTCGGAAATCGATGAACATCTTAGTGGAAAACACGTTTGGGCGATTTCTTCGTACGGCATAATCGCACTACGACAACAATCTCCGGTTTACGTACTTGTCAAGAGAATATTAAGAAATCTCAAAAGTCGGTCTTGTCAGTAATCAATTTTGAAAATGGATTTGAAATAACAGAAGGTTCCAAAAAATTTCATCCACATCCCAACAGCGAATAAAACCACACGGGTACAAACAATTGCACAGCGATGGTGCACAATATATTTTCTGAAGTGATGTAAAAATAATTGTACAATTAAAATAGAATCACCGTTTCAACTGGAGGCAGTAAAGTAGGGTATGACAGGGAATGAGCTGGTCGTCGGGCTTCGCACGAAATCGGACGGGCGGGCCGAGGTAGAGGGAGGTCGCGGACGAGGCGACGGGGGGCAAACGGGGACGTACTGTTGGGGCGGCACTGGAGCCTGGGGGGGAGGGGTCGCCGATACGAATCCGCACAGCGTCGCTCCTCTCTAGCTCTCTCTGGGTTCCTCTCCAACTCATTTAAACTGTGACGCACGTAAATTGCTTTCCAGGCCCATTTCCGTCCACGCGGCCAGACTTCCTGCGCTGGCCGGCGAGGCCGACCTGCCCGCCCGCCTGCTCGCTTGCCTGCCTTGCCTGACTGTCGGCCTGCCCGCGCTCCCGCCGGGTTCCCACGCGCGACGCCGCGGACGCCGACGCCGACACCATCGCCACCGCCGCCGCGCGGTTCTTTTCAAAGTGCGGATGCACGAGCGAACGCGCGCTTTCTACACTGGTTTTGCATGGCAGGCTGAACTTGCCCCTCGATGGCAAAGCCAGAGGGAAATGCAGAGGCTTCGCGACTTTATCAACGGTCCTACAAAATCCGCTACTCCTGACAACCGGATATCTATGGACGATGCCATTAAAAAACCCACACGTTCATCTGATACTCATAGAAGAATGTGCAATTTACTCAGAACAATGTCAATGTCTTGAAATATATTATAATTACATTGTGTTCTGATATAGTAACATTTTTTTAATACGACCGAGGATTCAAAGCTCTCGTTTTTATCTGTATACAGAACACGTAGAAATCAATATTCAAATTAAATAGGTTCTTTGTGGTGAGAAAAGTTTCAGAATTCTAGAATGTGCGTAGCGCGCTGCAGACGAGAATATATGTTTCATAATACAAGTGGAGAGGTATTGTGTTCAACACATCGTAAAAATCAACATAAATGCAAGTCTGAATTCCAATAAAGTACATTTCCCATTAGTACACCTGATTATTTATTATGATAATTTTTTCGATATTGATAATTTCTTTATTTCAGTAGTCTGAATATGGTTTTCAGCGCCACACACATGTAACGTGAATATGCCAAAGTCGTGAAAACAATGTACAGAGAATTACCATCGAAGTAATTCTCGAAATAGGAAAGTTCGAATGCAAATTTTCATTACAGTTTGAAAATCATGGACAATAGACTGCCTCAATGGGAAAATAGTGCCTTAAATTTAATTACTATTTCCTCATTTAAAGCGCCATCACACTGAAATGTGATTCGCAATTCGTAGTTGTTGAGATTGGGTATTGACAACTGCTTGTGACAAAGGATACCAATTCGCTTAATTAATGCGTCAAAAATTTTTAAAGAAGTTTAGGAATCTAATAATCACTTCCAAATATATTTTGTATTAAGAAAAGTCCTCACTTCTCCAACATGATAACTGATAAGTTATATCGTAAATTAATAAGTTAAAAACTCTCTTTAAAATAATTAACAAGAGTTTTAAAGTGAGTTCAGATCAGGAATATGTAAACAGTTTAAAAAAAAAAAATTGTATTTTTCTTTTTTAAATCGAAAGTATACCAAATGTATTTATACCACAAACGTGCTAGTTTATTTCACTGTCCATCAATTCAGCACACTCTTCTTCAAATGACAATATCGAGAGAAGCATGAAACCTCACAACGCCGACGAAACTGCAATTCCAAAGACGGCGCGATATTCGGGGTAAGATCGATGGAATCGTGGGAGCGTGGACAGCGTGCTTGCGGACCATCAACCCCGCGCGTTGGCGGTTCCCGAGGTCGGGAGCTTGCGGTGGCGTCGGCGCCCGCGTTAGCGCCAACGCCGCAATCGCAACGCGCAGCTCGTCCAAGAGGGGGGCGGGGCGGGGCGGGGGGGGCGGGGCGGGGAAGGGTGGGACAGGGCAGGACGAGAGGCGGGGTGCTTTCCGGGAATGACACGAAGGGCCAGACCGCCACGCCGTGTACTGGACCGAACCCTCGTTTTGGCCCGATAGACTCCGCTATGCCCGAGTATTGAGGATCAAAGTACTGTCGCGTTTTTTACATGTATCTGGGTTAGGTCGATTCCTATTTATTTACTTTCTGGACCTTATTAAACGAAAAATGCAAGCAAATTATCATTCTTGTCTAAGATGTGGTTAAAAGTCTCTGACAGCTTAAACAATTTTTTTAATGGTACTATTTCGTTAAGTCTATGTTCCGGGGTATTATCTCCTTAACCCTTTATGACAGCTTGCGGCTGGAAAATTCTCATAAATATTGTATCCGTATTGGATTTGACTATCCCATACGATAGTCGTTACTTAGTAGACAAGATTCTGACCTACACACAAATTAATAAAAAACGGGTATTTTTTAAATTTCAGTATGTTTGAAAAAAATCAATCAATTTTGATGCTTCTTTTTAATTCTCAACGAAACCGTCCATACTTTCAAAGCGCGTTAAAGATTTATCGAATTTTAGCGAAATAACGTCCGTAACAGAGAGCGGTGGATTCTTTCAAGTTACGATGACGGCGTAAAATATTTTATACCGAATAATTTTTGTTCACACCTACGAGTCTGTTCTGTATCATTATTTTATACTTTTTCTGTGTTACTCATAGTACGATCATTTGCTTGAGTAATATTACATAGCAAGAGGAATTTTATACACAACCTATAAAATAAAATTCCTGAGCTTCTCTTTAATTCGGTTTAATTTTCTATTTTCAGTAATATAAAACTTTTGACCTGTCTGTCCCGCTATTGATGTCAAGAAATGGAGTCCTCGGAAATGGACTCGCACGAAACCAGCCACCGGCAATCGGCTTTTGTCAGTACTCACCTTTTTCTCCGTCATCACGTACAGATGCATGAGCTGCGAGTCGAAGTGCAGATCTGGGTTGACGGGCGAACCCTCGTCCACGACGAGGTCGCCGTACTCCAGCGCCTGAGTGGAGCTCTCCACAACGACCTACAAATGGACGAAGCTCGTATTACTATCACGATCAGACATGGGAGAAACTATAACTAGTTGAGTGGTTTCTATCATCAACATAAAAATAATAAAAACGTGTTTCAAAGAGAAATTTCTTACTTGTCAAGCACAAATACTAAAATGAAAACAACCATATACATATGTAAATTCACATTATTTTTTTCTCGCCTATTACATTATCTAATATGCCATCAAGAATAGAACTGCACATTAACCTTACTAAATTTCTTTCAGACGACTGAAATTTGACCACGTATAAAGGTATTTTCATCGCAGATCGTTTGTCAATAAGAAATTAATACCATAATTTTAACCGTTTCCTTCGCTACTTGAATGAGAGGTGTCAAAAGTACTTGCTAAAATATTTCATAATTGATGAAAAATAAACATAACTGTTCTAAAAATTCGTCATTTGAAATTGTAAAAATAAATTGATAATTCTACAAACATCCAGGTTTTATAAAATCTGAAATGGAAGTATCTTCATGCGTCACTTAGTCCTCGAGGAACGTAGGTCGAAACGACCCAAAAGGAGAAATAAATCAAAGTAGTGCGGCAGCCACATGTAACCACCGTCGACGGGTCGCACGTTCCGTGATACCAAAGAACAATGCAGAAGTCGTCAACTCGACGCAACCGCGCAGGTGCAGCATCGCTCAACAGGAAAAGATCTCCAAATTCGACTCCGCACGCCCCAGAATTTTGGAAACTGTCTCTCGCCACCTTCACACCTCGCCGCCTTCCGTTTGAAGACGCGGCACCACTTCTCGCAACCAGCGTCCGTCGCCCGGGGCCGACGCGTGCGGGAAAGATGCTTACGACCTCCGAGAACAATGCACACTCCCGATACGGTTGACGGCGCAAAAAATGCACCTCTCCCGCGTATCGTACCTCGTGTTGCGCAGGGAAGAGGAGGAAGGAGGAGGCGGGGGCGGAGACCGCCGCGAAGCGCAACGCGCGCAACAAACGAAGTTCTCGCCGCCCCCTGTCGCTCACGCGCTTGCGACACGCAGACGCACCCGCAGACGCACCCGCCCACGCGGCACCCTGTTGCTCCTGAGATGGGCGGAAACCAAAACAAAGACGACCCCCGCGGGATAGCTTCATTATGACGAACCACCTAAAAATGGAGATGGTGGATTTTCCAAGTACATCTTAACGAATTTCAGGGCATGAAAAAAAGCTTATTTGATCGAAAACGAAATTTCAAAATCAAGAATTTTTTACTCTCAATAAAGTAAATTTACAATCTATTTTACATTAAAATAATTAGTAAATATGTTAACACTGACAGTTGACAATGACAATGATAAGGATAAATGAAGCGACATGGCCAAATGAGAATTTCCGAAATCTAGCCTGGTTTTAAGAGAAAGGATTGAACACCGTCTTGGAAATTCAACTTGTTTGAACAAAAATATCCTCTAGCACATTTGAGTTCGTATTTACATGTACTCTCTTATTTAAAATCCTATGATAGTCTCACCTCACAAATATTAAGTTGAAAAAATGACTTTCCTAAGGCTCGGTAACAACACTACAATTTCAGGTTTTTCTTTCGTAATAGACTCCTTTATTTTTTTTTTTTTTCTTTTATTTTCCACAGGCCAGCATAATTGCTTTACAGGGGTTGTTTTCATTTAAACCAACTCAAACCACAAAACTTACAAAAATAAATAACCAACAGACAGTACAATTCAATCATCGAAGGAACAAGGGATAACATTCATATAATACATTCATTCTTTAATAAGTAGAATTAAGGGAAGCCCAACAGGTTCCTCATTATTGTTTATTATTTTTCAGATTTTGTTTGTTTGTTTATTATTGTTCAAATTCTGAAAGATTTATGGGGGGTCAGCAAATTGGATTAAATATTTGTCATATGGGAATCTGTTTTTGATTCGAGAAGTTGTTGCTGATTGACCAAGGTTATAATAGTCAGTTGCTGGTATATTATGTAAATATGTGAAAAAAGAATGTGAACGTTTGAGCATTGTTTGGTGGATAGTTTCTGTTTTTAATTCTGAGTGTAATTGACTGTTTCTAATGAACCAGGGGGCGTTTACAGCTATACGAAGGATTTTGTTTTGGAAGGTTTGTATTTTCTTTATATTAGTTGCGGCAGTGTTGTACCATATCGGGCATGCATACATTATAATGGGAAGAACTATTGCTTTGTAAAGCACTAATGTACATTCTGTTTTGAGGGCGCTTTTTCTGTTAATTAATGGATATAATTTATGTAGTCTTCTGTTTGCTTGTATAATTTTGTCATTTATATGATTAGTCCATGTTAGTCTGGTATCCATTAATACACCGAGATATTTTATCGCTTTGTTTTTGGTAACCAATCAAGTGTTTTATCAAATAGCTTTAGAGGTTTGGGTTTCGTGGTTATTGGACATAGTGTAAATATTTTTGCTAAACATTTATTGGGATTTAATTTTATTTTCCATTTATCTGCCCATAGTGTTACCTTGTTTAATTCATCTTGTAAATTTTCTATAGCAGTATTCAGGCATTTGTTGGAGGTTAATATTGCACTGTCATCGGCAAATAATGCTACTGTGGTGTTTGAGTTGTTGGGAAGTCAGCTGTGAATATGTTGAACAAGGTTGCAGATAATGGGCTACCTTGTGGTACTCCTGCTGTGATTTCTTTTTGTAAAGAATAGGTGGAATTTATTCTTACAGAAAAAACTCTTTCTTTTAAGAAGCTTTGTATTATTTTCACTAGGTAATGGGGTAGGCCTGATTCTTGTAATTTAAATATCAAACCCTCGTGCCAAACTCTGTCGAAAGCTTGAGTTACGTCCAAGAAAACTGCTAGAGAATGCTTTTTTTGTTCAAAACTTTGTATACTAGTTCAGTGATTCTTAAAAGTTGGTGTGTCGTTGAGTATTTTTCTTTAAATCCAAATTGGAAATGTGGTATGTATGATGTTTCATTTGTGTATTTCAGAAGTCGTTTAAGTATTAATTTTTCTATTACTTTAGCTATTATAGGGATTAGGCTTATGGGTCTATAGTTTTCTGTATATGCTGGGTTTTTACCAGGTTTTGGTATTGGAATTATTATAGAATGTTTCCATTTTGTGGGATAGTACCCTATTCTTAACATTGAATTGAATATTGCAGTTAAGTAGCCTATAGTTTTCTTATTTAGTTTTTGTAAAATTATGGTAGGAATTTGGTCTATTCCAGCTGATTTTTTCTTAGGCAGGTGTTTAATTGTTTGGTATGTTTCATTGGTGATATATATTTTACTGGATGTGGAACTGTTATTATTTCATTATTAATAATTTGATTGTGTTGTTATTATTTGAAGTTGGATTTAGAGCAAAAGTTTCTTGAAAATGTTCCGCTAATATTTCACACTTCTCTTTTGTTGTTGTAGCTTTTTTATCTAATTTCTTTAAACTCAGGTATAATTGTTGGTTCTTTCAATATTTGTTTGTAACCTGCCATAAGTGGTTGTCTTTAGGGTTTATTTTTTTAATGTGATTTTTATATTGTTGGATTCTGTGTTCATCTAGTGCTGTTTTTACTTGGCATGTTAGTTTATTTAGCACTTTCTTTAAATCTGGGCTTCTGTATTGCTGCCATTGCCGTCGTATTCTGTGTTTCTTTTGAATTAATTTTTCGATGTTAACAGGTATGGTTTGTTGCATTAATTTAGGTTTATGATTAGGATTAGTATTTGCCTCTTTCGCTGCGTTTTGGATAATTTTAGTGAGGGTATCTACTGCAAAATCAATCTCTTCTTTGTTTTCATGAATCGGTTTATGGGAAGGGCGTTATCAACATTTGTTGGAATTTTATCCAATCTATGTTTTTTGTATCTATACTATGGGGTAATTCTGCTTTAATGTAGTACATATCTGAAGTGAGTATTACAGGACAGTGATCAGAGTCTAATTCAGGTAAAGAATGAGCATAGAGGGTATGAGTTAGGTTTTTAATGATGGCAATGTCTAAGATATCTGGTTTTGCGTTACGATTTTTCGGGTAGTGAGTAGGATTTGTTGGTGCTATGATTTGGAAGTTTAAATTTGTTGAAGCTTTTAGTAATTTTCTTCCATTTGGTGTGTTCACTTTGCAGCCCCAATTGATATGTTTGCTATTTAAATCACCCATTAAAATGGTAGGTTCTGAACTTTGTAATATTTGCTTTAATTCATTTATATTGATTTGTTTTTTAGGTGGTTTATATGCTGATATGATATTTAGATATTCATTTTCTAACGTTATTTTCACTGCAATCAGTTCAAGATCATTCAATTTTGGGATAGAAATTAATGACTGGTCCAGTTTCTTTTTGATTATGATGGCTACTCCTCCTGCTGCATGTTGACATATTCTGTCTTCTCTGTAGCAATTATATCCTGGTATTTTAAATGTTTGTCCTGGTACTAAGTGTGTTTCTGTTATGCATGCAATTGTTATTGAATGATTTTTTAGGAAGTGAATAAGTGTGTTTCTTTTATTTAATAATCCATTTGCATTCCAATTTAGAAGTGTTATAGATTTTAAGTTGGGCTGCTTATCCATTTCTTATTATATTTGATATTTGGTTTGACACTATGCTTTGAATTTGAGGAATTATTGTTGCTATTATTTGATTAACTATTGTTGGTAACATCTGCATCAATATTTGTGTTATGTTTGATTGAATATTGTTTTTGTGAAACTGTTTGAGCATATGTGGGTGTGGGTAAGTTTTGTCTGTTATTAAATGTCATTGGTGTGTGTAATGGATTGTGATTAATATGTGTTTGTTGTTGGTATGTTGTGAGTTGGTTTTATTTTCATAAATATTTTGAGATTGTAGAGTTTGATATTGGTTATTGAGTTGAGATTGTTGTTGCATTTTCTTTCTTTTGGGAAGTATTTGCATTGATCTGATGTAGCCATATGATTTCCTTTACATAGAGTACAGATTGGGGGTGGTGGGTTTGTTGATAATAATAGATCACAGTCTTTTGTCCAGTGGTTTTGTGTGCAGTATCCACACTTTGGGGCCATTGTGCAATAATTTTTTGTGTGTCCATGAATGAAACATTTTTTACATTGGGGTGGACCTTGGGGTTTTCTTCTTAATTCTACTTTCACAATACAATGAAGTAATTTATCTAGTTTAAATATTTCTTTTCCTTCTATTGAATTTGCTAGTTCTAATGCAACTACCTTAAAGGGTATTTGTTCTCTGTTAGTTAGTCTAGTTACCTTTTTTATTGGATAATTTAGGCTTTCTAATTCATTAAAAATCTCTTCCTCAGTGAATATTAGGGGTACATTTTTTATTACAACTGATAAGTTTTTTTCTGATTGTATACAGTATGTGTAATAAGGCACATTATTTTCATCACAATATTTTCTAACTGTACGGTATTCAGTTACATTTTTTAGAAATATTTTTACCGAATCTCCTGTGGTTTTAAATGTGAATCCATTTCCTATCAATTGTGTGAGATCTTTTGTTAGGAGTGGTTATGTTTCCTGCATTTCTAATGCATATGGGAGGTATTTTTACATTTTCATTTTGTGGTTCTAAATTAATTACATTTTCATTTGGTTCTTCAATTGTTTCTAAAATTGAGTATTTATTTGTTAGAGTAAGGTCTTTTGTTGCACTATTATTTAGCATTCTACGCTTTGCGTCACTATAGTCACTTACTTTTGTGGATCCTCTTTTTTTGTTATCTGCTGATGTGCACTTGTTGATTGTTGTTCACTGCTGTTTCTTCCTGAAGTATCTTCTGCATGGTGTTGGTATTCAGGCGTTTGTGTACGTTCCACAGGTGCTCGTGGGACATATTCTGCTGCTGCCCCCTCGTTGTTTGTTGCACCGGACAGAGAATGTTGAAGTTGTTGTTGTAGTATTTGGTTTTGTTGTTCTAATTTTTGAAGATGTTCTTGTAGCATATGATTTTGATGTAGTAGATGTTGGTATTGTTGCTGAATATCTACCATTTGGTTTTCGTGTGTGAACTGCGAATTTGCAAGTGTTGCATACGAGTCACTTGTACTTTCATTGTTTAGTAGTTCTATGGAACTGCTGATATGTCCCCCTAGGGGGACATCTTCTGATACATTTTAGATATTTCACTGTCTTGTTTAGTTGGATTGTTTATTCTATTACTTTACTTTTTAGTTCTGTATTGTCACGAAAACTGGAGATAACCTCACTTTAAGAATTTTGTCTATGTGACGGTGCAACTTGTCTTGATAATATAATTGTTCGTATTATAGTTTTGCCGCAATGCGCAAAACGAGCGTGTCTACGCCTATGCAGAAGAATTATCGATCGCACAAGCACTGATAAGACTTTGAGTTCAAGCACTGCTAACTGCACAAGCAACTCGGCTCTAGGTTATC
>JAHLJT010008446.1:109129122-109142018 GCA_031308135.1 Acheta domesticus
TTTCGTTCGGCGGGAGGTTTTTTTTCCCGAATCTAAAAAGAGACGTGCGGTTTCCCACCTGGTACCCCGCGCGGAGCATTAGCCGCCATTCAGGTAGCGGAGATCTCCCGTCTCTGGGAAGCCCCTCCCCCCTCAGCGTCCCACCCGTCCCCTCTTTCGCCACTCCCCCTCTTCCCCCATGCGGCATCCCCGCGGAGTAAGTTCGTCGGGAGCGTTCGCCTGCCCGTCGCCGTCGCCCGACAAACGTTGCCACTTCGCCTCCCCGGATGCTGGGAGCGTGACGCACGAGAGGCGGACGTCCACAATGCCGCCTTGTGTTCCTAAACTGCGTGGGAACATTTGTACCTCCTCCACACTTTCCGTTGTTCCGATCTCCGCGCCAAAGGGAATTTGCATTGCTCTCGCGACAATTCCCTCTGCTGGGATGCTAAGCGTTCGCCAGAAGCGTCGTGTGTCAGGCAGTTTTGCGAAGCTACACTGCCCATAGTGCAGGGTTTGGTTGCCTTGCACATTTCTGAAGCCAGAACGCAAAACACGACTCGTATTTTCTCTTTCAGTACATGCATTTCTTTTTTCGTAATTTGTACATTTGTGGCGAATGACTTGAATTACTGCAGTTGTGTTTGCTAAATAGGACTTTCGGATAAAGATGTTTATTGTTCGTAAAATTTTACTCTGTTATAAGAGTACGGCTATGACGATTCAAATGGACGATTTACTAGAATGTTTAGTAAAGTGAACATGAGCATTTTAGATATATCGTTAGCAGAGCAACGTTAAACAAAATAAATTGTATTATATTAAAAGCCCCCCCACGTACTGGTATCTTTGCTACATCCCTCCACTCAAAGTGGAGTTTATTTTCTTCGGCTTTAACATCATTAGTGGAGCCTGCGGTCGCTTATGGACATCCCTGTATCATCTCCATCTGACGTTTACATTTGAAATATTTGGAGCTTTTAACCTGCTCGGTGGGGTGTCGACCGATGGTGTGAACTGTTTAAGAAGGGAGAATCGGCGTCCGTACTAAATCAAGGGCAGGTAAACAATTCGGGCTGTTGGAATGTGTACCTGTTTTTGTCGCAGGACGGGGTTCCCGAGGATATCTGGGCGTGTCGAGAATCGGCCGCCTCTCACCGGGGGAGGGCTGCTTGGTAACGACTCGCCTCGGTGTGGGGCGTGGAGTGGAATGGATTCAGTGACGCGAAGGGCCCTCTGGAAGAAGTGACAGCGTTCCAGAGCTTAGCATGAGAAAGAGGGGCCGGTTGACTCAGTTCTAATGCTTGTTTTGATGTTTAATGAACGCACTGTAATGTGGGAGGTACTATATACAACCCAATTTTAACGATTTTTGTATTAAAACGGTTTGCTTTCGAGCATGCAGGATTTTACAGCGGGTATTCTATGCGCAATGAGTACCGCGAAATGTATCGCTGAAAATGAGTTTCTTTCATATACAACTTTCGGGGTTGCGTTGTTAGACGGCACCAACACTCTTGTTTTGCGGACGCACGGTTTTACCAACCACTTCTCGCTGTTGTGCAGCTTGACAGGATGACACTGAACTGTACTCGAGGGTACAGAACGGAGCGGATTGAAGTCTCTAAACACAATGCGAACGTAAAAGGGGGTGGGGAAGGGTGGGGGGTCGAGGAAAAAACGCAGTGAAAGGATTCTGGTTGATGGAACTGAGCAATAGACAGCAGGAGAGAGAGGGGAGGCGTCGGGACGAAAAAGAGCTACCGCAAGCGCATTGGAAAAGAAGCGGTCAAATGGACTCGGACAAGACGAAACGAAATAGGGCGGGGCAAGATGGAACAACCACCGCCACCAGGTGGGCCAGAAACACATCGGAACAGATTCGAAAGGGGTGGAGGGGGCGATACTTCACACGTTCACGCGCCCCGCGACCATCCCCACCGCCACCCGCCGCTACTTGCCGTCCCCTCACCCGCCCCTCCGGCGTCTCTGGGCGGATGCGCGTCGTGTTATATTGCACCCTACATGCTGCGCTCGCCGGGAAAAGTAGTTTCGGAATTATCAAGTCGGCAAACGAGCCGGAACGCCGAACAAAGCCTGACGCTCGCTACTCGCGTGTTCGGTGCCAAGGGCGAGATGGGCACGGTTCGCCGCTACTCTTCTTCATTTTGGAGCCGTTCTGCGCTCGCAGCCCCGAAGACCGGGAGTCGATGAGACGGAGACGGGAGGGCGGCCGGCGACCGTTGCCTCCCAACACCCCCCTGACCCCTCATCCCGCCCCGCCCTTCTTCGCTCCATCAACTATCTCGACCCCTCCTGTCGGCTGCACTCCCGCTTTCCAACAAAAATAAACTCTGTTGAATGGTTGTCTGTGTCGAACATTTTTCTCCAATATCCCTAAATTTCTTATTTAGGAGAGACGTTGAAAAAAGATGATGATGAAGCTGTGGTGTGCTGGATGGGAACAGGAAGACAAATGTTATTCACGAACTAATTCCAGCGACTCGTTTCCTTCGGTGTTTTTTTTTCCTGTGTGGTAGCCTTTTCGCCCAGACTTGTTTAGAAAAGGATGTGACGAGCGCTTTACTATCCTTTGGCGGTGTCGTCCTCGACAGCATCACACTAGATACTCGCCTGTGCGGATACGTGCTTCGAAATAGTTCTCATGTAAAGGGGCCATATGGCTGTCCGGAGAACAGTGCTTTTATTTCTGCTAGAGGTCGTTCATTAGTTTCATTCTTGTTTATTCTGAGCCTTTATGTACACATAGTTGAAAGAGCTGTGGTCGAACGTCGTTACAGCTACGACAAATGTTATTGTTCGTCGTGTATCTTTTATCGTATTTCTCGTAAAAAATGTGTTAGTGTATTAAGAAAGGTGTTCGTACCTCGCCTTTCGATAGCGTAATGAGTAGTACTTTTTTTCGTGTTCTTTGGCTGGCCGGCTTCTCTCTGTAAAATTACGCCTCCGTTCACATTTGTTAGGGATTTGTACAACATGAAAATGGACTTGCATATCTGTTGCTTGCATGGACTACAACGATTTAGAGCTCCCATTCGGATTTAATTATTTCAATTCTGCCAATAGGCATTTGAAAGCTTACGCCATTTCATAAATATTGCATAATTTATTGTCATATGATATTCTCACTTAATTGCAAAATTAATTTTTTTATCTTTTGTAGACGGCTTATTTATTTATCTTTATTAAGATATGGTTAGAAGTTATATCAAATTAGTATGCCTCTTTTTTTGGATTATGATATTATATAACGTTTATTCAATAAAAAAATTCAAGGAAAAGTAATTTGCTGCAATCCAGTGATCATGATTTAATAAGTATAGTCAGAGCAACCCTTTAGACGACCAAAGACCACCTTCGTCATCATTGTGCATACCAGCGAAACGTGTTTCCCAGGTCCTTAATTCCGTAACAATAAGCCTCATGGAGCTGTCAGGGAATCCCAAGTAAAAAAAAACAAACATGTTGGCGTTGCCTTGGTATTCCTCCTTCGCCCCCCGCACCTCGCATCCCCGCGCCGGGTCGGGAATCCTTCTCTCGTCCAGGGCCAGGAACACGCAGTGGCAGCGCCGCGGGGCGCCAGACGCAATCCACGCTGTTTCGAGGCACGGGGGGCGGCGCCGAAGGTAGGTCGCTGACAGCGACAGCCCGTCCTTGGCGCCATCTCACTGCGGGAGAATTTTTTTTCTCTATATATGGGGCTGCTTTTTTAAAATATAAATCACCAACATTATTATTTTCTTTAAGCCTTCATCGGGCGCTACACAGCGCATCACGGTATTGTGCTGAAATCTTTTTACTTGCTCGCCTTGCGAATTTCTTTGTAAGAAGGGAAGTGATGTAAACGTGCGCCCGAAAACGGCGATTTTTTTTAAACGTATTTAAGGTCGCTTTTCAAGTATACGATCATATAGCGACCACTGTAACTTTGCGGGAGAGGGGATAGCGGTAACGGTATACAGACACACACACAAAACATCCATGCCCCGGGCGGGATTGGAACCCGTGACTCTTCAGCGACGAGGCAGCTACAGCTCTTCAGCCTTAGCGACCTCGACTATTCAGGCTGGTGCTGATATCTTTATTAAAAAGATTTGAATTAAAATTGTCTTTCGATTTCAATTACTCAGAACTCCTTTGAAGTGGGAAATTCTTGCACTGTAAGTGCAATTTCCCAAATGTTCCCATTTGATTGCTCTGTTATTCCCAGAAGATTTGCGGGCTCGGTTATTGTGCGCGTCACTCCGTGAGAGGAACGCGTTTTGTGGTAGCGTGTGCGGAGAGACCCCCAGATCCCTCCAGCGTAGAGGTGGGGCGCGCACAATGTGCTTTTCATGGTTTTTCCTTTGTACGTGAGGAATTTTTTTATCGCGAAGGCATACAAACTTTCCCCTACACTGCAAGAATTTCAGGCGCATTTATTAGAAATACTTTCTAAAGTCAGGCATTGAACCGGAGATATTATATGGAAGAGTTTATCGAGCGATAAATGTGCGTTTTATTTGTACTACATATTGAATGCAATCTTCGTACTTTCGGTTTTAATGTGGTAATGTTCGATTAGACGTGCGAGACTTAGTGCCGAGACCGTTATTTGATTTGTGCCACATTTAACTTCTGCGTCTGCCGTATCTGCTGCAAATGTTCCCGTACATGTTTCAATACCTAAAAGACCATCGTATTATCTTTGTAAATTTTTTTAAATATTCACAGGTGAATATTCTCAGACAGTGATTTTTCGAGATCGATTCATATTCGTAGTAATGCTTTCTTTGGACGTAAGAAAATAAAGTTTTAAGGCGTAATATAAGAAGGTATGAGAGAAGCATTTGAAAACCATCAAAATAGTGTCAGCTTTGTTTTCATTAGGTTAATGTGGATTATAAATTATAATTTAAGTCAAAATATAATAAACAAGTTAATTTATAAGTAAAGAACAATGGAATCAATTCAGAGAATACATTTCCAGGCTGTTTTGTCAAGTTCGTGGGAAAAACCCACCCTTGCCCTCAAAACTGATGTGCACGTCTTTCATGGACGACTCTTTTGCCCATTAATTGAAATTGAAGTATTTTCAATTTGTTGACAATGTGACAATGCCCTTTAAGTCGCCTTCTTGCCTTGCAAAGAAAAGAACATTTCTGTGGAGACGAGTGACATTTCATTTTAGTTTGCATTACGTGAATGTTTTGTGTCCAGACGGCGAAGGCGAGCATCGTGGAAGCTTCGTGCGGCGTTCCTTCCCGGAATGAATAACTTGGCCACTTACACTGATGCATGGTAGTCGTTTGTATAGAAGCAAAAAAGGAAAGATGATTTTTAA
This sequence comes from Acheta domesticus, assembly GCA_031308135.1. Taxonomy (NCBI): domain Eukaryota; kingdom Metazoa; phylum Arthropoda; class Insecta; order Orthoptera; family Gryllidae; genus Acheta; species Acheta domesticus. Next base: position 109,134,446 of record JAHLJT010008446.1, read on the forward strand.
CAAAGACATAGCGTGGTCGTTCGTGATGGAACTGTCAACTCGCGCACAAAAATGTTTCTACTTGTGTGTTTCTACTTTTTTTGCATGATTTGCGCTTTGTTCTAGGTAGAACCTAGTGCTATTAGGAAACATTTGACAGTTGCACGATTGGAGACGAGCCGAAAGCGAGGCGATCTGCAGTTTTGACGTGGTTTGATATATTTGTATCAACAGTGAATGAATCAATTAATTATATTCTTTCGAAAAAGTAATGCTCATTCTCGGATTTTATAATGAGGGACATTATACGAAAGTGATTTTATTTTACCGTCTCATTCGTATACTTGGTGAGCTTCTAGAATAACATTCCTAGGGCATTAGTGGGATTTTTCACTGTGAATTCGAGTTGTTATCGTGATCGTTGCTTTCGCCGTAGTTGGTTCATTTATAGATGCCAGTTCGACGGGGCTTCTATTTGGAGCGTTTCATCTACGTTGATGGGATTCCGTTCCAGTGTCATTCGCATGTGTCCTCATTTTCTCTGGGAAGGCCGCCTACGCCCCGCCCCGCCCCGCCCTGTCCCGCTCTGCCCCTCGCCACCCCTCCCCCTTCCTCCCTCGGCCGCGGTGGTTGATCAGCGCGTGACGCGGCGTGGGAGCAGAGAGCGCCGGGAGGGCGGGGCTGGAGGGAGCGAGCTACGGTTGTCGCGTCACTGCCTGCTGGTAACTCGGTTAGGCAGCAAGAGCGGCGCGTGCGCGGCGAAGGGGTCCCCGTGCGCTAGGGCCCCAGCCGCCCCCCCCCTCACCGCCCACTCCGCCCTCACCGATGGGCCCCGCGGCTATCTCTCGTCGAGCTCTCCTTGCCGCTGTTTCTTTGTGCTGTGCTCTATCACTCTCCAGTACGTTTCCGTTTGGTTGCTGGCTTCATTCAATCGATTCTCCTGGACTGAACTGTCTTATTATGATTTTTATTTAAAGTTTCCTTTATTACATGCAGTATTCTCTGTTGGTAAGTCTGATCTTTCGTCACATATATGTTTAGTTTCTTGGCTCGTTGTTCCCTTCGTTCTTCTCGGTGTGTACTTTTATTTCCTATCTCTTGGCTTGACAATATTGTTATTCTCGTATTTTCTGGTATAATTTCATAATCACTTTATTTCTACTTATTTTTTATTCTCCTTTTTGCTGTTGGTATTGTTCTCGAGGTCCCGTTCTCATGGCGTTCGTTGTTCCGATGGTAGCGACGCTCTGTAGAGTGCGTGTGCTAGCCCGCTTCTGCTCGTGTCACGAGCAGGCGCCCGCCCGCCCGTCCGTTTGCCTGCTTAATGTGTGCGCGTGAGTGTGTGTGTATGTGAGAGAGAGAGAGTGAGTGTATGGGTGTGTGGGTGCGCGTGCGCGCGCCCACGGGTGTGGGTGTGTGTGTGTGCGGCCACGCCCGCCTTCGCGGCAATAGCGTGTCGCTGGTGGCGACGGGGGCGGCGCTCCCCCGTGAGGGCTCGACCCTCGCATGGCCCCCGAGTGCTCCCGCTCCCGCCCCGCCGTCCCCGCCCTGTCCCCGCCCAGCCCCGCCTGGCCCCGCCCCGCCTCGCCCCGCCCGCCCCAATCCGCCTCCGCCACCTCCGCCGCCGCGCCCCAGCCCACGCGCCGCCACCGCCTGCCCCTGCCATGACCAGAGGCAGTTTTCCTTTCATACCTTTAGCGTCGATACCGGCGTCCCGAGGGTAGGAAGTTGGGCTACGCGCTGCCCGCAGCGAATACGTGGTTCTGGACTTTTTTGGTGATTTAATTTTTTTTTTCTCTATTGACGAGTTACAAATGTGGTTCCAAGTAGCGTATCTGCTTAGGCATCTCGCGTTTTCAATACAGTGTTCTCGTCGGTTTTGTATCCTTTCTTTATCGTCATTAATTCTGGATGGCGATGTCTTCAGAAGTCTTTGACAAAAGTAGTTTCTCGCTGCATCAGCATATTTTTTCAGCATATTCTCTCACAAGAATAAGCGCGACAGTGCGTTATATCGGATGATCCCCAGACCTCTAGTTTGGTGCATTGACTTTCAAAGGTTCTTTATTTTTTACTTCTTTACGTAACCTTCACCCCGTAGGGTTCGTATTCTTCTTGCCTTTTTGTACCTGGATCCTCCTCCGGTATCAGATTTAAAAGAACATAATGACTCCATGTTTGGACCATGCCTTTGCTTCCAACACCTGCCTGTGCGCCTTCTCTAGGTCTTTCTTTCACTGACTCGCTCGGAACTTCTTAGACCTGTTTTTGTCCCTCATGTTTTCCCTCCATGTTCTTGGTCTGTTGGTGTTTTATTGCGAACTTAATGCCATCGGTATTCGGTACTCATGTTCTTGATTGTTTAGTTACTGTCGATGATCGACTTTTTGTAAGATCACATTTCTGTGATTCATTTATATTTTTATCAACTGTTTGGGTTAGATATGTTATGAATTGGTAAGATATTACTAGTTCTCATTCACGAATTTGAGGGTTGTACCTTTGGAAACCTAAATAAGGCTAGTTTGTTTAGTTTTGTGGAGTTACATTATTTCGGCGGAATAAGAACCTGCATTTATGTACTTACAACTAAAACAGTCTGTTAGGCTCATTCCGTAAATTCTGCAGAGATGATGGAATTTTCAATGATTGACGTAGTATATTTGCCTCGTGTAGCGTACGAAATTGGTAGCAATGTTTTAGAGCAATTAGCATTGGTTGTGATGTGTAAAACAGAAAAAAATATTAGATTTACGCTTACTTCCTTGAATCTTTTCACTACTATAGCATGCGCTCGTTCATTTACCTGAAAGTAACTGCGATAAGAAAAAAAATATTGATTTACAAGTTGAGTGTGACGGGTTATGGCAGTCGAATCTAAACTATTTCGTTCATGTACAAGGAAATTATTGGGAACGATTTTCCGTTCATGCAGTAGCTGTGTCGCAGCAAATGACTGGTTGGGAGCTCCGGCCGCGTCTCCGGCCGCGTCCAAATGACTGGTTGGGAGCTCCGGCGCTGGGCAGCGTTCAACGCGAGCAATCGGCGCAACCTGCTCGATCGACGGCGACGGCGAACGACGCGACCCGCCGGCTGCTGGCGCAGCCGCCGCGGGAGGCGCGCGTGCTCGTGCTCATGCTCGTGCGCGCGCGTTTAGCGATGCATTATGCGCGGCGCGCGTTTTCTCGCGCGCCGGCCGTGCATGCGGAGCGGCGAGGAGCGGAGCGGAGCGGCGTGCGCGAGCGCGCGGTGGTCGCGGCCTCGGGCCCGGCGGCGGCAGCGGCGGCGGCGGGCGAGGCGAGGCGCGGCGCGTGGGCGCGTGCGCCCGAGTGGGGCGGGGGCCGAGGACGAGGACGGGCCGGGGACGGGGACGGGGACGAGGACGGGCACGGGAAACGCGCGCGTGGGCTCGGCTTGTTGCCCGCCGCGCCGCGGACAGCTCGCCGCTGCACCGCCGCGCTGGGCGAAGGAATGTCGATGAGCCGCCCCGGAACGCCCACGGGGCACGCTGCGAGAGACACGCCAGCGTCCGGATGCCGTGCCCTGGCCTTTCTTTTATTCTCCTTTTTATATCCATATGACATACTTTAAATAGCCTTATTTCTCCGCCCTACCATTTAAACTTATTTTTCGTTTTTCAGTTCTCGTGAACATTGTATGATCTTTTGTTGCTTTTTACACTGCTTCATACATTCATTCATACTCATTATTGCTTAGTTTTTCAGCTTTTTTTCGTTGATTAACTGTTTTGTTGTGTAGTATTCGATGCATATTGCCTTTAGGCCGCCCCCCCCTTCTCCTCGTCGCATTGCTATTCCTACCGGTGCCGCCAGCGCCTCCGCATTGAACGCCCAAGCGCTGCCTCTGTCTCCCTGCCGCCGCCGCCGCCGCCGCCGCGCTGCCTTCGCCGCTGGAGCCGAGTCGCCCGACGACCTTGCTTCCCCGGGCGAGCGAAGCCCACGCGGGGCCGGTCGCGCCGTGCATGGAAAGTGAACGTGTGTGCGGCACACGGCGACGACGACGATGGCGGCGGCGGCGGCGGCAGCTCCTGCAGTGGCAGCCACGAGGCAGCGGCAAGCTGGGCGGACTGGGTGCAGGTTCAAGCAGTCTGCGCTGCCGGTTCTGAAAAATTGCCGGCTCGTAACTTTCGCTGTGTTGGGATAGAAACTGAGGAGACTAAAACTGAAAGTAAAAGATTACAAACAAAGGAATGGGAAGAAATCGTAATACAATTCCACGAGCTTCACAAGAAGAGTTCATGATTTTTAATAACAATGCTCTTTCTCCAAGACGAATTAGTTCCCCTATTGCAAAAGTGGATGCGTGTAGAAATGTTTTATTTAACATTGAAGTGGTCGTTCAAGACAGAAAAATCATAGCCCGGTTACTTGTGGCTACGCCAGCATTTTCCTGCCGAAACTGAGGAAACAAAAAAAAATGTGCATTGTAGTGACTGCAATGTTCCTGGTGCTAAGCGTCTGGCTGGAAGTTGGAAACGCGGCTTGGAAGAAGACTCCTGGCGCAGGGAACTGAAACGCGAAGCGTGCGCGCAAATCTCGCTTCGATCAGCGAATTCCTTCCCGTATAGAGGCGGTCCTGTCCTCGGTGGCAAGAGAAAAGGATACTAGCGGCCCGGCTGCTTTCCCAGCGACGCGGTGCGACGCGACGCGATGCGACGCGATGCGACGCGATGCGACGCGACGTCGCGCGTGCTTTCTTCGTCCGGCAACGTCGCCGCTTCGTCGCACGACCGCTCTCGAAGGACGCGAAGGACGGGGCGTCGCCGCCGCCGCCGCCGCCGCCTGCCGCTGCCGCCGCTGCGCCGTGCGCGGCGATTTGGAATTCATTTACGACTCCGAGGCCCAGATATCTTCACGCCGCCGACCCCCGACGCTCGACGCCGCCCGTCGCTCGCTCGCTGGCTGTCAGGACGCTTATCGCGCGCCTTCGAGGAAGTCGTAATTTCCCCCTCGACTTCGACTGCTCTGAATACATCTGCGATTGTCTCTGCGCCCGCGTAATCTTAATGGGGATTCGGTCGTGGCGTCACGCACAATTTGATATCATTCTTCAGCACTCGAGGCGACGGGCTTGTTTCTAGAAATGAATTGGATGCGGTGGATGAGACCGAGGGGGTCTTTAAGTGGAAAATATATAACCGAGAGTGGAATTTGTTGAAGTATTCACATGACTTAATATTTTTATTGTATAACAGTTGTAATAAAATTGTTAGCTCTGCATGCATTGGGAAAACCGATGTAGGCCTAGTGTAAAAGTAATTTGGGCAATATTTCTTGGCAGTGCAGTCTGTAAGAAAGTATACAATCAAATACCGTTACTTCGTAACTCTGTGGACAAAACATTCACTTATGATACTTCACGTACTTTTCATTCTCAGTGTTGGAATTCAATGCTTGAGCAATAATGAGTTATTGTGGAAACAAACAGGCCTGTAATTTTATGGGCCGTCACATTGTATTTATTATTGCTTATCATAGCCTTATGCGTCTCACCCGCCCCCACGCCGCTTAAGAGCCGCGCTCAGACGTGGGTGCGCTACTAAGGAGGACGTTGCGACTTCCTCGAGGAGATTGTTCCGTTGTTTTCAAACTTGTAACATGACATACCATCAAGTCTTTTACGACTGTTGCCATGTTCATATCTTGTTGAGATGTTACGGCAAGTTTGTGGGTGTTGGCGTAGTGCGCTGATAGTTGTTGGGGAGTCTGCAGGTATATTTTGGAAACACCTCGGGAATGTGTATCCGCTTGTTTCCTGTGATGTCATGGGGGAGAACCCTATGCTTTATGCATCATTTATCGTCTTCCGGTGATCATTCCGTCAAGGATATGATGAAGGTAAGAATTTCCGGAGCTCCCGTACGAATATTGTACATTTCAGAATTTATATATGTCTTAGACATTAAAAAAACAGAAAATGTAATATGTTAAAGAATTACTATCTTTGAGGCACATTGTTGCGTAGCCGGATCGCAGTTTATCACTATGAATCTGTATAAAGGTACAGATACGGACAAAATTATTTGTAACTAATATCGAGAATAATTTGAAATTCATATGTGAAACATTGAACCGATATTGATCATTGAACATTGATTATAATTAAGTGAACTGCCTCCCGGTCATACCCAATTGCGGTTTAAATAATTATAATCTAATCTAACCACTCATACACATTATTCCATAAATAGCTGTTTTTTCCTCTCAATTTGGAAATTGAAGTACAAAGGGGACAACAAAAAATTGGCTTCACATATCATTATTAGTACATACAGTACATTAATACCAAACTGACTCTGCGCCAATCGTCACGCTAAAGTGTGAGTGCTCAAATAGATCAAGAGCCAGTTTTTGTGGGGTTATTTCCCTCTTCATCATTGGCGTGTGTAGCCTAAAACAAAAGAGAGATGGGACACCTTCATTTATGGGCCCCCTTATCCATTGATTTTTTTTACTTCCATAAGACGTACTTAACTATTAAATGAATAAAATTCCTTAGACGGCTCAGGGAATCAATTGATGTCACTTCAGTGCCTCTGACAGGGAGGTCCTGGGGTTGGAGTCCCGAGACGTTGGCAGAACTTTCGACACTAGGATACTTAGGTCAAATTCAGTCGTCTTGAAGAGAATTCTAGCGATGGGCAGCTAAAGTTGTACATTATAACTTCAACGATACAATCAATAAATATAATAGATTTGATGTTGAACCATTTCCACTTTTGCCAAATGGCTTGGGGAGCCTCCCCACAAATATACAGCAATTCACCAAATAATCAAGTTAAAACGAGGGGAAAACCATTCTTTGAACATATTGAAGAAAATGAAATGTTTGAACATTTTCAAGGCGGCCACGTGCCGCCCTGTCTGCACTCGTGTGCAGGGGCGGATCCAGCCAATCATTTTGGAGGGGGCCCTCACAGATTTTTGTTAAATAATAAACATTTGTTATTATATTGTACATTATTTTGTAGTGTATCAATGATAATATACAATATTATTTTTAAATATTACATTATTGTAACATAAATAAATATTTAAATGAATTTCGCCAAAGAAAAGAAGGGAACAAACGAAAACTAGGCTTATTTGGGAGGGTCGTGGCCCCCATGCCCCCCTGGATCCGCCACTGCTCGGATGTTGTTCGTGGATGCGTTGGAGGCGTGGCGCGTGGAGACTTTCGGCCGCCGCGGGAGGACGTCTGGGGCTGGGCGCGAGAGACGAGGCGCCGAGAGCGCTTCCTGTCCGACGCGACGTGACGCGACGGGCGGCCCACCCGCGCCCGCGCCCGCGCCCGCGCCCGCGCCCGCGTCAGCAGCGCCAGCCGCGGGTGGGTTTCCGGTGGCGAGCCTCTGTGCTGCTGTCTCCGACGCCTCGACTTGCCGGGGTCTCGGGAGGCGTCTTGCGCTGGTGGGCTTGTTGGGGCTTTCATTCTGGCAGTTATTGTGGGTTGTTTGAAGAATGTTATTACGACAAATTGTGTATGGGTGAATAGTTCAAATTTAGTATTAATTAGTTTTCGGTTGATTGAGGTTTATTATTAAAAAAACATTTCGCTCTATAGTAGGTTTCTGTCC